>CM022946.1:94553522-94931329 GCA_012931725.1 Litsea cubeba | reverse complement strand
TTGTATTGGCTGCATACAAAACCTTCAAGGTATTTCAGATGGATGTAAAGTCAGCCTTCTTGAATGGATTACTTGAAGAAGAGGTCTACATTGAGCAACCTGATGGTTTTCTTATTAGCAAAAATTCAGACCTAGTGTGCAAGTTGAAAAAGGCTCTTTATGGGCTAAAACAAGCGCCAAGGGCGTGGTATGCAAGGCTGGACCTATATCTCCGCAAGATCGGTTTTGGAAAAGGACTGGTTGATAGCAATCTTTATGTCAAAACAGAGTTGAGCAAACAGCTGGTTGTTATTGTTTATGTCGATGACATAATCTTTGGTGGCAATGATGAAGAAATGTGCAGGAATTTCGCTGAAGAGATGAAGAAAGAATTTGAGATGTCAATGCTTGGAGAACTAAAGTTCTTCCTTGGTTTACAAGTTCAGCAGCTGAAACATGGTATTTTCATATCACAGATGAAATACATCAAGGAAATGCTGAAGTGATTTAACATGGAAGACAGCAAGCCAGTGAGCACACCAATGACAACGAACACAAAGCTAAGCAAAGATGATAAGGGTTCGTCCGTTGATCACACCACTTATCGTTCTATGATAGGAAGCTGCTTTATTTGACTGCTACAAGACCGGATCTTCTGCAAGCAGTGTGTATGGTGGCTCGATTTCAAGCATCACCAACTGAGACGCACCTCACAGCAGTAAAAAGGATATTTCGATATCTGAAAGGTACCATGGAGCTTGGAATTTGGTATCCTAAAGGCAAATCCTTCACTCTTGTTGCATACTCTGACGCCGATTGGGCTGGATGTATAGATGATCGCAAGAGTACAAGCGGTGGTGCATTCTATCTCGGTGACAGGTTGGTAGCATGGCACAGTAAGAAACAAGATTCAGTATCCCTTTCTACAGCGGAAGCGGAATATATTGCAGCGGCAACTTGTTGTACGCAAGTGTTATGGATGCGGCAAATGCTTTCTGATCTAGGAGTTCCGACAACGGATCCTACGCCGATCCTCTGTGACAACACAAGTGCAATTCACATCTCCAAGAATCCTATTCAGCATTCTAGAACGAAGCATGTAGCAATTCGCTATCACTTTCTCAAGGAAAAGGTTGCAGATGGTGAGGTAAAGTTGGAATATGTCCCAACTACTGAGCAAGTTGCTGATATCTTCACAAAACCTCTGCCAAAAGAAGTCTTCGAGTATCTCCGAAAAAAATTAGGAGTTACTCACTCTCCTAATCCTTAGGAGATGGGCTTGAAAGGGGGAGCAAAGTATTCCTTGAAAATCCTATTCGCTCCTTCGTTGGTCCCTTTGGACTTGTTGTCAAAGGGGGAGAAAGACTTAAACTAGGAGAAAGCTATGCTTAGAAGAAGTTATTCTATGATAACTTTGGGGAGATTGGTATCAAGAGTGTTAGAGATCTTGATTGATTCTATTTTTTTAAAAAAGACAGGGGGAGACTATGGTTCTGAAGAAGCTTCATGAAGATCAGGTAGTGTTCTAAGTGTTGAAGTTCCAAAAGTGTTGCCAACAATTCCAAAGGGGGAGATTGTTGGAATTTGAGATGACTTGAGAGTCTTTTGATGAATTGAAGAAGTTAGTATCTCAAGCATTGTGTTGAGTTGGAATTATTGTCAACACATTGTCACAAGCATGATGTTAATAGTTTGGTCTTGATAGAGCTTAAAAATAAAAATCAGAGTTGACACAGTCAGGAATTCAGATTTCCTGAAACAGAGTGTGCGGTCGACCGGGCACCCCATGCGGTCGACCGAAGCAAGAGAAACCTGCAGAAAAAGTTTCAGACTGCTCCCAGTTATTTTCGTGACACAATGTGTCTTCGGTCAACCGGGACCCCAGGATGTCGACCGAGCACGAAAGTTGTCTGTTTCCAGACTGTGTATGATGTCGACCGAGCACAGCAGGATGTCGACCGAGCACGGGAACCAGAGTTGTGCAGAAACAGAAGTCTTACACGAAAATTCAGCATTCTTTTGTATTTCGTTTTGGGACTCTTTCTAAACAAATTGTAGCCTATTTTGAACACACTTAAGGGTTATCATAACCTATATAAAGGCATGTTTGGTTCGTTTTTAAGAAGACACCAGAGAGAGAAGAAGAGAAGAGAAAAGAGAGAGAATTTTGGAGAGAAGAGAGTGCTGTTGCTGTGTGCTGTTGTGTTACAAGTTTCTACAGCAAGTGTGGACGAGAATGTGCTCATGAAGATGGTGATTCGTCCATAAGATAAGTGTCTCTCTGTTTATGCTTTAATTTCAATTTGTAAGGGATTGAGAGAGAGAGATTGTAGAGGGGAAGGGCTGTAGAAAAAGGTTTCTACTCTTATTCTGTAGAACATCAAGTTGGTGCTTGGTGTCTGGGGTTTGGTGATCCTATCTGTTGGTGCAGATAAATTGTAAAGGGAGTCGGTGCTTCCTAGATAGTTGGTGCTATCTGAGACTAAAGGGAGTAGGTGCTTCCTAGATAGTTGGTGCTATCTGAAACTAAAGGGAGTAGGTGCTTCCTAGATAGTTGGTGCTATCTGAAACTAAGGGTTGGTGCTCTTTGTCGTTGGTGCGACTAAATAGATTCAGATCTGTCCCGGATTGGTGTTCGGACAGTCTTTGAACCGTGGACGTAGCCTTTCGGTGAACCACGTTAAATCTGGTGTCATTGTGTGATTTGATTTGCTTTTGTTGTTAAATTGGACCTGTTTTTAAAGAATCACTGATTCACCCCCCCCCTCTCAGTGATCCCGATATCTAACACGATTGACTTGAAATTTGATAGGGAACCTATTGGAGTCATTTTAAGATAATCCATAAGCTCTGTCTTGGAAACCATGGTCCCGGAGAGCTTCGCCGCCGAGATGCCTGATTTGGCTTCCGAGCGTCAAAATATGGTCAAATGTTGTCGAAATGACCTGAAATTTGACGTGCAGCCCTTTGTAAGCATTTTGAAGCTGTCCATGTGCTCTATCTGATGAGTGATGGTTTCGGTGGTTCTCACCACCGAGAGGCTTGATTTAGCTGTTCGAGGGTTGATGTAGGGTCAAACGTTGTCGGTTTGACTCGGAACTTGACGTGGAGCCTTTTGGATGTATTTTGAGACCATCCATCGGCTCTGATCGAAGATTTGGTGTCTCCGATGCTTTCGCCGCCAGGAGCTCCTTTTCAGTTGCCGGAGAAGCGAAGTTAGGCCAAATGATTTTGAAATGGCCCGAAACTTCTTGTGTACTCTTCTTTTGGCTGTCTTGAAGGATCTTGCAGTTTTTGTTTGGTTCTGACAAGATTTGATTTTTTGGAAGTAGCATTGCCTATTTATGGCAGGTTGCGACTTCATGTAGCTCTTTGGATCTTGAAGAGGCAAAGTGACATTTTTGGTGTCAACAGGGGACAAGAGGCTATCATTTCTCATTTACTGGGGATGTATCTTTAGCAGAGTAGCCATCCTCAGTGATTGTGTTGCATTTTTCGGGAACAAGATCTGAATAGCATCCAGCAACTTTTCTTCTTTGTTGACCAATTCATCGTCCCAAGCATCAATAGTTGGGGTTTTTTCATGATGATCAGTCGGGAAGAGTGTGAGTCCTGAAGTCACAGTCTCAGGAGAAGAAGCCTGAGAGGGTTTTGCCTCAGTGGAAGTCACATGAGATAGGGTAGCTCCAAGAGATATGGTGCTAGGCATCGTCGGAGTGTAAGTGATCTTATCAGACGAGGCTTCGGAAAAGCTATAATCCCGAATTATTAGATTACAGGCAGCTATAACAGGAGATGTTACTTTCTCGGAGTCGGGCTCATCTCGGATCTAAGAGGATCGTCTATCCAGGGATGTATCTTCGGCAAAGTTGCCATCCTCAGTAATTGTGTTGCATGGAGCATTTTTCGGGAACAAGTCCTGAACAGCATCCAGCAACTTTTCTTCTTTGTTGACCAATTCATCGTCCCAACCATCAATAGTTGAGGTTTCTTCATGATGATCAGTCGGGAAGAGTGTGAGTCCTGGAGTCACAGTCTCAGGAGAAGAAGCCTGAGAAGGTGTTGCCTCAGTGAAAGTCATGTGAGACGAGGTAGCCCCAGAAGATATGGTGCTAGGCGTCGTTGGAGTGTAAGTGATCTCATCAGACGAGGCTTCGGAAGGCTATAATCCCAAATTATCACATTACAGGTAACTCTGACAGGAGACATTGCCTGCTCAGAGTCAGACACATCCTCAGATGTAAGAGGATTGTCCACCCAATAATTTTCTCCATTTTCAGGAGTTAAGGGAGGAGGTACCTGATGGTCTTCAGGGACTTCCGATTCTGGATTGTGAGGAAGCTCGTTGACGCGGTCTTGCTCTTGCTTGTTCTAGAGCGAGATGCTGCAAGATCATCGCATATTCCTTAAGATTAGGCATGGGAGCCAAATCTTCTTCTTCGTCTGCTCTTTGTGGTTCAACATGGTTGATTTCCACTAGAGCAATGACGGGTGCTGGGTCAACAGTATTTTCTTGTACAGCTTCTTGGTCTTCTTCGTCAACAGACTAGGACCCTTATGGCTGTAAGGGGTTATACCAGATTACTAGCATAAGGTGAGTTTCAGGAACCCATTCTTTATCGAAGAGAAATTCACTTGTTTCAAGGGATTCCTCCCACTCATTGTAGTTGGACTCGTATCCATCATCGGTGTCACTAGACTCGTATCCATAATTGGAGAATCCAACTACTGAATTGCAAGAGTATGATGCCCCCTGCATGGCTCTTCTTTGAATTGAGGTGGCATGAAATCACTGAGAGTGAATTTTCTTACCCCCTTCGAAGTCTCTAGAAGGGATGTTTCTATTGTCCCCAGTGAAGCGGTAGAGGAGGCCTCTGCCTTTTCATACACTTCTTATTTTGGCTGGGTCTTCTCTTGCCGTTTGAGCTTGAGGGGATGTTTCCTAGCTAGCCTTCGCCGTAGAGTTGTCGGCTTTGTTTTCACGACCTCCCAGTTTTCATCTTCCACGAGATCGGGATGTACCCATATGGGTTGTCCGTCTGGTGTCGGGTAAGGAACCAGTTCTTCGGGCGCTTATATTGTGTTTATCACCTTGAAAGAAGTAGTGATTTTATTCTTTGGTGATTTTTGTGTTTTTCCACATGACACCATGTTTACGGAGGTAGACCCATAGTTTTTGTCGAAGGTGATGACTCCGTTTTTCCACATATCATTTATTTTCTCTCTCACAACAAAGCATTGATTGAGAGGATGCGAGATCCTCTGGTGGTACGGACAGTACCGAGGATCGTTGGTTTTGCCAACATCTCCCGGTCTTTTCGATTCAGGCAAGGTGAGCTTGCCGTTTGCCACGAGGGACCCAAAGATTTCATCAACATCTTCATCGAACGGGTATTTCTAATCTACTCGCTTTTTAAAGGGATCTGAGACTTCAGGTCTTTTACCAGCAACTTTGTTTTCAGCTTTCTTTGGTGGCTGAGGAGTTGTCTTGGTTTGCACATTGAGGACCTCTTTTTCTTTGGCTTTGAGGTTGCAATGGCAGTTGGCTCTTTTCTTGATGATTTCTAACTATTGAGGTCTTTGATCACCGTTTCAGCCTCCATGGAAGCTTCTAGGAGTTCTCCCAGGTTCTTTGATTTGTTGCCGATGATCATGGAGCGGATTCTAGCTCTCATGTTGTTTCACCAGATGTCGACTAGCGACGCTTGTGGCAATACATCTGAGCATTTGTATGCAATTGCTTTCCACTTGTGAATGAAGCCGTATGTTGACTCATTCTCCCCCTGTTTTAGGCTGTACACATGAGCCATAGTAGCGGGATGATCCTCACCTTTGAAATGAGTTAGGAAGAGTGTCTCTAGCATGGCCCAGTTTTGGATGGAGTCCTCCGGTAAAGTGGATTACCAATCAAAGGCCGTACCTTTTAGGGTACTTGCAAAGAGGTGGATCTTGAGGGCATCTTGATCCGCGATAGCTCCCGTCAAGATTTTGAAGTGGATGACGTGTTGTCTGGCTGATCCTTTCCCCGTATAGGTTTGGAGAGTAGGATGCTTGAATTTTGTGGGGAACGGGACCAAGTCCATCGATAAGGGATATGGTGGCTTGATCCCGTGCTCCTTGAGTATATCATCTTCTTTAGCTTTTGCGAGGATACTGTCTACGTCCTTTTTGGTAAGGGCACGTGACTCATTTTCTTCTCCATTTACCTCATCATCTTGAAGATTCGGAGGAGGTTCATTGTTCGCTTGGTTTTGAAAGGCGAGGAGAAGGTTTTCCATCAGAGTATCAATCCTCTGCTGGCCTTGTTCCAACTGCTGGATGCGTGTGATCGCAACATCTTGAGGTGGATTGCGAGGTGGTGGCTCATAATTTGTATCCAGGACGTTCATCCCTCGAGATTCGAATGAAGAAATTGTCCTAGTGATTGAGCAGGGGCTCATTCTTTTTGATGAAGAGCTTGATGAAGGATCACTCTGCTGTCTTTGGCTTGAAGGAGCAGGGGATTCTTCTGAATGTCTTCTTGTCCTGGAGACGCTGCAGGTCACCGTACGCCGAACATGGATTTTTGCTGCTGACTTTTGGCGTCTTCAGGTTTTTCCAACCATATGGACAGCAACAATTTGGTCGGGTCTTTATTTCTCGACCCATTTATGAGAGATTTGAAGTGTAAGAGGCTGGGTCCTTTGCTTCCCTAGTCTCTTTTGTCGATACAACACGCGGCGGCATATACGACGAGCAATTTGACCTTCGGTTAGCTCTGGCTAGGCTTTGACAATGAAGGATGTGCTCCCTCTGGTGCAACAGCCAAGCCTATCTTCTTTGTAGCTGGGCAAGGACAGGGTGCGAACCTGGTGCTTCGCCTATTGTAACGAAGCTTTGAACTTTTCTAGTTCGTCCCCCGTAGAGATGAAGGGTCGAACTGCAGGATTGTAGGCCTTAGCAGGTGCTTGTAGAGGCCTAGTGATGCATGACTTGATTTTGGGCTTATAGGAACAAGCCGGCTCATGCTGGTTGACTTCTCTGTCAAGTTCGAGACAGGTCTCTCCTCTTTCATGTAAGCAAGAGGGTAGAACTGGTTCTCCTTGAGTGGGGCCAGGTATGCTGGCTTGGTGGATGTCTGGGACCTTCTTTGTTTTGGTGAAGGTCTTGGGGACCAAGTCTTGGGATAGACCTGGTTGTTTGTGGGTCGAGGCTTCATGGGGGTGCAGCAGGCTTCGGGTTTTTTGGTGCTCGCCTTTGGTGTCACGGTAGTGACACATTGAGAGGCGACCTTCTGCTCTTGGAAGGAGCAGTTTGTTCTTCGGGAAGTGGGAATGGTTCCAGCGTCCCAAAGATGATAATCCGGGGAGTCAAGGTCGACCCAGAGTTCAGAGAGTTGCCGAGGGAGTTGACGCTTTGACAGTTGATAGGGCGCGTGGTTTGCTTTTGTTGAAGCATGAGTTGGTGCTTGTTCTCATCAAAAGTAATGGTCAAGGAAGCTGCCATTGTTAGTTTTGAAAATTTCTGAAACAATACCACATCCATTAGTAATCACAAGACTATAATGATCATAAATGGAAAATCCTATGGTTTTGTCTTTTCAAATTGCTCGAGGGAGATGACCCAAGTGACATGAAGAAGGCAAAAGGCCACAGATGGTACAAATGTTCTGATCCCAAGTATGGTGAGCCCAGAATGAGTGTCCCAGTGACTGCTAGAAGCAATTGTGAACCTAGATTCGACTTATCGAGAAACAGAGCTTGCTTGAGGTAAGAAGAATATAAGGTTGGAGTTACAAATGTGTCGGTCGCAAATATGGTAGACCCTGAAAGGGCGTACCAGTATTACTAGACACAAATGTTTGGTGATCGCATCCATGAGATCTCTATTTTGAAAGGTCAAGATTGGATTCATCAAAGAGAGCAGATGGTATTCCGATCCAAACACGGGCTCAACGATTTTCGCGAGCGCCAGTGCCTAGAAGGGGAGGACCCATAATTTCTCGGATCTAAACCCAAAAATGACGAGAGTTCTTTTTTTTTTTTTTTGAAAGGTTGAGATCGGATTCATCAAAGAGAGCAAAAGGCATTCCAATATAAACACGGGCTCAACGATTTCCGCGATCGCCAGTGCACAGAAGGGAAGAGGCCAAAATTTCTCAGATCTGAACCCAAAAATGACGGAAGATTTTTTAAAAAATAAACTTTTTATATATTTTTTTTAAGATTTTTTTTTTGAAAAATCCGTTTTTTATTTATTATTTTTAGATTTTTTTTTTGAAAAATATATATATATATATTTTTAAGGAGCAAGGACTAAGCTTAAGCTTATGATAAGATTCCGTAAGCTAACTCTTTTGGAGCCCATCCTTAGTCCATCCAAATGGACCAAACAGACAACCCCTTTAAATTGCACATGCCCACCAACTTTTGATCAAATACAAATTTACTAGACCGTTGGATCGACTATGTACCGATCTGAATAGATCGTTGACCATTAAACTTTTGGTGCCCAGATGGAGATGATAGAAACCACGGTTGGGGCTGATTTTTTGCATGAAGGAAGGTCCCAGAGAGTCCTTGAAATCCCCCCACCCCCATCCCCATGTGGGTCCCCAAGTGGGCCCCACCACATAATTAAACTTATTTCAGCTTACATTATAATAAGCTTCAGCTTAGGAGAGCTGGCCCCATTTTTAAGATTCTTTTTTAAAATTTATTATTATTATTTTTTTTTTAAGATTTTTTTTGAAAAATCCTTTTTTATTTTTTATTTAAAAATCTTTTATTTTAAAGATTTTCTTTTATTTTAAAGATTTTTTATTTAAAAGACGAGAGAGTACACATAGGCCTCCTAACCCGGTCTTATGAAATCTCGATTGATAGAATTGCCCCAAGCTAACGGTAGGATTACTTAATGAACCCGTTTGAAGGACCCTTGCC
The DNA here is from genome assembly GCA_012931725.1 of Litsea cubeba. NCBI lineage: Eukaryota > Viridiplantae > Streptophyta > Magnoliopsida > Laurales > Lauraceae > Litsea > Litsea cubeba. Next base: position 94,922,429 of record CM022946.1, on the reverse strand, counting down.
GAGAATAGTCAAGCTGTCTCGACACTCTGGACAAGGCTTTCCTTGAATTAACCGTGATCAAAGAACAGAATTGGTTTAACCTTAGTGGTCTATGTCTTTTTTTTTTTAGATCCCAAACAGACTCATCGAAGAGAAACGATGGCCCAATCCCTGATCCGAACACTGGCTCAACGATTTCCGCGAGTGCCAGTGCCCGAAGGAAAAGCATCAAAGTTTTTCAATTTTGATTCCAAAATGAGAAATTTGATTTTTTTTTTATTCTTTTTGACAGATTCATCGAAGAGAAATGATGGCCCAATCCCTGATCCGAACACGGGCTCAACGATTTCCCGATTGCCAGTGCCCAGAAGGGAAAGGATCAAAGTTTCTCAATTTTGAATCCAAAATGAGAAATTTGACTATTTGATTTTTTTGACAGATTCATCGAAGAGAAACGATGGCCCAATCCCTGAACCGAACACGGGCTCAACGATTTCCGCGAGCGCCAGTGCCCAGAAGGGAAATGATCAAAGTTTCTCAATTTTGAATCAAAACCGAGAAATTTGATTTTTTTTTTTTGACAGATTCATAGAACAGAAACGATGGCTCAATCCCTGATCTGAACACGGGCTCAACGATTTCCACGAGCGCCAGTGCTCAGAAGGGAAAGGATCAAAGTTTCTCAATTTTGAATCAAAACTGAGAAATCTGATTTTTTGATTTTTTTTTTACAAATTCATCAAAGAGAAATGATGGCCCAATCCTTGATCCGAACACGGGCTCAACGATTTCCGCGAGCGCCAGTGCCCATAAGGGAAAGGATCAAAGTTTCTCAATTTTGAATCAAAACTGAGAAATCTGAATTTTTGATTTTTTTTACAAAAGAAAGAGTGGAAATAAATTCAAAGAATTAGAAATTTCCAAAAAATCCCATCTCATTTTTTTAGATGCGAAATCTAACATAGGCACTAACTAGAAAGTAGCCAAGGAATCTAGAAAAGAAGTATAAGCATAGAGCAAAAATATGGTATGCAAATACTTCATTTCCAAGCATCGTGTTCTCCAATGAAAGAGTCCCACCGGGTGTGCCAGCTTGATGGACCGCACTTCTGCGCATTGTTTTACTAAGGTCGGTGGATGTGAGAGTCCGTGGGGTCCAACCCTTTCGTAACTGGTGGCAAAGCGGGCATCAACTTTTTTTTTGTGGGTGGGTGTGCCAGATTTTCTATTTTACTTGGAATTGCAAGTGGAGATCTGGAGATCGACCTTCGCAAGTAAAAAGGAAATCAACTTCTTTCAAGTTTTCGATTGCACATATATTTAAGAAAAGAGACATTTTATTTGATTTGCCGTGAAAGGCGATGTTTTGTCATTTATAGCCGATTTTGGCGTTTATAGCCGATTTACAATTCTTATCAATAATGAAAGACAAGAGTTGTGATTTTTGTCTCTTTTAGAAAAATACAAAATACTATGACAAGCAAGAAAAGGAGGATCTAACTTCTCGGGAGATTGTGGGGGACTCGTTCAAATTGACGGCGCAAGCCATGTGTGGACTTCGCTATCATCCATGCAGATGAGAACAGAGGATGCTCTTGATTCGCTTGGGTTGGCTATAACCTTAGATTTTTAGAGGACAAAGACCAAGAGGATGTCCTATGTCCAATAAAAAGCTAAGTAGATGGGCTGAAAAGTCACGTCTAAGCCATTGTAGGCAGAAGGAGAAGGCAAGGACCTTGGGGGGGGTACCCCCCAAGGGACTTTTGTCACCTTGTAGCGATGGTTGGTACAGAACTTTCGCAGAGTTTTCTCTCTTTTTCTTTCTCTCCGATTTTCTGTCTATACTCTTCCGGATTTCGAATGCTTTTTTCCGATCTCGAATTCTTTGGAATGCTCTCCTATTTATAGGCTCTTGGTAGCCATTTAGGAGGATTTATGGGCTTTAATTGTCATTAAGCCGCATAATGGGAGGAGTCACAAGGTTTAATTCTTTTATTTCGTAACTCCTTGACCTTGGCTTCTGATTGGCCGGTGGAGATTAAGGGCATTTAATCGCCTTTAATCACCATGATGTGAGGAGTTTCATGGTTTAAATGCCATGAATCTCTATACTTGTAACTCCCATTTGCTTGCTTCTAATTGGGCCGTCCAAATAAATGAATTAATGACTGCAATAAAGCTAGTCAATTAACTGCATTAAGTGGTCGCCGAGCAGTTGAAGAGTCGCAGGCCGTGCCGCGCCTTTTCGAGTTATTTTGGCGATGATCATCAATGGATTTACATGCTGATAAACATCAGATGACCATGTTACTTCAAACATTGATAGTTAACAGCAGGCCGGTGACATCTGTCCTGTCGATTTCTCAATCGATCGGCTAGAAAGTGCACTTTTTTGGTCGACCAGCTAGCGATCAATGTTGATTTTGATACTCTTGGAGATGGATCCGTGATTTTGACGGATGTCGAAAGATTTGGTTCCTCAAAAGTATGAATTTTGGAAAATCACAGGAGTTGGAAACTTCGAAACGTGAAAAATGATGGAAAACGGGCCTTTCCGGGGCGAATTCGGCGATCCGGAGCTCCATGGTCGCCGGCGACCATGGACCAGGGTCGGGGTCTCCAGCGACCCTGGGGATGCGCCCTGGGAGGAATTATCCCCTTTTGGTCCCGTTTCGTAACCATTTCGCGGTCTTTTCTGATTCTTTTTTCTTTTGTATTTTTCTTGTCATTGTTGCACATTTGTTGGCTTGATTTCCCTGTAGAAAACTTGATGAGAATCCTTGCATTTTAGGGTGCAAAGTTTCCAATTTTCCTAGAAAGCTGAAGACTTTATAGTGTAGAACTGCCAATTTTCCGTCAGAAGCCGAAATCGGGTCAAACAATATCGGAATCACCTAAAATTTGAGGTGAAGCCTCTTGAGCAATAAATAAGACCAACCATAGGCTTTTCTTTGAGTTTTGACGCCATATGGGGTCTTGTCGCTAGCAGACTTGATTTTATCGCGAGGAAGATGTCGCGCCTTGATGTGCGGTCAACCGATGTCTGATTGACATGAAATTTGACAGGGAACCTATTGGAGTCATTTTGAGATGATCGATAGGCTCTCTCTGGAAACCATGGTCCCGGGGTGCTTCGCCGCTGAGAGGCTTGATTTGGCTTCCGATTGTCAAAGTCTGGTCAAATGTTACTAAAATGACCTGAAAGATTATGTGTAGCCTTTTGCAAGCATCTTGAGGCCACCCATGTGCTCTTTTTGATGAGTGATGGCCTCTGTGGTTCTCACCTCCGAGTGGCTTGATTTAGTTGTTCGAGAGTTAATGGAGGGTCAAACGTTGTCGGTTTGACTTGGAACTTGACGTGGAGCCTTTTGGATGTATTTTGGGACTATCCATAGGCTCTGATCGAAGATTTGATGTCTCCGATGCTGTCGCCGCCGGGAGCTCCTATTCAGCTATCGGAGAAGCGAAGTTAGGCCAAATGATTTTGAAATGGCCCGAAACTTCTTTTGTACTCCTCTTTTGGTTGTCTTGAAGGATCTTGCAGTTTTTGTTTGATTCTGACAAGATTTGATTTTTTGAGAAGTAACATCGCCCATTTGTGGTAGGCCGCGACTTCATGTAGCTTTCTTGGTGTTGAAGAGGCAAAGTGACATTTTTGGTGTCAACAATATTATCGGTTGTCGTTGGGTCTATAAAATCAAACATCATCCTGATGGATCCATTGCAAGATACAAAGCCAACTAGTGGCCAAAGGATTTCATCAAGCTTATGGCATTGATAAAATTGATACTTTCAGTCCAACTGTGAAACACTCCACCATTCACATGATTCTTGCATTAGCAGTGCACTTTCAGTGGCCTATTCATCAATTAGATGTTACCAATGCGTTTCTTCATGGTCTTTTGGAAGAGGATATCTATATGTCTCAATCTCAAGGCTTCGTGGGCCCATGTTTTCCCTCTCATGTGTGCAAACTAGACAAATCTCTTTATGGACTAAAACAAGCACCTCGAGCGTGGTTCGATAGATTTTCTGGTTATCTTATTGGCATTGGTCTTAGCAGAACTCACACAGATTCTTCACTGTTTGTTCGTTCTTCTTCAAGCTCCATTACCATTGTCCTCTTGTATGTGGATGACTTAGTGCTTACTGGCAATGATTCTCAATACATTTCATTCCTCATTTCACAGCTCAGTGTGGCGTTTGAAATGAAAATTTTGGGGCGCCTGTATCATTTCTTAGGAATTGAAGTCAATAACAACCCCAATGGACTATTTTTTTCACAGGTTAAATATGCTAAAGATTTGCTGGTTCGTTCCTCCATGCTTGAAGCCAAACCTTGTGGCTCTCTGTCCTGCCACAAATAGCCTTCTTCTCAGTCAGCTTCACCATTGCTTACTGATCCCACTTCATATCGCAACATCACTAGAGCTCTTCAATACCTCACACTGACTAGGCCTGATTTGGCTTTTGTTGTAAATCAGTTGTGTCAAGACCTCCATTAGTCAACTACAGCTAACTACATTGCCCTCAAACGTGTCCTGCGTTATCTCAAAGGCTCTCTCACTTGTGGCATTTCCTTTCAGCAAGGTTCTCTTCATCTCACAGGCTACTCTGATGCTGACTAGGCTGGTGATCCCATGGACAGGCGCTCTGGTTTTTCCATCTATCTTGGCGGTTCCCCTGTTTCATGGTGTTCTAAGAAACAACCCACTGTTGCTTGCTCTTCCATAGAGTCTGAATATCGCTCATTAGCCCATACCACTACAGAATTGTGCTGACTGCGTATGCAACTACAAGATCTTCATATCTTCCTTCCTCACTGTACAACCTTATGGTGCGATAATCTCTCCACTTTCTCCCTTGCCACCAAACCTGTTTTTCATGCAAGGACAAAGCATGTCGAGGTAGACTATCACTTTGTGCATGAGAAGGTTCTCCCAAAAGATCTTCGCATTCACTATGTCAATACCATTGATCAAGTTGGCGGATATATTCACCAAAGGCTTGCATCCGAAGCGCTTCCAGCAATTACGCTCCAAGCTCAATGTCACTACTAGTCCATTGGCTTGAGGGGGGGTATTGACCAAACAGCTTCTCAATCAGTTATACCAGACAGACACGCAGAAGACAAGCTAGGTAGTGATGGACCGCGCTCCCGATGCCCGGGTTCCTACCGAGGTCGGCGGACGTGGGAGTCCGTTTGGTTCCGACCCTTTCGTAACCAGGGGGCGAAGGGGGCGTGCATCAACATTTCTTTTTTTGTGGGTGTGCCAGATTTTCTATTTTTACTTGGAATTGCAAGTGGTGATCCGGAGATCAACCTTCGCAAGTAAAAAGGAAACCAACTTCTTTCAAGTTTTCCATTGCACATATATTTAAGAAAAGAGACATTTTTCTTAGTTTGCCGTGAAAGGCGATTTTTTTGGCATTTATAGCCGATTTTGGCGTTTATAGCCGATTTTTGGCGTTTATAGCCGATTTTGGCGTTTATAGCCGATTTACAATCCTTATCAATAATGAAAGACAAGAGTTGTGATTTTTTGTCTCTTTTGAAAAAATACAAACTACAATGAAAAGCAAGAAAAGGAGGATCTAACTTCTCAGGAGATTGTGGGGGACCCGTTTAGATTGACGGTCGCAAGCCATATGTGGGCTTCGCCATCATCCATGCAGATGAGAACAGAGGATGCTATTGATTCGCTTGGCTTGGCTATAACCTCAGGTTTTTAGAGGACAAAGACCAAAAGGAGGTCCTATGTCCAATAAAAAGCCGAGTAGACGGGCTGAAAAGCCATATCTAAGCCATTGGAGGCAGGAGGAGAAGGCAAGGACCGGTGTAGAACTTCCGCAGAGTTTTCTCTCTTTTTCCTTTCTCTGGATTTCTGTGCTTCTGTCTGTGATTTTCGTTGTCTGTCTGCTGTCCTTTCTTCTTGGAGAGCTCTCCTATTTATAGGCTTTTAGGTAGCCTTTTAGGAGAGTTTATGGGCTTTTATTGTCATTAAGCCGCATAATGGGAGGAGTTACAAAATTGAATTGTTTATTTTGTAACTCCTTTTTCTTGGCTTCTGATTGGCCGGAGGAGATTGAGGGCATTTAATCGCCTTTAATCGCCATGATGGGAGGAGTTTCATGGGTTAAATGCCATGAATCTCTTGACTTGTAACTCCCGAATGCTTGCTTCTGATTGGGCCGTCCAAAGAAATGGATTAATGACTGTAATAAAGCTAGTCAATTAATCGCATTAAGTGGTCGCCGAGCAGCTGAAGAGTCGCGGGCCGTGCCACGTCTTTTGGGATTCTTCTATCGATGATCATCGATGGATCTTCATGTAGATCGACATCAGATGATCATGTAATTTCAGGTGTTTGTTGCCAACAGCGGGTCGGTGCCATCTGTCCTGTCGATTTCTCGATCGGTCGGGTAGAAAGCACACTTTTTTTTGGTTGACCGGGTGGCGATCAATATTGTTTTCGATACTTTTGATGATTGACCCGTGTTTTGGACGGATGTCAGAGGACTTGGTGTCTCAAAAGTATGAATTTTGGAAAGTACCAGAGGCTGGGCTCCTCGAATCGCGAAAAAAACGACGAAAACCGGGGTTTCTGGGGCTTTCCCGGCGACCCCGGGTTCCAAGGTCGCCGGCGACCCTGGCCCAGGGTCGCAGGGGTCTGCGACCCTGGGGGGTTTTCCCCCTTTCGTGTCCCGTTTTGCGTCCGTTTTTGCTGTTTTTCGATTCTTTTTTCTTCTGTACTTTTCCTTGAAATTTTGACCATTTATTGGCCTAATTTCTTTGTAGGAAACCTGATGAGAATCCTTGCATTTTATTTTGCAAAGTTTCCAATTTCCTGAGAAAGCCGAAGACTTTGTCGCGCAGAGCTGCTGATTTTCCGTCAGAAGCTGAAACTGGGCCAAACGATGTCGGAATGACCTGAAATTTGGTGTGAAGCCTCCTGAGCAATAAATAAGACCAACCATAGGCTTTTGTTTGAGTTTTGAAGCCGTTTTGGGTCCTATCACCTGTAGACTTGCTTTTTGTCGCGATGAAGATGTCGCGGTTTGATGTGCGGTCAACCGATGTCCGATTGACTTGAAATTTGACAGGGAACCTATTGGAGTCATTTTAAGATGATCCATAGGCTCTATCTTGGGAACCATGGTCCTGGAGAGCTTTGCCGCCGAGAGGCCTGATTTGGCTGTCGGAGAAGCGAAGTTAGGCCAAATGATTTTGAAATGGCCTGAAACTTCTTGTGTACTCCTCTTTTGGCTGTCTGGAAGAATCTTGCAGTTTTTGTTAGATTCTGACAAGATTTGATTTTTGGAAGCAGCATTGCCTATTTATGGCAGGTTGCGACTTCATGTAGCTCTTTGGATCTTGAAAAGGCAAAGTGACATTTTTGGTGTCAACAAATGCCCCCTCGAGGTACAGCGACGAGTTGCTTAACTTTTGTAGTCGATGTGCCTCGAAGAGATTTTTGAAGGAGAGCCTGTGACTTGACCAAGAGTCTTTGAGCAGTCTTTCTTTTTGGTATTTGTAGCCTTTTGAGCTTCCAGGGGAATTTTATGGTGGTGAAAGGGATCACGTACCATCTCGAGGCAAAGTTTTGAAGATGACATCAGGGATGTGGATTTGGGTTTTGACCTTGTGACCTAACAGGCTATATGTGGCAGGTTAGGGGGTCGGGTTTGGTTTTGATCGTGTGACCCAACAAGCTGTATGTGGAATGTTGGGGGATCAATTTTGGTTTTGATCTTGTGACCTAACAGGCTGTATGTGGCAAGTTAGGGGATCAGGTTTTGGTTTTTGGTTTTGGTCTTGTGACCTAACAGGCTGTATGTGGCAAGTTAGGGGACCAGGATTTGGTTTGATTTTTGTGGAATGTCAATTTCAAGATTTTGGCTCAATTTGGTAGATGAGGCTGGATGGTTTGATTTTTGGAAGCTCATGGGGCTTGGAATTTTCTTTTGTATGGTCCAATCAACTCAAAAGAGGTATGGAACCATTTTTGTATGCTCTTGGTAAGAGGGATTTCTCTTTGACTAAAAGCCCAAAAAATTTTCTTTTTTTTTTTTTTTTTTGTGTGCCTAGGTGGTCAAACCTGGCTCATATGGGCTAACCCATGGGACCTTAAGCTTTTGAAATGGCTTAGATCTCATATGGTGTCATTTTTGTAAAGAATATCCAAAAATATCTCATTTGGATAGAGAATATCTAAGAATATCTTTACTTGGAGAGAATCTCTCATGATCCCTTTATTTTGGGATAGAATATCTCAAGATATCTTTCTTTTGGGAAAGAATCCGTCATAGATCTCTTTTTGGGAGAAAATCCTTCAAGATATCTTTCTTTTGGGAAAGAATCTTTCTAATCTCTTTCTTTTGGTAAGGTTACTAATTAGTAACACTTACCTCTTTCTTCTTTCCTTCTTTGGTTTGCTCTCCTCTATAAAAGCAAGGAGAAGGTTGGATCTCTTGCTCTTATTACTTTCTTTTGCAATAATCTCAAGAGGGCTTCAAGACCAAAAGTTCTTCTTCTTCAAGATCTTCAAGACTTTTCTTCTTCTTCTCCATCAATGGCTTCAAGTAAGTTCTCCTTTTTTTTTTCAAGAAAACTCCATTGTAGGAAAAATAAATTTCTTTCTTTTTTTTTGTTTCTTTCTTTTCTTTTCTTCTTTTTTTTTTCTTTTCCACGTGTTTGCCTCCCCTTTTTTTTCACACGGGTTTTTTTTTTGCTTTCTTTTCTTTCTTTTTTTTTCATGTTTTTTTTTTGTTTTGTTTTTTTCTTGTGGGCCGTACGGACAGATCCGTACGGATCTGGCCGTACGGCCACGTGGCCTGTGGGCCACGGCCTGTGGGCCAGCCCTCTTTTTTTTCTCTTTTTTTTTTTCTTTTTTTTTTTTTCCTCCCCCCTTTTTTTTTAGAGAGAGTTTCTTTTCTTTTCTTTTCTTTTTTTTGCTCATCATGATAATGCATTTTTTTTTGCAAACCTAGATGTTCATGCATGCCTTTAATTTGTAAATTAAATTTGTAGCATGATGTGATAGCATACCTGAAAGTTTTCGCAAATTTGGGAATTTGGAGCTCGCAGTAATGTTGAGCCCTTCCTGATTTTGCGGAGACTTTGAGGTTTCGAAAGTTTGGAGTTTCGGAGCTTGCAGCGATGTTGAGCCCATCTTCAAGCTTTCTTATTTCTTTCGGGATAGTTCCTTTTCTTCGGAATTGCCCCGTCATCATGTCAAAATTTCGCCAGATTTTTTTAGCGAGATTCTGTCATTTTGATGTTTGATCTTTTTCTTTTCCATCCTTTTCAGGTGGTTCCTCCAGAGCGAACAAGGGTAAAGAGCCTGCTACAAGCGTACCTCGTCGATCTTCTAGATCTTCTAATCCGGCCGTTCAGCAGGCTTTTGAGAAGGTCCAGTATGTTGAGAGAAATTTGGAAGAGTGCGACTCCCTCAACAGAGATGACATGAGGCAGCGACTGATCACTCTCAAGGGAGAGGAATTCTATAAGATCATGGTAAGCAGTCGTCCATGGGTGATGGAAGATCAGAGCGTTTTGCCCAAGCCTACCTTCTTCTTTGGTGATGCAGTCCCTGATGACATGACATACCAGAGGAGATGTTTTCAGTTTTCTTTCACAGCAGATGGTGAGAAGAAGACTGTTGCTACCCGGTCGACGTTTGATCGCACCGTCTCGATTCTGAGCCTTGCCCCCACGTGCCCTAAGAGGGAAGATCCTCCAAGTTGGGTGAGAAGGACAAATGTAATCAAGACCGGGGTTTTTGTTGGCGGTTCTCCTGGATATACGGAGAGGTCGCCTGTTGACATGGACCTGTTGATGCCATCCAGCGGCTACCAGGGCTCTGATTATCCGTCGGTCGATTTGAGACCGGTGGGCCTTGGTATTTTCAGTGGTGATAGCAGCAATTGGATCAAGCCTTTTCGACTTCGAGGCCGTTTCAATGTTTACTCCGAGTGGAAGTCGTGGACTGATCGCGTCCTGCTGATTGGTGGCGCCATTTTGAAGGAAGCCGGGATTTTTTATGCGGTCCGCGCATTTAGGGAGACCGTGATCTTTTCCGACGAGGCCTTCATGGTTATGCTGGAGTCATTCCTCCCACAAACCAATACCTTCATTGTGACGAATGGTGAGATTGGTTTTTCTTTGAAGGAGCTGAGCGCTATTACCGGATTGCCCATCCTCGGCAAGCTCTATGAGGAGTTTATGCCGATTGACAGCATCCTCGAGGGGCAGTCTGAGGAGTTCAGGCTTCTATACTTTCAGCTCGTCGCCTTCTATGATTTTTTGAAGGAGAAGGGGGGTTTGAAAGTTAGATCCAGCAGTTGGAAGAGTTTTAGCTCTTCATTCCCCAACTTTTTTGATAGTAGGGAGTCTTCTGATAGCGTGACCCAGGAAGCCGGAGCTCAGGATCCAAGTTCAAAGAAGATCTTGGCCATGCAAGAAGAGTTGAGAGATTTCTGTGCAAGTACAAATGCCATATGTCCTGACATTGCACTGCGGAGAGATCTCGCTGTTTACCTCACTTATTGGCTTGGTGAGGCTGTTTTTGCTGGAGGAGATGGAACGCACATCAGGCCGCATTGTATTTTTCCGGCTTGTCAGATGGCGTTTGGAGAGCAGCTTGCTTTGGTGCCAGCTCTTTACTCCTACCTGTGTACCGAACTGCAGGCTGCTGCTTTTTTGGTTCGGCTTGGGCTTCCCATGAATAGGGTATTTTCAGCCCATATCTTTTATTCGTGGTATGTATACCACTGTCCTGGCTTCCATCGGCTGGGTGCTGCACAGGATGATGATCCTCTGATGATTCGACTGGCTAAGGGCAAAGCCGTGTCCGAATCACTTTTGTTTGCCCGCATGAGGATCCGACGGTTCAGGGACGTCGAGATGGGGCAGTCTTCAGTGAAGCTTTCTCCGGAGTTGCGGAAGAAGGCTTTTGATTTTGGTGCCTCCCGAGACTCTACCAGGGCGGGGTCGGGAAGGCATTATTCCTTGACAAATGCAGAGAGAGAGTGGCTTTTCAGCATACGTGTCGGCACGATGGTGTACCGTAGACATCTTTTCGTCGACATCCAGCCGTATGTACCTTCTCGCTTTGCTTTGCAGCTGGGCTTTTCTCAAGGCGTTGTTGGAGCGCCTTCAAGTATGGTGAAGCGCTTTGGAGGCTTACAGGATGGGAGAAATGCATGGGCTTTTTATAGTGCTGAAGACACTACAGCCATGATTTCTTATCCTGTGTTGCTGACTTCCCGGACTGCCGGCTTTGCGAAGTGGTTCGCGGAGAGCTTTTCGGCATATCGGGGGCTTTCCAAGAAGGAGCTTGATGTGAAGCTGGCATCTGGAAAGGGCCTTGGAAAGTCGGATGGCGTCCGGCGAGAGGAAGTTTGGGCCTTCCTTTCTGGAGAGAAGCACAAGATAGGCTTTCTCGGTGACCAGGGCGTCATTGGTTCTGAAGCTGTTCGAGAAATACCTGATGAGGCTTTGGAGCAGCTAGAACAGGAGGAAGCCGAACTTGGTGCTTGGATGCAAGCGGCACAGAGGCAAGCTTCCGTGGAGTCTACTGGCAAGAGCAGACCATCCTAGTGATGAGTCAAGTGGGAAACCTGACTCTGACAGCGGGGCAGGTTCCTCTAAGAAGCGAGCCCGCAGAGGTAAGAGGAGGAGGAGTCATCATCGCAGCAAGGGGCAGCATGAGGACTCTCCTAACTTGGAAGTTCCTCTTACTATCAATGAGGATGTGCCAGTGGATGCTGACGAGCCTCCAGAGAAGAGAAGCCGAGAAGAAGAGACCGTCGGTGAAGGTATGATTCTTCCTTTTTCTCTTTCCATTTCTTTTCATGGGATTTTTTCCATGTTATGATTTGCTTCTTGTTTTCTGCTTTTCTTCTTTTTTTTTTTTTTAGCAGAGGAAGACTTGGTGATGCCTGAGGTCCCAACCGATGACGTGGTGATGGATCCTGTTGAGGCACCTGAAGAAGAACCGAGGGACTCTGGAGTAAATCCAGAATCTCCAATTGGTACGACTTCTTTTGCTCCCCTTTTTTTTTGTTTGTGACTCGGTTTGCTAACACATTTTTTTTTGTCAGCTGACTTGCCACAGGGTTCTGATGACTTTGAACCATCGATGGACGCAAATGTTGATGATGCTTCCGATGAGTTCATGGAGGAAGAAAGTGTTCCGCCAGTCGTCGAAGAAGGTATTTTGTAATTATAACCCTGATATTGATTTTCAAACAGGGTCATATTCATACCTTTTTGTGTTTCTTTTGCAGGTTTTGAAGTGGCAGAGGAGGATCCGTCGCTTCCAGAGCAAGGGATGCCAGAGGTTAATCCAGAGGTAGAGATTCCTGGGACCAGCTCTGACAATATTGAGGAGATTCCTCGCGCTGAGATTCCTTCCCGAGCAGGAGCAGCTTCAGCTGGAAAGAGTTCTTTTGCTACTCTTCCAACAGATGATGATATGAGTAGCCGACCAACGGAGTTGGGCGAATCCTCAGCTGGGCCATCTCTTCTTTTTGCGAAGAAGGTGGTGATGCGAGTTCTGAGCTCTTGGATTGAGACTCTCTTTTCTGGGCACTTGGAAGCCGGATTTGGCATGATCCAGCATGTGCAGGAGATTCTCAGTGATGCTGAAGAGGCTGGTCTGGATGTCACAGGTGCCAGGGCGATCGTTGATAGGATCATTGCACTGGGTGACAAGTGGTTTGAGACCGTGAGTTTGGCTGATGACCAGTTCTTCAAGGAGATGTTCCTGGACCCTGCTGATAAGGCTAAGTCTGACCTAGGATGAGGCTACAGAAAGCAAGAAGCAGGCAGTCCGAAAGAGGAACTTAGAAGAGATAGCCATCATCAGGCTGACACATGACCTTAACATCCTTGACAGGGAGGTCGATGAGGCCAGGAAACAGTCTTGAGCATTTGCAGGCACAAGTCGCTGCCAAGTGGACTGCCATAATAGAGGCTCGCGACAGGGAGAGTGCTCTGATTCACCAGGTTGCAGATGCCGAACGGGTTCTCAAAAGGAAGTCTGATGAGGAGGAACAATGGCAAACTGCTCGAGGTAAGCTTCCTGGTGTGAAAGAAGGGGTACAGCCCACTCCAGCATCTCATGGCAGGTTCCTGAAGAAGCGTGCCTTGGAATCCTTGACGGCTGAGGCTAAAAGTTTGCTTGGGGAGCTGAACTCTTGGCTGGAGACCATTTTTGATTGAGCTCCTGTATATATTTTTTTTTTTACAGAAACCATCCTTCTCTCTTTTCTTTTTTTGGTACCACTTGTATTTTTTTGGTACTTTTTTCTTCTTCTTTTTTTTTGTTATCCCTACGCTCACTTGAATCTTTTTGTGATAAAAGTAATTGCTAAATGGGATGCTCTTCTTTTTTTTTTTTTGTTATCCCTACGCTCACTTGAATCTTTTTGTGATAAAAGTAATTGCTAAATGGGATTTGATCAAAAGGTTGTCATTTTGTGAAAATCTTTTGTCAAGTGATTGTTTTGGCATGAAAGCCAGGTTTTTTGTTTGTGGCATGGAAGCCAATTTTGGCATGAGAGCCAGCTTTTCTTGTGGCATTGATAGCCGAGTTTTTTTTTTTTTTTTTTTTTTTGTGGCATCTATAGCCAATTTTGGTGGCATTGATAGCCGGTTTGTTTTGTGGCATTTATAGCCGGTTTTTGGTGGCATTGATAGCCGGTTTGTTTTGTGGCATCTATAGCCGGTTTGTTTTGTGGCATCTATAGCCGGTTTTGTTTTGGTGGCATTGATAGCCGGTTTTGTTTTGGTGGCATTGATAGCCGGTTTTGTTTTGGTAGCATTGATAGCCGGGTTGTGGCATTTATAGCCTGTTTGTGGCATTTATAGCCTGTTTGTGGCATTTATAGCCTATTTTGATGGCATTTATAGCCGGTTTGGTTTTTCAAAAAATGCAAGTATCGACTAAAAGTCGCCTCCCTGCTGAATGTTCTTGCAAGTATCGATGGAATGTCGCATCCTTGCTCATTCGGTTTGCGAGTATCGATGGAATGTCGCATCCTCGCGGATTTGGGTGCAAGTATCGATGGAATGTCGCATCCTTGCTTTTCAAAATTTTTGTTTTGCGGGTAGTGACTTGATGTCGTTTCCCCACGATTTTTGAAATTTGTGGTTTTCTCGAACCTTTGGGTTATGGATATCAACTGAAATGTTGCGTCTCCACAGTTTTTTTTTTTTTTTTTTTTTTAGGTTTTTTCGAACCTTTGAAATTTGGGTTGTGGATATCAACTGAAATGTTGCGTTTCCACGGTTTTGGATTTTGCAAGTATCGACGAAATGTCGCTTCCCTGCGATTTTGGAAGTGTCGAACGTGGTTCGCTTGCTTCCGATTTGTGCGAGTATCGACTAAGCGTCGCTTCCTCGCGGTTTTTGAAAAACCTCTTTTTTTTTGTTTAAAGACACGAGGGTCATAAGTTTTGACCTAAAACCACTTTGGCGGTAAAAGGCAGGGTGGACTAGGGTGGAAATCCCTGAATCCGGATTTTGTTTCAAACCATGAATTTTGGGTTCAAGGGTTGAAAATTTTGGTCAAGTTAGGGAAAGGTTCCTAAACTTGGATTTTTTTTTTTTGAACAATGAAACGATGAAAGTAAGCATTGTTTTAGATTTCTAGAAATTTCAATATTTGACATGAAAATTCTAAAAAAGGGTGGGTTTAGCGAGCGTGTACCTGGAAACCGGTTTTGGCCGTACAGGCATTGCTCTTACCCAGTTGGGTAAGTCTTCAAGGGTAGTACCGCTTTAAGAACTTGTCGTTGATGGGCAGCATACATCTGTCACCTTCCATGTTTAGGAGTGCATATGCGCCGTTAGAGAAAACCTTGTCGATGACGTAGGGTCCCTCCCATTTTGGCTCAAATTTGCCTTTGGACTTGTGAGCGAAGACCATTGGTCTTTTTACCGCAAGAACCAAGTCACTCTTTTTGTAGGCGCGTTGCCTGACCTTTTTATCGAAAGATCCTGCCATGCGTGCTTGGTAAAGTTCAATGCTTTGTTGAGCTTCGAGCCGTTTCTCATCGAGATTGTCCAGCTCATGGAGTCGCAATTTGACATTGCTTTCTTGAGTCATGTCATTTTGTAAGGATACCCTCAAGGAAGGAATTTGTACTTCCAAGGGCACGACAGCTTCGCATCCATAGACCAAGGAGAATGGTGTGCTATGGGTTGGTCCTCGAACGGTGGTTCGATAGGCCCACAAAGCTTCAGACATTTTGTCGCTCCAGTCTCTTTTGTGATTAGAGACCATTTTTTTGAGGATTTTGCAGAGTGTCTTGTTGAAAGCTTCTGCTAACCCGTTTGCTGCCGGATTGTATGGAGTCAAAGGACAGCTTTGGATTTTGTATTTGTCGCAGAACCTTGTAGAATCGATGATCCCGGAACTGTGGTCCGTTATCATGGACGAATCTTTTGGGTATGCCGAAACGACAAATGATGTTGGTGCGCAGGAACTGAAGGACTGATGAGGTCTTCATTTCGTTAAACGCAAATGCTTCTGACCACTTGGAGAAGTAATCCGTAGCAGCGAAGATGAAGTGATGACCTTTGCTTGAAGGGGGAGAAATAGGACCTATGATGTCCATACCCCAGGCTTCGAAAGGCCATGAGATCGCTGTAGGATGCAGCCATTCTGGATGCATGTGAATGTAATCTCCATGAACTTGGCATTGTTGGCAGCGCTTAGCAAATTGCATTGCGTCAGCTACCATGGTAGCCCAGTAATATCCTAACCTTTTTATCTGATCATAGAGCTTAGGTCCAGCCTGATTAGCTCCACAAAGACCAGCATGAACTTCTTTGAGTGTTTCTTCAGCCTCTTGTTGTGACAAGCAGCGTAGAAGTACTCCGTTGAAGGATTTCCTGTAAAGGATTTTTGAAGGAATATCCAAATGGAAGCTTGGGGTTCGCCTTTGGATGCTTACCCGTTCTTTTGGATCTTCAGGTAGGATTCCGAACATAATGTAATCAATGAACGGATCCCTCCAGTCGCCAATTGAAGTTTGAAGGATTGAAATCCGACTTCCGACCACTTGGTGGCATTCAGCAACTGCTTGATGTGTGTTAAGAGGAGGAAGGATTCTCCTTTCGCACACTGTGATTTGCATGTTTTCCCCTTCCTGGATTGCCATGGATGCAGCAAGTCTGGCTAGGGCATCTGCACGTATGTTTTCACCTCTGCGAATGTGGGTGATGTGACAGATGTCAAACTTTTGCAGAAGTGATTGTGGCTTGTTGTAGTAGGGCAGCAAATCTGGCTTCCTGACTTCAAATTTCTGATTCATCTGGTTGACGATCAGTTGAGAGTCTCCAAAGACTTCCAGCATGGTGATACCGGATTCGATGGCGAGTTCCAATCCTAAGATCAGAGCTTGATATTCAGCTGCATTGTTTGTGCATGGTTCCAGTAGCGAGAAAGCGTGTGGAATCATGTATTTGTCGGGGCTAACAAAGAGGATGCCAACTCCCGAGATCAGCTGTCTTTTTTCATCTGTCCTGGTTGCACCGTCAAAGTACATGTCCCAGGAGGCACTTTGTGAGAAAGTCTCCACATTGTAGACTGGTTCGTCTGGGAGATCATCTCTGAGTGGAGAATCTTTAGGCAATGGATGCTCTGCGAGGAAGTCCGCTAGAGCTTGCCCTTTGATTGCTTTTTGTGGTACATACCTAATATCAAATTGTGACAGAAGGATGGACCATTTTGCCAGTCGAGCATTGAGAGAACCTGCCTTTGTGACAAGGACCTTCAAGAGGTTGACCCTCGAGACTAGGTAGACTGTGTTGGAAAGCAAGTAGTGATGCAGCTTTTGTACGGCGAACATCACTGCAAGACATTCTTTTTCGACTGGAGAGTAGCGATGCTCTGCACCTACTAGCATGCAGCTGAGGTAATATAGAGCAGCTTCTTTTCTTTGATCATTTTCTTGCGTAAGCAGAGCTCCCAGAGAGTGATCAAGGGCTCTTGTGTACAAGATGAATGGTTTTCCAGTGGTAGGAGCAGCTAACACTGGAGGTTTTGTCAGGTATGACTTGATGTCTTGGAAAGCAGCTTCACAGTCAGCATCCCAGACAAAGTTTACACCTTTTTTTATCAACCGAGAGAATGGACGGCATTTCCCCGAAAGATTGGAGATGAACCGTCTGATGTAGGCCAATCTCCCTTGAAGCCCTTTGAGTTCTCTCAAGGTTCTTGGAGAGGGCATTTCTAGAATGGCTTTGACTTTTATGGGGTCAAGCTCTATTCCAGCTTTCCGAACTAAGAATCCGAGGAACTTACCCGACGAGACGCCGAAGAAGCATTTCAATGGATTCATTCGCAGTTTGTGTTTGCGAAGCCGGAGGAAGACTTCTCGAAGGTTTTCGAGATGATCTTCTTTTCTTTTGCTTTTGACGGCGAGGTCATCAACGTAACATTCAACCGTCTTGTGCTGCATATCTTGGAATATTTTCATCATAGCCCTCTGATATGTGGCACCAGCATTCTTCAAACCAAATGGCATGACAGTGTAACAATACACGCCAAATGGGGTTCGAAAGGATGTATGTTTTTCATCCTCAGGATGCATCTTTATCTGATTGTAGCCAGAGAAACCATCCATGAATGTCATTCGCTCGAATCCACAGGTATTATCAATCATTACCTCTGGTATGGGGAGCGGAAATTCATCTTTTGGGCATGCGCCATTCAGGTCTCTATAATCAATACAGACCCTGATCTGCCCATTTTTCTTTGTCACGGGGACAATGTTGGCCAACCATTCAGGATGTTGTTCCTCACGGATGAAGCCGACGCTTTTGAGTTTTTGAACTTCTTGTTCAATTTTATCCATCACATCTGGACGGAATCTTCTTTGGCCTTGCTTGACAGGCTTGATGTCTTCTTGAAGATTGAGTTTGTGAACTGCTATTTTGGGGTCTAAGCCTGGCATTTCAGCGTAAGACCATGCAAAGCAATCAACGAACTCACGAAGAAAAGCGATATACTCGGGTAACTCATCATCCTTTATATTCTTGCTTATGAATACAGGACGTGGGTTATCTGGTGTTCCCAAGTCTATCTTTTGAACAGGATCTTCTGTTGGAAGGTTCGAAGGTGGTTCCTCCACAATATTTTCGGAGGCTTCCAGCTCAACGAAACCTTCTGGGGTTTCAAGGGCATTTCCAGACCAAGGTTTTGTTCCTTTCCACGGGTCTTCTTGATCGGTAATTTTCCCAAGGCTTGCTATGAGATGATCCCAATCGCCTGTTGAAACCGAGTCGAAGTAGGCTACTTCTTTTGGAGATGAGGGTTCTTCTGGGTCAGAAGTCCACACGTCTGTGCCATCGGACAACTCCTCTTCATTTTCGGAGAAATCGTGCCAATTGGATGAGCTTCCTGGATCTTTGTCAGGTGACTCATCAAAGAGATATCCAGGGAGATCGATGTCTTCATGGACTTGAGATATTGAGGCTTGGTCAGTATATTGACTTTTAAGCCTTTGTGTCAACTGTCTCAAGGGAGTGTCAGGATCATACCCTAACCCGTGTGAAGACTTTTCTATATAGCCGTAGAGTCTCCAATCTTCCAGCTGGCTTTTGGTCAACGGGCCCCAATGGCGTGAGAATACCGCGTCCTTCTCCCAAACCGACTGGGTTTTGAGCGTCATAACCCATTTTCTTCATAATAGCTTGTGCCACAGAACTGTATAAGGATAGTTGAGGCGTACCTTTATTTTGGAAAGGTTCAAGCATGGAGTTTGATGAAGAAGCATCCGATCTATGGAAGAAGATCGGCTTTTCCTTGGTTGAAGTTGTTGGAACAATGAAGGAAGCTGACGTAGGATCTTCTATGTCAGAAGTTGTCTCCATTGGAGTGAGAGCAGGCTGAACTTGCTGAGTGTCAGCTTGGCTTGACGATGTGTCGTCTTCTGGCTCTGAATCCGAGTCCGTGTCTTGCATGATAGACACGAAAGAGACAACAAATTTGCCCCCAGGCTTTTGTTTTGCCTTCTTCACTTTAGTTGTGATGACCAAAGGCTTTGAAGATTTGAGGGAGATGATGAAGGGAGTTTGGATGCTCTCTTCAGATTTACCGGATGGTTTGTTTTCTTCCGGTGATTGTTGAGGAGCTTTGCCTTTATCTTTCTGGAGATTTTCGGCAAAGGATGCTGTGTGCTTTTCCTCTTCTTCTTTTTCACCTTCATACATCTGTGAGTCTTCGAAGTGGACTTCTTTACCTTTGAAGGGTTTTCTGTCCGCAAAGACTCGATGTATCATGCCGTCGTCGCCAACAAACTTGATGCATTGATGTAGAGTTGAAGGGACAACACCATTCTCATGGATCCAAGGGCGTCCGAGAAGGATGTTGTAGCATGAAGGGGTCTTTATTGCATACACTGTGACCTCAGAGATAAGATCACCGATCTGCAATTTGAACCTGATTTTGCCGATAGGCCTTTGAGTACTCCCATCGTATCCAAAGATAGATACAGATGTGTGGCTCAGTTTGCTGGGTGGGATGCCCAACTCTTCAAGAGCCGATGTGGAGATGAGGTTGAGTGCAGAACCTGGGTCGATCTGAACTCTATGCATAGGCATTTCCTTGATATACCCTGTGAAGTACAGGGGTCGGTTATGCCTGGTTTCGCCAAGTAGGAGGTCATCCTTTGTGAAGGCGATGGTTGCACTGGCTGCTTTTTTAACCGAGAGGCATTCAATGCATGATCCCTCAGTTTTCTTCTTTTCTCCCTTTGAGGAGGCTTCTGAGTTTTTGACCCGGTAATCCATTTCAATTTGGAGGACTTGCGGGGCATGTTTGTCGACATCCTCATTCAGCTTTTGTAATTCCGAAATGAGATTATCACGACTGTGCGGAGACATTCGCAACAAATCTAGGATGTGCAGACGTGCAGGTATGTGCTTGAAGTGTTCGATCAAGTCATACTTGAAAGCCTCCTTAGGGCCTGCATGTTCATCATTGTTGCCACTAGGGGCGCTTACAACATCTTTTCCCGAAGGATTTACATATGTAAAGGAAGATTGGTTGTAATTTTTGTGGTAGTCCCGGCCAGAGCGGGTGCCTCTACCAACTTCGAGAGCTTCTTGAGAAGGGTCTTCATTTGGAAGATTGTCTTCAGGATCAAGAGGCTGTCGTTTTTCATTTGCTGAGGATGTATCAGCAGCAGAGTTACCATCCTCAGTGATTGTGTTGCATGGAGCATTTTTCGGGAACAAGTCCTGAACAGCATCCAGCAATCTTTCTTCTTCGTTGACTAATTCATCGTCCCAAGCATCAATGGCTGGGAATTCTTCAGTCAGGAAGGGTGTGAACTTTGAAGTCACAGTCTCAGGAGAAGAAACCTGAGAGGGTGTCATCTCAGTGAAAGTCACATGAGACGAGGTGGCTCCAGAAGATATATTGCTAGGCGTCGCCGGAGTGTAAGTGCTCTCATCAGACGATGCTTCGGAAGAGCTATAATCCCGAATTATCACATTACAGGAAGCTCTGACGGGAGACGTTGCCTGATCGGAGTCAGACTCATCCTCGGATGTGAGAGGATCGTCTATCCAGCAATTTTCTCCATTTTCAGGAGTTAAGGGAGGATGTACCTGGTGGTCTTCAGGGACTTCAGGCTCTGGATTGCGAGGAGGCTCGTTGACGCGTTCTTGCTCTTGTTCTAGAGCGAGTCGCTTGCAAGATCCTTGCATATTCTTCAAGATCAGGTATGGGAGCCGGATCTTCTTCTTCATCATCTCTTTATGGCTCAACATTGTTGATTTCCACTGGAGTAATGAGAGGTGCTGGGTCAGCAGCATTTTCTTGTACAGCTTCTTGGTCTTCTTCATCATCAGACCAGGATCCTTGTGGCTGTAGGGGGTTATACCAGATTACTGGCATAAGATGAGACTCAGGAACCCATTCTTCATCGGAGAGATATTCTCCTGTTTCAAGGGACTCCTCCCACTCATCTGTGTAGTTGGATTCGAATCCATCATCGGTGTCGCTGGACTCGTATCCATCAATGGAGAATCCAACTACCGAATTGCAAGAGTATGATGCCTCCTGCATGGCTTCTTTGAATTGAGGTGGCATGAAATCACTGAGAGTGAATTTCCTTACCCCCTTTGAAGTCTCTGGAAGGGATGTTTTTGTTACCTCCAGTGAAGCGGTAGAGGAAGCCTCTGCCTTTTCTTTGACCTCTAGTTTTGGCTGGGTCTTCTCTTGCCGTTTGAGCTTGAGGAGATGTTTCCTAGCCTGCCTTCGCTGTTGAGCTGTAGGCTTTGTTTTCACGACCTCCCAATTTTCATCTTCCAGGAGATCGGGATGTACACATATCGGTTGTCCGTCTGGTGTCGGGTAAGGAACCAGTTGTTCGGACGCTTGGATTGAGTTTATCACCTTGAAGGAAGTAGTGATCTTCTTTTTCGGTGATTTTGATGTTTGTCCACATGTCACCATGTTGACGGAGGCAGACCCATAGTTTTTGTCAAAGGTGATGACTCCGTTTTTCCACATCTCATTTATTTTCTCTCTCACAACGAAGCATTGATTGAGAGGATGCGAGATCATCTGGTGGTATGGACAGTACCGAGGATCGTTGGTTTTGCCAACATCACCCGGTCTTTTTGGTTCAGGCAAGGTGAGCTTGCCGTTTGCCACAAGAGCCCCGAAGATTTCATCAACATCTTCATCAAACGGGTATTTCTTCTCTACTCGTTCTTTGAAGGCGTCTGAGAGTTCAGGTCTCTTACCAACAGCTTTGTTTTCAGCTTTCTTTGGTGGCTGAGGAGCTGACTTGGTCTGCACATTGAGGACCTCTTTCTTCTTTGGTTTTGAGGTCGTAATGGCGGTTGGCTCTTTTCTTGATGATTTCTGACTGTTGAGGTCTTTAATCACCATTTCAGCTTCCATGGAAGCTTTTAGGAGTTCTCCCAGGTTTTTTGATTTGTTGCCGATGATCATGGAGCGGATTCTGGCTCTCATGTTGTTTCGGCAGATGTCGACTAGCGACGCTTGTGGCAATACATCAGAGCATTTGTATGCCATTGCTTTCCACTTGTGAATGAAGTCATATGTTGATTCATTCTCCCCCTGTTTTAGGCTGCAGAGCTGAGCCATAGTAGCGGGATGATCTTCACCTTTGAAGTGAGTCAGGAAGCGTGTCTCTAGCATGGCCCAGTTTTGGATTGAGTCCTCCGGCAGAGTGGAGTACCAATCGAAGGCCGTACCTTTTAGGGTACTTGCAAAGAGGCGGATCTTGAGTGCATCTTGATCCACGATAGCTCCCGTCAGGATCTTGAAGTGGATGACGTGCTGTCTGGCTGATCCTTTCCCCGTATATGTTTGGAGAGTAGGATGCTTGAATTTGGTGGGGAACGAGACCGAGTCCATCCATAAGGGATATGGTGGCTTGATCCCATGTTCCTTGAGTATATCCTCTTCTTTTGCTTTGGCGAGGATACCGTCTACGTCCTTTTTGGTAAGGGCGCGTGACTCATATTCTTCTCTATTTACCTCGTCGTCTTGATGATTCGGAGGAGGTTCATTGTTCGCCTGATTTTGGAAGGCGAGGAGAAGGTTTTCCATCAGAGTTTCAATCCTCTGCTGGCCCTGTTCCAACTGCTGGATGCGGGTGATCGCATCTTCTGGAGGTGGATTGCGGGGTGGTGGCTCAGAATTTGTAGCCAAGACATTCATCCTTCGTGATTCGAACGAAGAAACTGTCCTGGTGACTGAGCTGGGGCTCATTCTTTTTGAAGAGGAGCTTGAGGAAGGATCACTCTGCTGTCCTTTGCTTGAAGGAGCAGGGGATTCTTCTGAATGTCTTCTTGTCCTGGAGACGCTGCGGGTCATCGGACGTCGGACTTAGGTTTTTGTTGCTGACTTTTGGCGCCTTCTGGTTTTTCCAACCATATGGACGGCAGCAACTTGGTTGGGTCTTTCTTTTTCGACCCATTTGGGAGAGACTTGAAGTGTGGGAGGCTGGGTCCTTTGCTTCTCTAGTCTCTTTTGTCGGTATGACGCGCGGCGGCATATACGACGAGCAATTTGAGCTTCGGTCAGCTCTGACTGGGCTTTGACGATGAAGGATGTGCTCCCTCGGGCGCAGCAGCCGAGCCTGTCTTCTTTGTAGCTGGGCAAGGACAGGATGCGAACCCTATCTTTCGCCAGTTGCAGCGAAGCTTTGAATTTTTGAAGTTCGGCCCCTATAGATATGAAGGGTCGAACTGCAGGTTTGTAGGCCTTAGCAGGTGCTTGTAGAGGCCTTGTGATGCATGACTTGATTTTGGGCTTGTAGGAACAAGCCGGCTCATGCTGGGATGACTTGGGAGTCAGGTTGGAGATGGGTCTCTCCTCTTTCATGTAAGCAAGAGGGTAGAACTGGTTCTCCTTGAGTGGGGCCAGGTATGCTGGCTTGGTGGATGTTTGGGACCTTCTCTGTTTTGGTGAAGGTTTTGGGGACCAAGTCTTGGAGTAGACCTGGTTGTTTGCAGGTTGAGGCTTCGTGGGGCTGCCACGGGCTTCAGGCCTTCTGGTGCTCACCTTTGGTGTCATGGTAGTGACACGTTGAGAGGCGAGTTTCTGCTTCTTGGAGGGAGCAGTTTGTTCCTCAGGAAGTGGGAATGGTCCCAACGTCCCGAAGACGATAGTCCGGGGAGTCGAGGTCGACCCGGAGTTCAGAGAGTTGCCGAGGGAGTTGACACTTCGGCAGCTGATGGGGCGCTTGTAGGTGCGCGTGGTTTGCTTCTGTTGAAGCATGAGTTGGTGTTTTCATCGAAAGTAATGGTTAGTGAAGCTGCCATTGTTAGTTTTCGAAAATTTCTGAAACAAGACCACATCCATTAGTAATCACAAGAATATAATGATCATAAATGGGAAGTTCTATGGTTTCGTCTTTTCAAATTGCTCGAGGTAGATGACCCAAGCAATATGAGGAAGGCAAAATGCCATAGAGGGTACAATTGTTCTGATCGCAGGTATGGTAAGCCCAGAATGGGCATCCCAGTGACTGCTAGAAGCAATTGTGAACTTAAATTCGACTTATCGAGAAGCAGAGCTTGCTCGAGGTAAGAAGAATATAAAGTTGGAGTTACAGATGTGCCGGTCGCAATACAGTAGACCCTGAAAGGGCGTACTAGTACCGCTAGACAAATGTTTTGAGACCGCATCCATGAGATGAGATTCTCTGTTTTGAAAGGTCAAGATTGGATTCATCAAAGAGAGCAGATGGTATTCCGATCTGAACACGGTCTCAACGATTTCCGTGAGCGCCAGTGTTCAGAAAGAAATGAACCATAATTTCTCGGATCTGAATCTAAAAATGACGAGTTTTTTTTTTTTTTGAAAAGCCAATATCGGGTTCATCAAAGAGAGCAAAAGGCACTCCAATCTGAACACGGGCTCAACGATTTCCGCGAGCGCCAGTGCTCAGAAAGGAGAAGACCAAGATTTATCTAATCTAAACCCAAAATGACGGAAGTTTTTTTTTTTTGAAGAAATTTTTTTTTTTTTTTTTAAAGATTTTTTTTTTTTTAAATCTTTTTATTTTATTTTATTTTTCTTTACTTAAATTTTTTTTATTTTTTATTTTTATTTTTAAGATTTTTTTTTTTAAAAAAAAATTTTTATTTTTTATTTTTAAAAAATTTATTTTTTTTATTTAAAAGACGAGAGAGTGCACATAGGCCTCCTAACCCGGTCTTATGAAATCTTGATTGATAGAATTGCCCCCAGGTAAGGGTAGGATTACTTAATGAACCCGTTTGGAGGACCCTTGCCTAGAACAGTCAAGCTGTCTCCACACTCTGGACAAGGCTTTTCTTTGAATCAACCATGATCAAAGAACACAGTTGGTTTAACCTTAGTGGTCTGTCTTTTTTTTTATATTTTTTTTATATTTTTATTTTTATGAATTCATCGAAGAGAAACAATGGCCCAAAACCTTAGTCGAACAGGCTCAACATTTCTGCAAGCGCGATGAACGATAGGAACGGATCAAGGTTTCTCAATTTTGAATCCAAATTGAGAAATCTAAAATTTTTTTTATACTTTTATATATATATATATTTAGATTTTTAATGAACTCATCGAAGAGAAACAATGGCCCAAAACCTTAGTCGAACAGGCTCAACATTTCTGCAAGCGCGATGAACGATAGGAACGGATCAAGGTTTCTCAATTTTGAATCCAAATTGAAAAATCTGATTTTTTTTTTGTTTTTTATATATATATATATATTTTAAGATTTTTAATGAACTCATCGAAGAGAAACAATGGCCCAAAACCTTAGTCGAACAGGCTCAACATTTCTGCAAGCGCGATGAACGATAGGAACGGATCAAGGTTTCTCAATTTTGAATCCAAACTGAAAAATCTGATTTTTTTTGTTTGTTTTTTTTTTTTTTTTTGAAAAGAGAAAAAGTGGAAATAAATTCAAAGAATTAGAAATTTCCAAACAAAAAATCTCATTTCATTTTTTTTAGATGCGGAATTCAACATAGGCCACCAATTATAAAGTAGCCAAGGAATCGAGAAAAGAAATATAAGCATAGAGCAAAATATATGATATGCAAATATTTCATTTCTAGCATCGTGTTCTCAAATAAACGTGTCCCACCGGGTGGAGCCAGCTTGATGGACCGCGCTCCCGATGCCCGATGTTCCTACCGAGGTCGGCGGACGTGGGAGTCCGTTTGGTTCCGACCCTTTCGTAACCAGGGGGCGAAGGGGGCGTGCATCAACATTTCTTTTTTTGTGGGTGTGCCAGATTTTCTATTTTTACTTGGAATTGCAAGTGGTGATCCGGAGATCAACCTTCGCAAGTAAAAAGGAAATCAACTTCTTTCAAGTTTTCCATTGCACATATATTTAAGAAAAGAGACATTTTTCTTAGTTTGCCGTGAAAGGCGATTTTTTTGGCATTTATAGCCGATTTTGGCGTTTATAGCTGATTTTTGGCGTTTATAGCCGATTTTGGCGTTTATAGCCGATTTACAATCCTTATCAATAATGAAAGACAAGAGTTGTGATTTTTTTGTCTCTTTTGAAAAAATACAAACTACAATGAAAAGCAAGAAAAGGAGGATCTAACTTCTCAGGAGATTGTGGGGGACCCGTTTAGATTGACGGTCGCAAGCCATATGTGGGCTTCGCCATCATCCATGCAGATGAGAACAGAGGATGCTATTGATTCGCTTGGCTTGGCTATAACCTCAGGTTTTTAGAGGACAAAGACCAAAAGGAGGTCCTATGTCCAATAAAAAGTCGAGTAGACGGGCTGAAAAGCCATATCTAAGCCATTGGAGGGAGAAGGAGAAGGCAAGGACCTTGGGGGGGGGTACCCCCCAAGGGACTTTTGTCACCTTGTTGCGGTGGCCGGTGTAGAACTTCCGCAGAGTTTTCTCTCTTTTTCCTTTCTCTGGATTTCTGTGCTTCTGTCTGTGATTTTCGTTGTCTGTCTGCTGTCCTTTCTTCTTGGAGAGCTCTCCTATTTATAGGCTTTTAGGTAGCCTTTTAGGAGAGTTTATGGGCTTTTATTGTCATTAAGCCGCATAATGGGAGGAGTTACAAAATTGAATTGTTTATTTTGTAACTCCTTTTTCTTGGCTTCTGATTGGCCGGAGGAGATTGAGGGCATTTAATCGCCTTTAATCGCCATGATGGGAGGAGTTTCATGGGTTAAATGCCATGAATCTCTTGACTTGTAACTCCCGAATGCTTGCTTCTGATTGGGCCGTCCAAAGAAATGGATTAATGACTGTAATAAAGCTAGTCAATTAATCGCATTAAGTGGTCGCCGAGCAGCTGAAGAGTCGCGGGCCGTGCCACGTCTTTTGGGATTTTTCTGTCGATGATCATCGATGGATCTTCATGTAGATCGACATCAGATGATCATGTAATTTCAGGTGTTTGTTGCCAACAGCGGGTCGGTGCCATCTGTCCTGTCGATTTCTCGATCGGATCGGGTAGAAAGCACACTTTTTTTGGTTGACCGGGTGGCGATCAATATTGTTTTCGATACTTTTGATGATTGACCCGTGTTTTGGATGGATGTCAGAGGACTTGGTGTCTCAAAAGCATGAATTTTGGAAAGTACCAGAGGCTGCGCTCCTCGAATCGCGAAAAAAACGACGAAAACCGGGGTTTCCGGGGCTTTCCCGGCGACCCCGGGTTCCAAGGTCGCCGGCGACCCTGGCCCAGGGTCGCAGGGGTCTGCGACCCTGGGGGGGTTTTCCCCCTTTCGTGTCCCGTTTTGCGTCCGTTTTTGCTGTTTTTCGATTCTTTTTTCTTCTGTACTTTTCCTTGACATTTTGACCATTTATTGGCCTAATTTCTTTGTAGGAAACCTGATGAGAATCCTTGCATTTTATTTTGCAAAGTTTCCAATTTCCTGAGAAAGCCGAAGACTTTGTCGCGCAGAGCTGCCGATTTTCCGTCAGAAGCTGAAACTGGGCCAAACGATGTCGGAATGACCTGAAATTTGGTGTGAAGCCTCCTGAGCAATAAATAAGACCAACCATAGGCTTTTGTTTGAGTTTTGAAGCCGTTTGGGGTCCTATCACCTGTAGACTTGCTTTTTGTCGCGATGAAGATGTCGCGGTTTGATGTGCGGTCAACCGATGTTCGATTGACTTGAAATTTGACAGGGAACCTATTGGAGTCATTTTAAGATGATCCGTAGGCTCTGTCTTGGAAACCATGGTCCTGGAGAGCTTTGCCGCCGAGAGGCCTGATTTGGCTGTCGGAGAAGCGAAGTTAGGCCAAATGATTTTGAAATGGCCTGAAACTTCTTGTGTACTCCTCTTTTGGCTGTCTGGAAGAATCTTGCAGTTTTTGTTTGATTCTGACAAGATTTGATTTTTGGAAGCAGCATTGCCTATTTATGGCAGGTTGCGACTTCATGTAGCTCTTTGGATCTTGAAAAGGCAAAGTGACATTTTTGGTGTCAACAGGTAGTTGACAGCTGTAACCAGCTGTGTGGGGATGTCTCCGGAAGTACTGAGGTTATGCTAATTTCGGTGCTTATGCCCATCAGTCGCGCCCTGACCTCGGCAAACATTGCTCATGTGCTACCCGAACCCAAGACCGTCTCTGGTCTCGGCACCCCCAACCTCAATGCGAAGCCTCCACTTCGGCCACTCAGTTCGGCATCAGAGCCAGACCCTTAGCCGAGATGGGTGGTGACGGCTGTACTTTCAAGAGTGTCCAGCTGGAACTGACAAAGCCATCCTGGCCGCCTCTTACCCCTGACAGCATGGCATCCTGTAGCCACGTCCCATCAAAGCATGGCCCCAAGATAGGCCCGATGGGACTAGGCCCAAAAGTCAGATGTGGTAAGGCCCGATTAGACCAGCATTTAATGCGCAATGGGCTGATCGGACTGCCATTTAATGAGTAATGGGCTGACATGACGATATCCCTGGGAATGCTAGGACGTCATCATGAGCCTCACCATGCAACGTAGACCTCCTCCTCTATAAATGGAGGAGCGATCTCCATTACAGGTATGCACACCATAACTAGAGAGCTGTTACTTTGTCTCTCTTCTCCCTCGTCTCTGTCCTACTACTCAGACCTCATACTGACTTAAGCATCGGAGAGCCTTGTGCTTCCCATAGCCAGGGTCCTTTGATGTCCTCATCTTCTTCCCTTTCAGGTTCTTAGGCCATTCACCATCTTCCAAGGAGCATCAGACTCAAGATAATCTTCATTACAAAGTTCGTAATATTTAGGCACTTACAATTGGCGCCATCTGTGGGAAAGCACTAACCCGATTTTCCCAAACACCATGCCTCCCAAAGCTAAGAAAGGCGGACAAGCTGTGAGGACAACCATCCAGCCGCCCCCAGGCCCGTCGCCGGTCGCTCCTCCTCAGATGCGATTGGGGGCAAGGTCTGGTCCAGCCGCAATCGAGGAGCACTCTGACGCACACCTCTTCGTTCAGATCCCGCTCCCGGAGCAGACCGAAGACTCATCCCCGGAGGAGGAGGTCATGCCTCCTCAGCGAGATGAACAGCGACGAGAACGCCCCCGGAAAGACAAAGCAATAGCGGTTAATGGGTCCCATCTTCCCACTACTTCACTAGCGCCAAGGACGTCGCGGCCCAGAACATCCTCATTCGAGAGCAAGAAAAGTTGATCCAGCAGCTCCGACAGCAGCTCAGGCAGCAGCCTGAGCGCGAGGCAAAGGTCGGCCCTCAGCCTTCCAAGAGTAGGCCGACCCATCAATCCGAGATCGACCTCAGGCACCACCTCGAGCAGAAGAAGTAGCGCCGGGCTCAGGACGAGGGTTCCAGCAACAGTCACTCGAAGAGAAGGTCAAAACCCGCCCTCGGAGACAGAGAAGACGAAGAAGCGCGGCTTGACAGGCTGTCAGGCTGGCAATCCGGCACAATATGGAAGTTATCTCCCGCAATCCCCTGGATTCGTATGACTCCGGTGACGCTGGCTCATCTCCTTTCTCTTAGGAAATCAAGGATTTCCTTCTGCCCAAGAGATTCAGCGTTCCGAGGTTCGTTCATTATGACGGCACCTCGGACCCGGCAGCACATCTCTGACATTTCACTTAGAAAATGTCGGTATTGGGAGATGTCGGCCATCTGAACTGCAGAGTCTTCTCATCGAGTCTGGGGGACCTCCCCCTCAAATGGTTTTACAGTCTCCGAAAAGGATCAATCGCGAGTTGGCACCAATTGCGGAACTCCTTCCTGGGGAGGTTCCAAGCCCACAGAGTCATCCCGAAGACAGATGGCGACATCATGGCCCTCAAGATGAGGTGGAACGAGAGCGTTACCCAGTTCGCTAAGAGATTCTGGATTGTCTATAGCCAGATCAAAAACTCAAATGACGAAGTGGCGATCATGTCTTTCCAGCACGCCCTGTTGCTGGGCAATGACCTTCGCAAAGAGCTGGTCAGAAGCCTCGTGACCTCGGTGGAAGCGCTAATGGCCAGGGTGAACAAGTACATTGCCCAGGAGGAGGACGAAGTCAGGGCCAAGGAGAGCTTCGGCGTCTCTAAGTCCACCTCCAAAGGCCAGACCAAGCCCAAAGATCAAGACGCCCAGCGCGATCGCCACCCTCCTAGGAAACCCTTTTCCAAGAAGGAAAAAGAACATTTCAGAGGGAGGAAAGGGATTGATACCGAGCCCCCACCAGCTCGGCAACGGTTGATGACAGCAAGAAGCCCAGGCTGGGTGTCCACACAGTATTCGTGGAGCCGGTCCACAAGATACTGAACAAGCCCAAAGACCAGCCTTACTTCAGCTGGCCGCAGCCTATGCAAGGCAACCCCGCCAAACGAAACCAGAATAAGTATTGCGCCTATCACAAGCAGAAGGGGAACGACACCGAAGACTGTTACTCCCTCAAGTCATACCTGTAGACACCTCATTTGGCCCCTATGATAGCGTTAAACACATGTCATGTATAGCAATGCCCCCATTTCACCCATAATTGAATGAGTAATGACATAATTCAGATTAATTAATGACAATGAAGATGCTTGTTGATAGTTTTAGACTTAGTTCAACGACTTCTAGAAATTCATGAGAAGAAAGCCCAATTGCATTGAGATCTCGAGTCCAACTCACCTTTCACACAAGGAGCAGACCACTACACTATTCAAACATATTCCAGACCACTTAAGACATGCTTAGGCTAATTGTTACAAATACAAAGATTACACCTAGCTTACCTAAATACCACCCGATTACCTTAAGTTAGGAAGCCACATCCATTGATCCAAGAGGTCCCCTTTTTTCCGAGCCCC
Source organism: Litsea cubeba (assembly GCA_012931725.1). Taxonomy (NCBI): domain Eukaryota; kingdom Viridiplantae; phylum Streptophyta; class Magnoliopsida; order Laurales; family Lauraceae; genus Litsea; species Litsea cubeba. The sequence goes on along the minus strand of CM022946.1, from coordinate 94,891,661 downwards.
TAATCATTAGGACAGTTGGACCATTGGATTCTTCACTTCGAGGGCTTTCCATCCATATATAGAACTCTGAGATCCGACAGGCAGATCAAAAATCATAAAAGCAGGTCCCACAAACGGGGCACCCCCCTTGAAAAATCACCTACTATTTATAGACCTCCGATCGCCTCAAAAGTTAGTTCATCGCGATCTACTCGCCAAGAGCTTTCCGTTGATGTGTAGAACATCGAAATCCGGCGAACATATCAAAATCTGTGAAACCTGGGTCCTAGTGATAATGGCACGGGTCAAATCCCATTACGGCCCACTTTTTGGGCCCCAAACTTCTAACCGGAGTCCGATCCCAGACTTGGATCCCATAGCCAAATCCATTGGCCTGATCCCAACTTGGACCTAAACTCTAGCCCAACCTGGACTTATAGCCATTAAACATTGAGTCCAATTCCTATCCCAACCTCACCTGACCCAATAACCTAACCCACACCCGACCTGGCCCAGGTTGCATGGCCCGTCGCCCAGATAAGGGAGATAGAGTCCCACCGATCTGGGAACGAGAGTCCCAGATCTGAGGGCTCCCATTCCCCCGATATTTCTCTCTCCCTCTCAATCTCTAACTCTCTCCTTAAAACCTCTCCACTCGTCTCTATCTCTTGACATGCGCGGATCTCATCTCCAACAAATCCATCATCTTCATCTCTACTCCTCTGCGCAGACCCCATAACTCCATCCCTCCCGGCCATCTCCATCTCCATCTCACGACCCTTCTCACCCAGACACCATCCCACAGGCCTCATCATTTCCATCACCCTCCTCCCAGGCGCAGATCTCATCCCTCACTGACTCTCATCATCTCCATCCCACTCAATCCATCTCCAAGCCCACGCGGACCTCTCCATCCTCCCATCATCTTCATCTCTATCGTTCTCCATCCCCTGCGCAGAGCCCTCCACCATCATCCTCTCCTCATTCCCCACGACCTCTCTCGCCCAAAGCCATCACTCCCATGCGTAGATCCCAGGACTCCATCCCTCACGACCCATCATCATCATCTCCCTCACAGCCTTCTGCGTCCACCATCTCAACAACCATCCTCTACCAATCATCTATTACCTCCCATTCTCGCAGCGCCAGGCCTCCATCCCTCCGATCTCCATCACCCCACATCCTACGCACGACCACCATCACCCATCCAGCGCAGATCACCATCCACCTGTTAGTTTTATGGACTCAATCCAGTAGATGATATAATAAATTGATTAAATTCTTTATTTATTCATATATTCATGCTTTCCCTTCATGAGATGAATGGTAATTTATTATATACTTGCACATAACCAATACGAATGACATGATGGTTCATGAGATGAACTGGAGTCCACAAGTATATTAGATGTAACACATGTGTATGGATGAGATCCACATACAGGAGACATGTGTGACAAATCTTATACTTAAATATTATCACAACCAGTGATGAGACTGGACATCTCATACTGACAAGGTTGCAGTACTTTGATCACTATGAGATAGTGTGATTTATCTCGATCATCAGAATGGAAGATTCTGAATCATAGTGCTGGTACATTGGATGTATTGAAGGACCATGAGAAGTACCTTATAAACACTGTCTTTATTTTAAGGTCTGCTCTCATAATTCCCTAGCAATAGGCTCTCAATCCTGAGACATTAATGAACTCAAGTTTCTATCTATTCATTTGCTTTGAGTCACCAATGAGTGAGGCCAACTGTAGGTCAACACCTCGGTGATTTGGGTACATGGTAGTAGAGCTGTGGGAACATTCAATGGTCAAGATGGAATCTATCTCTAATATCCCCTTGTGCCAATTAATGGATTTATCATTGGTAAGTGCGCACCCATTCCGATTAAGAGTTAATTGGAAAGGTACCTATTGATCATTATAATTAATTGGGGCTCAAGGATAATAAGATATGGATCTAGTTTGGAAGACAGGTCCAATTGATCCATGGATATTGATAGAGGGGTCTACTTGTGGTAATGTGGAAGTTTAGGGTCTTCTATGTAATATTCCTAAGACTGGAGTTCAATTGCATTTATATAGTGGAGTTATTTGCAATTAACTGTGGGCCCGGATTACACATGAGATGTGGGGTCGCGAGTCCCAGTTGGAGCCAGCTTTCTAAGGAATCCCTAGTGGTCCCCACGCTAGCCCAACTATTAGAAAGTATCTAATTCTATTAGAACTCTAAAAGGAAAGTTACTATTTCTATTTGAAGTAAGACTTCTAATAGTGGTAATAGTAGACTTACTAATTTTAGTAGAAGTGAGACTTCTATTTTAATTAGAAAGGAATTGGAAAGTTACTAATCATATTTGAAGTGAGACTTCTAATTATGATATGGTAAGTTACTAATTAATGGAAGTAAGACTTCTATTGTAATTAGTAAAGAGGAGGCAACTTGCAAAAGCTATAAATAAGAGGAGAAGAGGCCTTGGACGTCCATGCACTCTCCATACATTGGGATTCATGCCCAAGCCTCCCTAGTGCAAGTGTTGCACGAGTTCTTCCTCCTCTCCCTCTTCTAGTTCTCTTTCTAGTTCCTCCCTAGAGTTCCTAGTAGTTTTCTCTTGGAGATCCCACCATCTTCTTGAGAAAAAGGAGAATCTAATACGGGTCATAGCGTGGAAGATCAAGAGGTCTTGGAGATTCCTATTTGATTAGTGAAAGCGTTTCATCATCAAAGAAAGACGCAACTTCTCCATTAGAGTACAACCGAGCTCCAAAGGTATAATCTACTTCCTTGCATGTTGTAGATTTATTTGTTGCTTATATGTTTCGGGTTTTATCTTCTAGATAGATTGTATTTACTGATCATGATGGCTGAGATTGAGGACATAGATCTTGGATAGGGTTTTATAGCCTTCTGGATAGTTGATCCTTGCATCAAGTGGGTCAAAAGTTTTTGAAACCTATCCTAGAGGCCCACCCTATTTCCAACACCACCACCATCTCCGCCCCAGCCACATCACCATCCCTCGCCGTCTCTCTCTCGCAGCTGGACTCCGAAACCAGATCGTCGCCCACTTCTTCTTCCTCGTCTGCAACCCACTCCACGCACAGCAGCCCCTGCACGCACGCAGCAGCCCCGCAACCCATCTCTTTCCGCCCTCCATCGGCTTCATCTCCGCTGGACCTCTCCCCCTGCGCCAGGTACACCTCCCACTTTATCTCCCTGCACCCACTTCACTGCACAACCCGCCTGCACATCCCCTATTTCCTCTCATTTCTTTTTCTTTCTTTCTTTCTTTCTTTCTTTCTTCCTCTTCTCTCTTTCTCCCCTGCACACTGCCTGCACATCCCCTCTTTCCTCTCTTTTCTTTTTTCTCTCTTCTTCTTCCTCCTTCTCCTCCCTGCGCACCACACTCCACTGCACATCGCCTGCACCTCCCCTCTTTCCTCTCTTTTCTTTTTCTTTCCTTCTCTTCTTCTTCCTCCTCTTCTCCTTCCTCCACTGCACACTTTCTTGTACACCCACAGCGCCCATCCGCACCACAGCACACATCGAGCATCCATCTTCATTCTCCTCATTTTCTTTCTTTCTTCCTTTTCTCTCTCTCCCCACCTGCACAACACACTGCACCTCTTCTTTTTTCTTTGTTTCCTTTTCTTTCTTCTCTTTCTTTTCTTTCCCCCCATCTTCACTACACTCCACTCGCACCACCCTCTCTTTCTTCTTATTTCTTTCTTTTTTTTTTACTTTCTTCTCTTCTTCTTCTTCCCCTCACAGCCCCTGCACCTCTCACCACAGCACACACTGAGCACCCATCTTCTTTCCTTCTCCTCCTTCCTGTACCCATCTTCTACCTCCTCTTTTTCTCACTTCCTCCCAGCCATTTACACAGCCCACTTCCCTGCACACTACCTGAATTCTTCCCCTTCACTGTCACCACACATACACTTCCGTCTCCACACTCACCTAAGCCAGCCCATTTACCTAACCCGAGTTGAATTACAAGAAAAGGACCGTAACCCATCTGGCCAGATCACTATGCCTAACAAGCCCATGCGTTTAATTTTTTGAATTATTCATAATTTATGTATTTAGCATGCTTCATGCATCTAATTATGCCCATGCATCTAATATGCTCATCCATTTAAATTAGCATTTTTTTTAGTTTGATTTAATTTGTTCTTAGCCCATGCATTAAAATATGTCCATGCATTTAACATGCCCATGCAACATATAACTTAGTTGCGTTTTTTTTTCTTATTTTTTTTAGACAGATAAAATTAAGCATTGCATAATTCATAAAAACCAAAAAGAATAAAAACAGAAAAGAACCAAAAAATAGAATTCCAAGTATTAGATTAATTAAAATAATTAAGTTAGGTTTAATAATTAATTTCCTTCTACTCCTCTCCCCTCATTAGGATTAGGGAATCTAATTAAAATTCTAAATCGGTTAGGTTTATTGATGAATAAAAAATAGCAATTTATTTTCTTCTCCTCATTCCCTTTCATTAGGATTAGAAAAATTAGTTTAGGAGATTTTAGGATTTATATAAAACAAAAAAATAAAAATAATAAAAAACCCAAAATACCAAAAATAAATAAAAAAATTAAAAATATTAATATATTGGAATTAAAAATCAAATAATGGTTTAGGCTGACCAGGTCAGACCCCAGACCCAGATCTAGGTCTCTCCCTAGCCAGGTTAGACTACCTTTAGTTTCTCTCATTTTAATAAGTTAGGTCCCATCACTCTTCCTGTTACATTAGGGAATCGGGAAAGCTGATGTGGGCAGTCTAAGACCTTAGGTTAGGTTAATCCGATGATCAGTAATGAAGCATTAATTACGTAAATCCAAGTAAATCCCCTAGTTAGGCCCTTCTAGCCCCACATCGAAAATCCATAAAAACTATAAAACCAACAAAATAAACCCAAAAAGATTTTTCCTTTATTTCTTCCTCCACCTCAGGTGCCAGATATTTAATCGGACTTAATGATAAAAGGAAATGAAGAACTGACTTCTAAAATTGAATAAATGAGAATGACGAGATGAGCTGAGTGATTTCACACACACATTTTACTTCAGCCCATCGGCCACCCTTAAACGAACACTGGCCTATCGGCCACCTCCAATCAATTACGGCCCATCAGCCTTTCATTTTATCACTCGTGTATCGCACACGAAAAACACAGAAATCACAAGTCAAAATCTCATTTGCATCATCATTTTGATTTGAAAAGTCAGCCTTTAAACCTTATTTTGCCAAGGGATCTGAAGGGGGTACCCGGGAACGGGGCCAATCCTCTTCTTAAATATTTGGCACCTCCCCCTATTTATTTTCTTTATTTTAGTTACTTTATTTCACTTGGATTTATTATAATTATGCTGTGTGAGGATTAACCTTTATTTGGATTTTGACTCATGACCCTAAATTGACCCTATATTAAAAAGACCCAAAGAGACCCAAATTAATGTGATAGGACAACCGTCGTGTGTTGCCGGCAACACATTAGACGAGAGGAAGAACCCACCCACTTATTTTCTCCCCACATTTCTTCGGCTTTAGTCGAAGAACGGTGTTACGGCCGTTACCGTAGCTGGCGATCGTGATCCATTGATTTTGAGGGTAGTCGGAATCCTCATTTTCGATGTAAGAATTAAATAACATATATAGATGAATAGAGATAACTTTCTTTCTTTTAGGGGGGTCGAAATTCACATCCGACAGCTTGGCGATCGTGATGGGACATCTTTTTTTTTCCTGTCATTTATTTGGGTCTTTCTAAGGTTTTATTCTAGGACAAGAACATCCAATCAATGATCAGATGTCTGTGTCCCATTCAGTTTAGGGTTGTTATGAGTGCAGTCCGAAAATTAAAACCTAAGGTTCGATTGGACCGCCCACTAAGCCTTCCCTAATTATAACATAAGAAATAAACCATCATTAGAACTTTCCCTTTCATCACTAAAATAAAATTCCAAAAAAAAAAAAAAACTCTCTCCTCTTCCCTCCCTTCTATTTTGAACCAAAAAAAAATATTTCTCTTGGTGCTACATGATATTGATTTGATAATTGCTTTGGAAATCGAATATAAGATGGCCTATCAAAATCCACATCGAACAATTGCATCCCAAAGATCATACATGCTTGACTCAAATTACCAATCTCACACGAACAACATGACTCAAGATTTTGAAAAATTAAATAACTCATATACGAATATAAACCAACACTACCACAACGAAACACAAAATTATCGATACTTGTCCAACCAAACTGTAATGACTCAAACCTCTTCCCTCAGATCTATGCAATACTTTTATGCAAACGAAGACTTAAACAATCATGCCTCTTACGAACACACTACACCAAACCATGGCCCAATCCATCATCCCCAATCATATCAAACTACTTCCCAACCGACTCAACAATATTACGCTCAATCTAATCAAAACACAATGCACACAAATTTAAACAATCAAAACATTAATCATGACATAAATCAGAATTTACAACTTAATGATCAACGAATCTACATCCAAAACACACAGTATATAACGACAAACCAAATCCTAATCCATCCCGATCAAACCTACCAATCCAACCAATCCATCCGATCCAATCAAACTCATTCGCCCATTCAAACCTACCAGTCCATCCAAACCATCCCATCCAATCCAATTCCTTCATCAATCGAAACCATCCAATCTCATCAATTCTATCAACTTATCCAACCATCCAGTAACTATGCATCCTTATCCGACCTATCAACCATTCCAATCCACGCCATCCAATGAAAGCCATCATCCCACCCAACCCTCACCATTCAACCAAATAACACCACCTGCCATAATCATTGACCAATTCCAGCTACGCCCAACCATACCATCCAACTCAATCCATCCACTAACCTAATCTCCAACGATCATATATCAACAATCCACTCACGCTCCGACCGACCAACTTAATCAAACATCCAATCAAAACCAAGATAGAAACTCACCCACAAATGCTAGAACCCAAAATCCATTTTTACCATGCAAAACCAAAGTATCTCGAAAACAGATTCAGGAAGAGTTTGCTAAAATGGTGGACATAAGCGAGCTAGAGTTGCCCAACCCAGACTGGTTCAAATGTATCACTCCAAAAAATGATCCACATGCTAACACAGGGAAGCCCCTAGAAGAACAATTGATAGGTGGTGAATACCTAGAATGGGAACTTGGATTAATCTCAGAAACTCTAAGGAGACTTATGACCGAAAAGATCAAGATCCCACCATTATGGAAGGGCTATGAGGTAAAAGAGGGGATACGTATCCTTAGAACATACTTTGCTCCCATCCATCAACCCAAAGGTGAAGAAATCATAGACACGCCGTATCCCATAACTGATAGCTCACCAGATCATGTTCTCAAGAATTGGACCTATGATCCTCCATATTTGACAACTTTAGCCCCTGAAGTAACCTATTATCCACCATATGACCAGACTTCTGAATCTTCCGACGAGATCTACGATCCCATCTTCAAAGACATGCCTCCTGAGAAGTTTTATGATATGCTTAATGAAAATTATGAGCAATATGAAACACCTGGGGATGGTAAAACTCAGATCAACACACAACCAATAAATGAACTAGATCAATCACAAGCAATCATCCAAACAGAAATATCAAAACCACAAATGCCACCCCAAACACAAACAAACGAAGATCATTCAACACAAAAAATAAAAGACATAACGATTCAACCTAGGACTCACGAGATAGTTCAACCTAATGACCCACATGAAGAATCTGAACTCATGATGACTATAAAGATACTTGACCATCAAATGGAGCGAGTGGATGAATTAATTAAGGATTTTGATGTCATAAGATCTGAAACACACGATCCAGTCAAGTTTGAATTGAATGACCCCGAATCAGGTGTGAAAACCCATAGACTGGTTAAACCTTGAATGACCCCGAATCAGGTGTGAAAACCCATAGACTGGTTAAACCATCTTCATTTGTAATAAAATACCAAACACAAACGAACAAAATCATATTTGATCCAAAACCTCAATCCAAGACCAATACCACTAAAAGACATAGACCACAATGCAAACGAAAGAACTTGGATCCTACGCCATCATGCAAAACCCAAATCATGATCCAAAGACAAATAAACGTGCAACCAAACGATGAATAAAATTTCCCTAGACCAAAACAAATGCATCTTAAACCCATCCTAACACCAGTTGAGCCAATAAAGAATGAAAAAGAATCTGGAGTTGAATTTCATGGTCCCAATATGTTTAGTGAATTGCAAATAGACATAGAGAAACTCAAATATGAGGTTAGGAAGAAGTCGATCTTATCGAGCATGCCACTAGAACGAGCAACAAATCCATCTGAACCTATCATAGAAACCAAAGCATTACCCAACACCAGGAGATTGTTAGGCCTTGCACCGAAATTCAACAAGGAAGCTCTCACATAGGTCACACCATCTCATTAGAAAAGACCCTAGAGGAGGAACCACAATCAAATGATGTCTTGACTAGTGAGCCTCATAGGTCAAACCCTCCTAGAAGATCAAAGGATAACAATGTAATTGAACTAACCTTAGAGGACAAGCATGACTTCTACAATGAGATAGAGCCTAATCCTGTATTAACCCTGATTAAGGCCCATTTAAATGTGAGACTAAGACTTCAAAGCATTCTAAAAGGTTTACCATGCCCGTCCTTGACCAATCCAATAATCATGAGCCAATACTACATAGAATACTTTGAGAAGAGACAACTACCAAGAGTTGATTCAACTCCGATCCCTCACCTAGAATGGTACCCTGCCCATAAAGAGAAAAATCCAAGCACAACAACAGAAATCATTCCCGAACTAGAAAACCAAATAGAGTTTGATCCTTTTAGTTTCCACAAAAGGAACGAGACCACTCTTGAAGCTCTAGGAAAGACTTTCGGAGACTTGACTGTAGAAGAACTTTTAGGTATTCACCCAAATGCATCACCCAAGATTCCTATAGTTCTGATGAATAACATAGAAATCCGCATGACTGAAGAAAGTCTTGTCCCACATGACCTTCCAGTAGTGGCATAATTAAAATGTCAAAATTACACCCTTGTTCAAAGACTCTCACGATATAAGTCTGCTAGGTTACAAAGAAAATTTAGAGCACGCCTAACAAAACATGGACGAACTACATTTAAGGAAGCTAGACGCACTACAACAAAACCTAGAGCCAGAAGAAAAAGGGAAAATCACACGTTTCACACAAAAGATGAGGGTCAAACAATTAAGAAAACAAAAGACCAAAGATCATCAAAGAAAAATAGAAAATCATCTTTTAAAGATCCCAAATCCATTAGTTGTTTAAACTCTTTAAGGCCAAGGCCAAAATGGCTGAGGTCCAAAACATTTCAACGCTCTCGTTTTCAACCAAGGCAAACTGAAGATCCCCGATATAAGAGCCTTATCTTAATGCATCAACAAGTGAAATCATATCCACATTATCAAACAAAGAAACATAATGTGACACATATAAAACTTGGTAATATGAGACCAAGGCCCAAATGGCGGAGGTCTAAAATATTTCAACGGACTCATTTTCGGATGGACCAAAATAAAGGCTTATGGCCTAAAAAAATTATCCTACCACCTAGAACAATTCAAAACTATCAAAGAAAATATCAAAATAAAATAAAATGTGTTGTCATCAGACCAAGGCCCAAATGACGAAGGTCGAAGATGTTTCAACGCTCTCGTTTTCGAAGAGAGCAAAATGATAAGACCCAGACCAAACACCCACTAATAAAAACACGTAGGTCGAGAGGTCTTAAATGCGCACGCTTTCGAATGGTCGAAATATTCAAGGTACGCAACACATCACTAGCACACACAAATGAAAATCATAAGCATGCTAGACAAATCCTTGGCTTTATGCCAATGAAGGGCTCCAAGTTCAAGAAGGCCCGAATGAATTAGCTATTAGTTAGGATTATACACAAAAAAAAAACCATAAAAATCACAAAACCCCAAAAATCCAAAAAAAAAAACACAATTGTCTGATCATCATAAAAGGCATAGGCGAGCCAGACTAATGGAAAATCCCTCTAGTAGAACAATCATGACTAGAAAAGGACATGAGTGGGACTAACAAGACAAGTAGCGAAACTTTGCACATTGCTTCATAACCAAGACTTCCCCAAGAAAACCAATTGTTGGTGATGGATGGGTGTCTATGAATTAGTGGATACTAAAGAGGGTGACTTGGTTGACCACATTAGAGATTCAAGAACTAATCGAGGCATTCATATTAACAATAACAACTAAGGCATATGTCAACATTAAAGCTGGCTCCGTAGTCAAATTCATTAAAAAGAATATAATAGCCCGGTTTGGCATCCCTAAAGTATTCATAACAGACAATGACCCACAATTTATATCTCAAAAAAGGAACGAGTTGTGCACAAAATATGATATAGAACTGCATCATTCAACCCCATATTATCCCCAAGCAAATGGTCAAGCCGAAGCAACCAACAAGACCTTACTGAAGATCATCAAGAAGACTGTGCAAACCGCCAAAGGTAGTGATTGGCCAGACCATTTGGTCGAAGCGTTGTGGGCGTATCGGACTTCCATAAGAACTCCTATAGGAGAAACCCCATACTCTTTGACCTATGGAATGGAAGCAGTCCTTCCCCTCGAAGTTCTTCATCCATCACTGCGCATCCAGCAAAATGAAGATATAACATAAGACCAGAGGAAAGAAGCATTGCTACTTCAGCTAGACCTACTCGACGAGAAAAGAATGAAAGCAGCAGAGCATGCACAAGTATACCGGAAGTGAATTGCCAGAGCCTACGACAAACATGTCAAACAAAGAAAATTCAAGATTGGCGACTTTGTGCTAAAGCGCATCACTCCATCCCAGCTTCCGCATCCTAGAGGTAAGTTACGACCCCACTGGGAAGGCCCTTAGGTAATTAAGGAAGTATATTCCATAAATGCATATAGACTAGTGAATGCAGAAGGGGAAGAGCTCCCCGATCCATGGAACGCTATGTACCTGAAAAGGTACACAGGATGACCCCTCCCTATTTCTTGTGGAATATGACCCTCCTTGCTCCTTGACGTAGTTGTAGAAATCCCGTAGGAGGATCGAAGAGATGCACTCTGATCAAGCTTGGAACTCAAACACACACCAACACTTTAAAATACACAAAATGGTGAGTCTGCCCTACACAAATTCTGCACGGTTAAACCCATCCAATGTGAAGGTTTGTAGGTAAGTTTGCCCATGTCATGAAAGCTTTTTGATCGTATGTCAAGAAAAAAGAGAAAAAAAAGGGGGGAGGGTGTTTAGTTAGAATTAGTCTTGAAAAGAATAAAATGCTTCATGACTAGTTTGGGTTTGTAGCCATTTTAACCCGAGCCAGTAAGCCCGTAGGGGTATTTACATTCCTAGTGCCCTAAAACCATCTGGTTTGGGAGTCATTGGCCTAATTCTCGTTACATGGGTTAATTAGAAAGCTTAAGGGACCTAGACATTGCACAGTCGGATGCTTAAAAAAAAGTGTTTAGTTAGAAGTCCTGAAGAGAATAAAAGTTTTGTGACTAGCTTGGGTTCGTAGCCTTTTTAACCCGAGCTAGTAAGCCCGTAGAGGTATTTACGTACCTAGTGCCCTAAAGCCATCTGGTTTGGGAGTCATTGGCCTAATGCTCATTACATGGGTTAATTAGAAAGCTTAAAGGACTCAGGCATTGCACAGTCACATGTCCCAAAAAAAATCTATTAGAGTTAGGCTCGCTGGAGTGACATGGGTACTCATCAGGCGAACTAAGCAGAAGGTGGTCTAAAACCACGACACTAAGGAAGCACGGTGACTCACCACCCCCACACACGAACACTACTCACAAATGAGCCCCGGAGATGATCAAGTACTTTCTAAAGTTCAGCTGAAAAGACTAAGCAGCTACAACGGGGGCCTATGAGGGCTCGACATCCAAAGGATAGTTAGGGAAGATTACTTTGCCACCAAGGTGACAATCATGGTTCGAGAGGCTAATCCACTTTCACGCTCTCGCCCACGGCCAGAATAAACACTAGTCTTATGCTGGGGCATTTTTTTTTATATATTCAGTGAATATATGCTTATCTCACATGGCTTCCCAATCTGGGTCCTCATCCCATACACGATTGCCACGAGCACTCACTAGCCTTCACACACTCACCTCATGCATGCTTTATTACTAATGACTTTCGGTTGGATGCAGGAAAAACATATTCCCTAAGGTACCAATTCTATCTTGTTATTTCTAAGCTTGAATGCCAAAATGGCCCCCTGACATTTTTACCGAGAAAGAAAAATGCTACCTTAGCCAAACTATGCAGGGGGCCTAAAAATATTAAACTAACAAGTTTGTTTTGAGACCTTGCAGGGAACCTAACCCCAATCACATCCAAAACATCCCATAAGCTGGGGCATTTTTTTACGGGTATTGTTTTGTGCACAACTCCTCATGACCTCAAAAGATTAAAGTGATGGTAACCAAACTTGAGATACAACTTATGTCTGTTATGATATCCTATGATGAATTTGATTATAGATGTATGCTATGCACATCCTTTTATGATATCATATATTGTGCGATTCAAAAATGCAATTTGAAAATGCAGTTATCTTGAATCTCTGCCTTTGTACTTACGGCTGACAATGTGAATGCCTTAAAACATAGAATTGTTTAGGCCACAAGTGTCACACCCCGAAACCGGCCCTGCAGTGATCCGATCTCGGGATGCAAGATTTTGGAACTTATTTAAAGCTTTTGCTTTTCCCAAGATCCGCGTGAATGAGGATAATAAAATTCCATCACCATCAGAATATATTTTCGCGGAAGCTAATCATGGTGTTGCGACCCGGAGTCCGTGGCCATCGGATTTCGTGTTGCACTCAACCAATATCATAAAGCCGTCACATAAGCAGACTGGTACAGATCATAAATCATAGAATACTGAGCTGGCAGTAACAAGATATTTTATTTCCCACATATGTTAAAGTTAACAAACACAAGTGTCTTAATTACAAATCCCATGAAAAAGGCTAGCAAAGTCATACAAAATTATCCAACTAAATAGAAATACTATCCCCAATATTTAGATACGAACTCCGGTGCCAACTTGAAATCTAGATGATATCAATGGACAGCCTCTCACGTCAGACCGGCGGCTCAACCACCTCCTCCGATCAAACACCTAAAAAGGCAAAGAAATCGGAACTTGGACCAAACAAAGGGGGTCAGACACAATGGTCTGGCAAGCAAATAAAACAGATAAATGATAATGGGCATTTATAAAACATTCTGGAATAATTGTAAATCCATTTAAAGAGTCTAAACAATAACAGTACTAAATCATGATAAAACGGTTGAAAGACTGACATAAATAACGAAGCAAATAAATGAATAGTATCTGAAACATAAATGCCTTAAAAAGATAACAGATTACGTAAAACACTTAATAATTGGAATTACATTTAAAATCCTGAATAATAAAGACAATATGATAAAAGATCGATTTCTTAATCATTAATAAATTCAAGATTATAATGAGCATAAACAAACAAGAGTCCTAAAATAAAATATCTAACGAATAAAACATTGGCAAACCACATATAGCTATATTCTCCTATTACTAAAGTAACCAGATCAGATAGAATCGTAGCCACTACATGTGGGACCGGAATGATCAGAACCGTAGCCAAACAAATGGGATCGGCAGATTAAAATCAGAACCGTAGCCACTACGCGTGGGACCAGCAGATCAGAACCATTGCCATGGTCGGTACAAACATAATCCAAGCTGCAGCTGGCAAACAAATTAAAGATCGCAAGCCCGGTGATTAGCCCGACAACGTGACCTGAGACTAGTGGTGCCTTTAGTTTTTTAAAACCTGAACCAATACAAATCAAAATAATAATCCCTTTGGCTCATGGGCTCACACTACAAAGCTCTGGCCCCATCTTGCCTCGAGGTTTTATCCTCAAAATAATAGTCCCTTTGGCTGATGGGCTCGCACTATAAAGCTCTGGCCCCATCTTGCCTCGAGGTTTTATTTTCAAAATAACAATCTTATCGATGTATTTCCGAATGTGGCAAACCACTCAAATCTCCTTCCAAATCGATTCGTAGAAAACATACGAATTTCTATGGTAAACCGCTCAAATATACATCAAAGTAATTTGTATAAAAATCATACGATCAATCCTTTTGAACATGGCCACATGATTCTATATCAAATCACCGATGCTATTCAAATTAGTTTGCCGAAGCGTACAAGTACATTTTCTGATCTGGAATGGAATAGAATAATGTAGAATGACTTAATGGCTTACCAAGGAACTATCTCAATACACACTTAACTTTTAAACATTGATTAATAAAAGAATATGTTTGATGCCAATGAAAATCCACAACATTTAAAATGATAAAGTGTGCATTGAGACTTGGAAGCTTCCCGGGTAAATTCCACATACATTCATTCTCTCATTGTTCTCATCCCATTTCACAATTTATCCAAATCTTCTTCTCATTTATCACTCGAATTTGCACATTTCATAATGTTACAATTCTCTTCATTTGTTCAAGAGTTTCCAAGCCTTAGGAGGAATCAAATGGGCTTAGAATTCATTGAGGAGAGGAGGTTTAAATGGGCCTTAAATAGGCCCACAAATAACCCATAATCAGCCCCCAAATAGGGCTGCAAACAGACCCATGACTGGGCCCAGGTCCGCTCGAGCGGCCCAGGGCTCGCTCGAGCGGACCCAGTTCTGTCTGGGTCCGATTGAAGTGCAAATTTCAGAACTTTTTCACTCATTTGTAGTTTCATTTCCCTCCCTTCTTCTACAATGGTTTCCACACTTCCTTGAGCTCCTCCTTGCCAATTAAATCTATCAAACACATCCCCACACTAATTTATATTCCATTCCATCAAACAAAGTCAAGTGCAATTATAATCTTCTTCATTCATCAAGATACAAAAGTTCTTGGAACATAAAGAGTTGGTTTAAGGAAGATGAGCCCAAAAACATAGAACATTCCAAGATATACATTTCAAAGAAGATACATATAAAACATTGCATGAACATATTAATATGAAACCATGGTATGAAAAAGAGAAGAAATATTTGAAGAAGAATTTCGCAAAACTATTCACATTAAACAAATCACCATTATTAGCTGAAATATTAACTTGCCTTGGGTCAAGGGGAGATGCAAATCACTCTAAGATGGTCTCTCCAAGGTCTCAAGCTACCAAAATCACAAAACCCCCAAAAATAGCTCAAGAAGAAGGCCCTAGAAAATCAGTCCATTGCAAATCTCAAAGAAAGCCCTTTGCACATATGAGAAAATACTCCAAATGGTTTGAAAAACCAAGATCTCATGAAAGGAAAACCATGGCTAACCTCTTGTAGCTAGAACAAAGAAGAAGGGCTTGAAGAAGAAGGTTTCCTGAAGAAGGGCTTGAAGAAGAAGGTTTCCTTGGCTCAAATCCTTTGAAAAATGCATCCTTGGAAAGCTTAGGAGGTGGGGAAGAGAGTTTGGAGATCATTCCTCCATTTAGCACCCAAGAAGAAAGCATACATGAGGAGAGAGAGAGTGGCTGGAAGAGGATTCCAGCCACAGCTAGAATGGTTGCAGGGAATGGGAGAAGAAGAAGAGGGTTCAGCCCCTTTTATAAAGTGGGCAAGTGGGTCCCATGGGCCCCAATCTTCAAGTGGTTAAAACTGACATTTGTGGGTCCCGTGAGATCGATGAAGAAGACAAAATCGATCATCGAAATATTTACTTTCCAAAAAGTACATTTTCCCCAATTTCTGAAATTTTCGAAATTTATGGACAGATTTAGTGAAAATGTCATTTTTGCCCATTTTTCTCGAAAAATGCAATTTCTGAGCATCAAATCAAAATGGTCAAAGCATGAAAGTTGTCCAACTTAATGAGATGAGTCAAAATAAACCAAATTTAGAATTTTTAGAAATCCAGAGTAATTTCTCATAAAAATACATATTACAAAGCCGGGTCAAATAAAAGTCAACGGTCTTCAAAACCCTCCAAGTTTATGAAAAATCTAGTCAAACTCAGAAACAAAGTCAAACCAACTCTAATCTCACTTAAAAAAGCCAAACCACGATTAAAATAATACTAAACAAAAGAACTGTGGGTCGGGGTCTTACAACAAGCATCAGACACCCAGGCACTCCCCATTGTTTGAAAACCCTGAATCTATATTGCTTCTCCAGGTCAAAGTTGATATGAGATCGGTCTATTATATGGGTTTCATTTTGTCTATCCTAAGTTACTAATATTATTTTTTCACGAGAATTGTGCTAGAGCACGAATTTTGAGAAATTTTAGAAAAATTTCGACAGCACTTACCCTTGTTTTTGGACCCCGGAAAATCTCCGGATACAAAAAACCTGTTCCTGACACCCTACAAAAGCTCTTCATCAATCAACCACACATGCCTGGTACACACTATCTCAATTACACATACCTAATACACATGTGCACAACATACACACCATGTCACGTCCCCAAAATGTAAACCGGGGTTATGCGTAAGATTGGGGCCAATTAAAAAATCTTCAAACTTAATTAAATATAATTTAGCCCCAATCATGTCCCAATTGGATCGAAGACTGCTGTGAGGTGTAAACATTTCCTCAAATACCTATAACAAATAGCGGGAGCTTATAAATACAAATGGTGTCTTAAAAGAGTATAGTTCGAGCACATACTGAATAATATAACTAGCGTTCAAGTTTGAGACTGTTAACAAAAAGGATAAATTACAACAAAAGATAAAAGAACCAAAAGATAAAACTAAACAGATATATTATTAAGGCACTCATATACGGGGTCGTCACGGCTAAACAATGCCGTCTGTACTATACTCTACGGAGTCATTAGGCTGATCTGCCTGAACTTCCTCCATCGTTTCCTCCTCTGCATAATAGTAAGGCTCGGTACCTATGCACCAAGAGTAATATCGTCAGACACGACGATCGGCAAGTAATGTATGTAAAACATCAATAGATATGTAAAACGAATCAGATTTAGACAATACAATAGACAAAATCAGTAGAAATGCATAGCATTCAGAAGTAGTAATGCATAGCATTCGAATCATAAACAAACCAATAAGACATCTAACAAATAGGCAAATCACAAAAGCTAATGCACCACGGATAGTTTCACATGACCCTCCATACTTAACATGAGAGTTCGTGGTAGAGTGGCACGGGATAAAAGCCCAGCAAGCAATCATCAAAATGATACCCTTAAAAACAAAAATAAACAAAACAATCTTCAAAACGGGTATCCAAATGATGGTGTACATCCATCTAATAAGAAAAAGTCGTACTGCGCAGACGTTCCAGCCAAAGTCCTCACACAAATGGTGCCCCAAATTGTGTTGGGCGTTTACAGCTAAGTGATGCCTGACACAAGAGTCCTAAACATACAATAGTGAGGGACTAGACTTTCTTGTGTGAACAAGATTCGTCAATTCATCATAGAGAAACTTCTTTTCCATCATCAATCAAAATCAAAACATCAAACTTCTTCAAAACATCATCATAAGTAGTTCTCAACACGCTTTACAATCAAAGCCGTCTAGCCTCAACACTTACATCAAACTTCAGAACAAAACGGAACATCAAAAGGGATCCTAAATTCATCATCTAAGTTCATCATATGATCCCAAACAAAATAAAACAAACGAAGCTTATGAACATGTACATCACATGTAGACAGTACCAGACAGTACTATTCGGAATCATAAACGATGGACAATCCAATCCTAAGTACAAATGTTAATCCTGAAACATCATACATTCCTACTCAGTCAACCAAAGGATTAAGGTTCAGGATACTCAGATGAATAATCTTCATGCATAGATTTAGAGAGAGTATCCCGTTGTCCCGTACCTTTCAAGATTGAATAAAAATGGATTCCAATGCAACCGGAATAACCATGAGGAATCTTCTGCTCAAAACACTCCTCATACATAGTCAAATGAGTCCAAAAAGGTAGCCAAGGTTCCATACAAGTCATAAACAAAATGGGTGAAAAAGTTCCTTCAAAAAGGAAATTTTCAGTTGAACAGGTCAACCCCCTTCATGTTCGGTCGACCCCCAGTTGTAAGTGAAAATTGTGTGAACAATAAATTGATCAGGCGCAGTGCACCTGACCCTGTGTGTTTGGTCGACCTGCCCCTTGTTTCGGTCGACTGCATACACTACAGAATCAGAACACAGTTTCTGTTCCTGCAGTGAATTGGGTCCAATTCCATCCCTTTCTTCTTGAACCTGATACACAACCATATCAAGTATAAAACCAGTCCATTCTAATTCTATTTATCTATCTAATCAAATCATCAATTTCATAATCAAATTCGTTAATCAAATAAACATAATTATCATGTTTTCAAATCTAAAATCTTCAAATGAGCAAAGGTCATCTAAATCATCAATTAATCATCGAATCAAAAGGGAAACAAACATATCAGACATAATATATAAATTACTTGCCTTGATGAAGAGCTAAATGAAAATCCAAGAGAAATTTGGGGAAAATCTCTTTTAAACTCAAAGATGGAGAAAACAACTCTCAAACCCAAATCACTCCTACAAATGCATGCCAAAGGTTGAGGTGAGTCTCCTTAAATCATTTCTAACCAAAAGGAAAAGGTTTCACTAATTCTACAAGTCTTGAGAACCTACCTTAGAGTTGTTGGTGGATGAAAAGCTTAGAAGGGTATATTAGTGATCTTAGAAGCTTGGGAAAGATGATTAGAAGCTTCACCGGCGACGACGGAACTCCGGGAAGGTGTCGGCAGTGAAGAGGTAGTGAAGAAGAAGAAGAAGTGAATAGTAATGAAATGGTGATAGGTGTAGGAAGGAGTTATCCGGATGATGAATGTTATATAGAATAGGAAGGAATGAATGTATGGTTAGAATAGGATAAGTATGGAATAATATGGGTTTGGTCCTTATTGCTAATTTGAGGTTCTTCGACACGTCAGATTGCAACGCGACTGAAGGCAAATGTTCATAAAATGACCCGATCTATCCGATGCACCAAAATAAAAAAAACTCATAATTTCGATAAAACCCCTGAAAACTCCACAAATTGCAAACTACCCCCTATTGTACCCAAACGATCTCGGACTCGCGCGAGACTTCGTACGCGTGATCCATAAGATAAACCTGAAAGAAACTGCGATTCAAGTCTGAATTAGCGGAAGATATTCATGGCTAATTTGTAACATGACAGATTTTAAAAATCTGATTTGGCCAGCATAAATCAGCCATATAAATCGCATGAGAACTCCATGAATTCATGACCAACAAGTGTATAATTAAAGGAGAATGAAGAAGACAATTACCTCGAAGATTTGTAGACTTCAAATCTCTGAAAAAATAGATCCAAAGGCCCGAACTCAGACTTGCAATTAGCAAACAAGTTGCTGGAATTTTCTGCACTAGTATTGCCTTTGATCTTCTCCTCTATCTCACTTCCAAATCTGATTGGCTAAGATGGTGGGATCTTAATCTAGGAATTAAGAATTATTTCTCCAAGGAATAATCTCAGACCTTAAGCCTTCTTCAATGAAGAAGAAAACCTCCAAAGGGCTGGACGTGTGGCTCTCCTTGTGCTCTCAAAAGTGTTAGACGTCCAAAGGGCTTGTTGGTTTCTTATATAGAAACTTTGAGGAAACCTTTCCTAAAAGCTTATCTCTCCTAATTCTCATGGATGTCCTAAAAGGAAAGACTTATTTCCTTTAAGAAACACTCCAATTAGAAAAGGAAACTAAAAGGAACTTCCCATGCAATTAGTAATCCTAGTTGTAGAACACTTACTAATTTTAAGTTCCTAATCCAAAAAGACCATTTTAACCTTAACTCATTCCACTAAAGAGTTATGGTTGAACTCCAAGGACAAATATATAATATAATAAGCTCGTCATAAAATGACGGTTGTCTTCAACCTACTAAGTGTAATGACCTGAATGCCCCTCTATGTAACATCCATAATCGAGTCAGGTTATCATATGTACTATCAACCTTCCCGATTACATCTAAACCTTAGAACTTCATATCCTTAAACATAATCATCATTCGAATATCATTCTCTTGATCCAGGGAGCGACCCACAAGTTCAATATTCATATGGAACATCCATATACTAAGATCTTAGATTTTGATGATTAATCGGATAATTCTAAGGGGACGATTATTCCATCATCAGTTGGCATAGATTCTATATTGCATCTGCACGTCCCAACTGATCAAGTCCGAGTACCCAAAACACAGAGCTGTTGACCCATGAAAAGAATCTCACCCATAGTGAATTAAAGCACAAGAACTTGACTTCGTCAGTTCATCCACAAATGCTCAAGATTAAGAACAACGGTCACTCAGTAGCATGAGGTGACTTGATCTCTTTCTGTGATAGTACTATTTTAGAGATCACACCTACCATGGTCCTGTTCAATGCATTGCATATGAACTAATGAGATGAATCCGGGAAAGCCCTCCCATGACTTAGGTAAGTCACCCTGAATACAGGAGAGTCTCTCATTATAACTTCCACCAAGATGAAGTGCCCAGCTCCATCTTTCAGTTATGAACAAATATGATGTTTCCAGTTGTCCATGCATTAGACCTATCTGTGTGTAGACACTACACACCTAATTCATTTACTAGAAACAATGGGCCTTACACAACCATACATATATACATGTTTAAGCATAAAAGAGTCTTTCCATTAAATAACCAGTCAATATCCAGTAACAAAGAATGAGAGTGCAGCTAGTGGGCTTTAGGGCATACACCAATCCCAACAAACTCCCACTTGCACTAAAGATCACTGCTTCCTAACCTAACACCCATAGACTCAACATGAGAGGTGAAGACTTTCTCAGTAAGAGTCTTAGTGAATAGGTCAGCTAAGTTATTTGCCGAAGCAATATGCTCCACCACTATCTCTCCATCCTGAATGAATTCCCGGATCAAGTGGTACTTTCTCTGAATGTGCTTGCCTTTCTTGTGATTCCTGGGCTCTTTGCACTATGCTACAGCACCAGTGTTATCGCAGTACATGACAATCGGTTTATGCACTGCAGGAACAACTCCCAATTCCAACATGAATTTTCTGAGCCATACCGCTTCCTTCGCAGCTTCCGATGCCGCCACATACTCTGCTTCCATGGTAGAATCAGCTATACAGGATTGCTTGACACTTCTCCATGATATAGCCCCTCCTGACAAAGTAAAGACGTACCCTGAGGTAGACTTTCTGGCATCACTATCAGATTGGAAATCAGAGTCTGTATACGCCAATGGCGTTAGATCATCTGCTCGAAAGGTTAGCATATAATCTTTCGTTCTCCGAAGATACTTGAATATATGCTTAACAGCTGTCCAATGCATAGGTCCAGGATTTGACTGATATCTGCTAACCATGCCAACGGCAAAGCAAATATCTGGTCTAGTACATAACATAGCATACATGAGGCTTCCAACAGCGGATGCATATGGAACTCTCCTCATGGTCTCTATCTCTTCAGATGTCTTTGGACATTGATCTCGAGACAGTGGTACTCCATGTCTAGAAGGTAGGAGGCCCTTCTTGGAGTCATGCATGTTAAACTTGACCAATATCTTCTCAATATATGAAGATTGGGATAAGGCTAACATCTTATTCTTGCGATCACGCGAAAGCTTGATCCCTAAGATATAGCTGGCCTCACCCAAATCCTTCATCTGAAATTGAGAGGATAACCAAAACTTTGTGGATGACAATAAACCTACATCATTTCCTATGAGTAATATGTCATCTACATACAGAACTAAAAATGCAACTGCTTTCCCATTTCCTTTCTTATACACACATGGTTCATCAATGTTTTGATCAAAGCCAAAGGATTTGACTGCCTGATTAAACTTGATGTTCCATGCTCTAGATGCTTGCTTAAGTCCATAAATGGACTTCTTAAGTTTACAAACCATGTTATCTTGGCCACTAGCAATGAAGCCCTCTGGTTGCATCATATAGATGCATTCGTCAAGACTTCTATTAAGAAAAGTTGTCTTGACATCCATCTGCCATATCTCGTAGTTATAATGACATGCGATGGCCAAGAGAATCCTTATGGACTTAAGCATAGCCACTGGTGAAAAGGTTTCCTCATAATCGATACCCTCTTTCTGAGTATATCCTTTCGCCACCAGTCTTGCTTTGAAGGTTTCCACCTTCCCATCCACTCCTCTTTTCCTCTTGTAGATCCACTTGCACCCTATGGGTTTAATCCCTTCAGGTGCATCTACAAGTTCCCAGACTTGATTGGAATACAAAGAATCCATTTTAGATTTCATCGCTTGCTGCCACATGTCAGCATCTGTATCCGTTACTGCTTCATCATAACTAGTAGGATCCTCAACCAGATCTTCAGAGTCTGTCTTAAAAGACACTCCTAGATATCTTTCTGGCTGTCTAGAAATTCTCCCACTACGACGAGGCTCCGGAGTGTTTAAAGGAATGTCTTGTTCATCTACTGTCTCAGGATCTGGTACAGATGTTATAGGAGATCCCGGAAGAATCTCCTCAAGGGTTTCTTTACAACTGAGCTCTTGGTGCATCATACAATCATCCTCCAAGTACCTAGCATGAGTGCTGATGAACACTTTTTGCTCCTTTGGATGATAAAAGATGCCACCTCTCGTTCCCTTAGGATACCCAATGAAGTAGCACATTTCTGATCTAGGTTCCAGCTTGGTAGCTTTATCATTTAGTACATAGGCTGGACAACCCCAAATGTGAATATGTCTTAAACTAGGTTTTCGACTTGTCCACATTTCTTGGGGTGTCCTAGGTACTGATTTAGAAGGTACCAGATTTAAAATGTATGCTGCTGCTTCTAGGGCATATCCCCAAAAAGATATAGGTAGGGTTGCATGACTCATCATGGACCTTACCATATCAAGAAGGGTACGGTTTCTTCTCTCTGCTACAACCATTTTGCTGGGGTGTACCCGGTGCAGACAACTAAGACACAATCCCATGTTGTGTGAGGTACTCCTTGAACTCACCCAGGAGGTACTCGCCACCCTCGATCAGATCGAAGGGCTTTGATATGTTTCCCTAGTTGTAGCTCCGCCTCAGCCTTGAATTGTTTGAACTTATCAAACGCCTCAGACTTGCGTCGCATTAAGTATACATATCCATACCTAGAGTAATCATCGGTGAAGGTGATGTAATACTCATACCCTCCTCGAGCCGGTTTGTTCATAAGACCACACACATCAGTGTGAATCAATTCTAACAACTCCTTTGACCTTAGTCCCTTTCCAGAGAATGACCGTTTGGTCATCTTTCCCTTGAGACAAGATTCGCACTAAGGAAAAGTTTCGAAATCTAATGAGCTTAAGGGCCCATCTTCTACCAACCTCTGAATCCGTTTTAGGTTAATGTGACCCAAACGTAAATGCCAAAGATATGTGTCATTGATTGAAGATACCTTCCTCTTAAAGGAAGTTGAGTTTTCTTGTTGTATATTATGCAGTGTGGGAGCAATAGGATATATATAAAATAAGTTGTCATGTATTCTACCGGAACATATAATATTCCCATCTCTACTGATATCAATACCAGAATGGAAAGAAACTGAATAATTAAATTCAATTAATC
The DNA here is from genome assembly GCA_012931725.1 of Litsea cubeba. Lineage (NCBI taxonomy): Eukaryota > Viridiplantae > Streptophyta > Magnoliopsida > Laurales > Lauraceae > Litsea > Litsea cubeba. Next base: position 94,867,903 of record CM022946.1, on the reverse strand, counting down.
TGGAAACTGAAATTAAATTCTTCCTCATGTCCGGAACATAGAAAATATTATTTAAAACTAATATCCTATTACATGGAAAATGTAAGGTAACAACTCCTACTGCAACTGTCCAAACTTTAGCTCCAGTTCCGACTTTAAAGGCAAACTCTCCTTTCTCAATTCTCTGCATTATCTGAAACCCCTGCAATGAATTGCAGATATGATTAGTGGCTCCTGAGTCTACTATCCATGAGTCAGTAGAATCAACCACTAGACAAGTTTCAATGTAGTATGAAAAAGATGTACCTTTCTTAACTGAGGCCAGGAACTTGGGACAATCTTTCTTCCAATGACCTTTGAGGCCACACTTGAAGCATTTCCCTTTGGGCTTTCCATCTGTACCCTTGTCCTTCTTATTTCCAGCATTGTCCTTTTTCTGCCCTTTTCCCTTATTCTGCTTCTTCTTGGACTTCTTCCCTTTCGGGTTCAGTTTAGAGGAAGACTGGAAAAAATGAGCTTGGGCTTTGGGCTTCATGATGGCCTCTGCCGCCTGGAGTTCTTTCATTAACTCAGGTAGAGTCATGTCCATCTCGCTCATATTGAAATTGAGCTTGAACTGATTGAAAGAATCCGGCAGAGTTTCGAGAATCATGTCAGTTTGACTCCCTGCATCAATCTCAGCCCCTAGAATCTCAGCTTCATTGAAACAATTCATCAGCTTGAGCATATGCTCTCTGACAGGTGTTCCCTCAGCCATCCTAGCATTCATGATGGTCCTCATAGCAGCTTGCCTAGCTGGCCTGCTCTTGTCTGCGAACATCTCAGACAAGGACATCATGATTTCATAGGCTGTGTCCATATGCTCGTGCTGTGTTTGCAACACGTTGGACATGGAAGCGAGCGCTTTCTTTCATTTCCTTTCAGCCTCTCGCTGGTCATCAGTAGAATTAGCATCAATATCGGGACAGTTTTCCAGCAAGACATACTTGTACTCCTCAGCAGTGAGTACTATGTCAAAATTTCTCTTCCAATCTACGTAGTTAGGGCCAGTCAGTTTATTCTCACGAAGAATGCACATCAACGGACTAAAAGAATCTTTACCCATCTCTTTCTGGATATAAAACGGTTTATAATTAGACATGCAGTATATATGTAATATGCATATGGTGCTTGTTATAAAAGGAAAAATAAAGCACAAAACTTTTTACATTATTCAACCCCAATCATAATGTATCAGTGTTTCAACCTCCTCATAGACCCTCCATCGAAGGGATGGCTGAGCCTACAGTCACGTTGAATTAAGGCAGACTTATTTGGATTATCACTATCTGGATTCACATCCAGTGGCAGTCCAATCACTGATTGGTTTGGCCTCATATGACAAACAACCTTAAACACCTAGGGAGAGGTCATCATCATCTTATGTCAAGTGTATAACCATTTCTTATGAAATTTCCCAGAATGTCTATGATTAAGTTTTCCGAAGGGAAGAGACTTTTATCCATCCTAGAAGTGACCTTTAGTAAAGAGCTCCACCGAAGGGATGGCCGCTCCCACCAACACTTCATTGACATTTTATAGAAGTGATCTTTAGTAAAGAACTCCACCGATGGGATGGCCGCTCCTACTAACACCTCATTACGAATATTCACATTAGTTCACCCATTAACCCATCAAAGCAGTCTTTAGTTAAAGAACTCCACCGAAGGGATGGCCGTTCCTACTAACACTTTAATGAGATAACATGAACCGAAAATGGAAGGCCGTGGGGTCTTTCCTAAAACCCCTCTCCCACTTGATTATTTATCACTAGGGTTTATACTTTTTGACCTTTACATTGCTTTACTCAAAAGCTCTTTTTAAATCTAGCAAACTTGGTTAATTAAATTTATGAATTAAGTCATCTTAAAATTAAATAACCTTTGCTTTAAAACATTTGAGCAAATCCCTTCAAAGAGTCAAAAACCTATCTTGGGTTATGAAAACCCATGGGTAGCATCTAATTAGATTTTAGTTTAGCCTTCTTTGGAAACCAAGGGTACCAAGATAAACTAAACCCTATCCAATTTTAAACCTTAGACAAATAGAAGGTGCTGGTCTAAGTTCCGTTTAAAACAATTTGCCAAACTAAAAACAATCTAATACGATAAAAGATGCCAATTTTAGAACCTAACGGTGGCCATGTTTCTAGGTGACAATTATAGCAATTATATAAAGCACTCATCCATGCATTCCATATATAAAAGCAAATAAAAGTATGCAATCCTTGATGGCTCCCTGCTCTTCGGACTTCTAATCCTTATCGAACTAGGACATCAAGAATAGGTCTCATCTTTCACCAAGAAGTCTTGTCTCCTCCACCACTAAGGAGTCCGGTTACTTGCAACCTTTCTTGAAACTTTCTTCTTCTTGCTTGTTCCAATAAATTAAATTTATACAAGCAAACCCATAAAAAACAAAACCCCAAATTACATTGGAGATACCTATGCTTTTCAAGAAAGCTTACATCAAGACTAGTTAGAATAAAAGTAAAGAAAGAATTACAACTTCCTATGATTGCTAAACGCGCAATCGTACACTTTCCAACTAATGAAAAAACATCCAAATCCACATAACAATCATGCGAACCATCAAGGATGCAATACATGGCTGCAAACAAAGAGGTTAGTGCATAGAAACTCACTATGTGCATCATTAAACAAATCTGGAAAATAAATTTCAGCAATGTTAATGAAACTTGCACACAACATGCATCACAACATAATTTTAATAGGGTGCCACCATACCCATAATCAATCTAGGATTAATTATACACAACATGGGATCATGATTTCACATGGAGTGGCTCTGATACCACTGAAAGAAACTGCGATTCAGGTCTGAATTAGCGGAAGATATTCATGGCTAATTTGTAACATGACAGATTTTAAAAATCTGATTTGGCCAGCATAAATCAGCCATATAGATTGCATGAGAACTCCATGAATTCATGACCAACAAGTGTATAATTAAAGGAGAATGAAGAAGACTATTACCTCGAAGATTTGTAGACTTCAAATCTCTGAATAAATAGATCCAAAGGCCCGAACTCAGACTTGCAATTAGCAAACAAGTTGTTGGAATTTTCTGCACTAGTATTGCCTTTGATCTTCTCCTCTATCTCACTTCCAAATCTGACTGGCTAAGATGGTGGGATCTTAATCTAGGAATTAAGAATTATTTCTCCAAGGAATAATCTCAGACCTTAAGCCTTCTTCAATGAAGAAGAAAACCTCCAAAGGGCTGGACGTGTGGCTCTCCTTGTGCTCTCAAAAGTGTTAGACGTCCAAAGGGCTTGTTGGTTTCTTTTATAGAAACTTTGAGGAAACCTTTCCTAAAAGTTTATCTCTCCTAATTCTCATGGATGTCCTAAAAGGAAAGACTTATTTCCTTTAAGAAACACTCCAATTAGAAAAGGAAACTAAAAGGAACTTCCCATGCAATTAGTAATCCTAGTTGTAGAACACTTACTAATTTTAAGCTCCTAATCCAAAAAGGAAACTTTCACATAGGAATACTAATCCAAAGAGGAGTCCAACTTTCCAAGTAGAGAGTCCTACTCAAAGTTGGAAACCTTACCCATGGAAATCCTATCATGGACGTCCCTCATGATAATGCACACCATGGCCCACATACAATTTATCTATAGTTAAATTCATGTATGCCATCAAAGGCCTATTTGAATTTAAACTCAAAATTATTTTTCCACTAAAATAATTCATTCAAATGTTATCTAAACATCTTAGGAAACCATGCCAATCTTGGTAAGTGACTAGAGAAGGGACCAAAAGACATATTTGCCATTGGCTCCCAAAATGACCAAAATGTCCATGCTAAACCCATAGCAACATTAAGACCATTTTAACCTTAACTCATTCCACTAAAGAGTTATGGTTGAACTCCAAGGACAAATATATAATATAATAAGCTCGTCATAAAATGACGGTTGTCTTCGACCTACTAAGTGTAATGACCTGAATGCCCCTCTATGTAACATCCATAATCGAGTCAGGTTATCATATGTACTATCAACCTTCCCGATTACATCTAAACCTTAGAACTTCATATCCTTAAACATAATCATCATTCGAATATCATTCTCTTGATCCAGGGAGCGACCCACAAGTTCAATATTCATATGGAACATCCATATACTAAGATCTTAGATTTTGATGATTAATCGGATAATTCTAAGGGGACGATTATTCCATCATCAGTTGGCATAGATTCTATATTGCATCTGCACGTCCCAACTGATCAAGTCCGAGTACCCAAAACACAGAGCTGTTGACCCATGAAAAGAATCTCACCCATAGTGAATTAAAGCACAAGAACTTGACTTCGTCAGTTCATCCACAAATGCTCAAGATTAAGAACAACGGTCACTCAGTAGCATGAGGTGACTTGATCTCTTTCTGTGATAGTACTATTTTAGAGATCACACCTACCATGGTCCTGTTCAATGCATTGCATATGAACTAATGAGATGAATCCGGGAAAGCCCTCCCATGACTTAGGTAAGTCACCCTGAATACAGGAGAGTCTCTCATTATAACTTCCACCAAGATGAAGTGCCCAGCTCCATCTTTCAGTTATGAACAAATATGATGTTTCCAGTTGTCCATGCATTAGACCTATCTGTGTGTAGACACTACACACCTAATTCATTTACTAGAAACAATGGGCCTTACACAACCATACATATATACATGTTTAAGCATAAAAGAGTCTTTCCATTAAATAACCAGTCAATATCCAGTAACAAAGAATGAGAGTGCAGCTAGTGGGCTTTAGGGCATACACCAATCCCAACAAAACCCGACTCGCTAAGACTCTAAACAAACTTACTAACTAATCAAATAATTAATTAAGATTAACGATGGGTTAAGGGACGGGATGTTACACACCATGAGCTAGGACAAGACGGAATGACATAGATACATGACCTGCACATACATGGATACAACATGGAATAAGGATGCACAAAAGGCGGATCCTGGAGAGATCAATCAAACAATGATAACCCTATGGAGCAGCTTGCTCATGACGAGCTGATGAAGCAAAGGAAGATGGACCAGGAGCACGCTGAGAAGGGGCGCAAGTTGAACTCGAAAATGCATAACCTCTCTCCTCTGCCCTCTGGCGATACCGATCAAGACGCCCCCGCAAGTCGGCAACCACCTCATCATGACCTCATTGCATGCGGTCTATGCGCTCGGCGTATTGATCATGAATGAGAGCCCTCTCCTCGCTCAAGCTAAGGGGTGGGGGAGCAGAAGCAACAATAACACCGCTCTGCAGGATGACATACAAGGAAGCGGTACATTCAAAAACTCATAGCAAGAAACATTGGATCTAGAAAGATAAAGGATGCTCACCTGCGCAGAGGCCTCAAAGCTCCTGAGCTTGGCACGTAACTCGTCAACCTACAGCCCACAAGATTACAAGGCATGTCAATGTTAGAAGAATCAAAATCGAGTCATCGCGTGAGTAAGGTTCATACATGCGCCGCTGAAGCAACTCTTTCCGCAAATGCCTTGTCACGCTCGCTACGAAGCTCTGCCTGAAGATCACAAAGACAAATGGTTAAGAATTAGTCATTATATGCCTTGGATACAAGGGCAACAAACTGAGACCCAAACTTTGCTAACCTGCAGTCGATCTACCTCAGCCCGCAGAGTAAGAAGATCACTCTCCACTTGGATCCTCATAGCCTCAGGCATGTCTCGCTCCCTATTACCCTGCATAGTGACCAAAGGTCATGTACATCAATTCAAAATGGACAACTTACCCCATGACCTTGTACCTCATGAGCATCTGCCAATGTGTCGATAATCGCTTCATTTTCCTGGCGGGGCTCCTGTTATCAAAGCGTTGTAAGTAAAGAAGGTATAAAAGAGACAGCATGTGGCCAATAAAGATTAACAAATCTCGTACCCTCTCAGCTGATAATGAGGCCCTCAGTCTATTGACCTCCGCATCCTATGAAGTACCAATCATGCCGATATGCCAAGAATGATAAGGATTACTATAGAGATGAACACCGTTTGACTCAAACACTAAACCAAGTAGTCATACCTTTTTCTCTACTAGTTGAGACAATCGAAGTACCTCCCCCCTGAGGATGGACTCCACATCGGGTACTACTCCCCCAGATGTCCCCTGTCATATATGAGAGTTACGATTAGAGAAATAGGAGAGGCATATGTCTTTGAGATTGCAAAGCTTATAAGCAAGATTGGAAGTCCCATGAACCCTCACCTCACATTGTATTTCAGATGATGGATGTGCCTGCTGATGCCCTGCTCCAGCCGGTATCTCCCCCTGAAAAATATAGGAAGAAATAATATGATTCACAATGGAAAGAAGACAATGTTAAAGCAAGCAAACTTCAAGGGTTAGCCGAAGAGATGACGAAGCCTCAGCCGCTTCTGCGCAATTGCTAACGGAATATAAGGCCCCGCATGAGTACGACTCCGGGAGTATATACCGATGCAAAGATGTCTTCCAATATGCCTCATAATCACTCCAGGCACCAGCATCCGCGCCAAAAATGGCCTTCCTCCCTTTCGATCTCCAATTTTTGATTTCTCTCCGACAAGGATGGCTGCGCCTGAACATTTTCAGACCCCACATTGGGTACGACCGATGCATGGCAGACTTTTCTGGGGGAACAACTTGATGGCGTCCCAATTTGCGTGCGACTCGGCTGACGACCAATCTAACCGCTACCTGAAGGGCGTGGAGCCATATGTCCCTCTCAAATAAGGCATGCCCCTCCTGGACTACAACCATCTCATCATCCGGTCCACCCTGATAGGGCTGCCAAATCACCTGACAAACCATGGTATATGCACAAATGAGAGCTAAGAGCAGTAAGTGTTTAATGTAGCACGTGGATAAGGGACAATACATACCTCATAATTTTTTAGTTCATTCAAGATGAACAGGTAACCTTGCTCACCCGGCCTCATCCTGAGGGCTTTAATACGCTCGGCCATTTCCGAAGGTAAGATGTCAGCGAAGCCTCGTAAGTTAGCATTAAAGTACCACTGCGAAGCCCGGGGAATATAATTCAACCTCGCGGGCAAGCGCTCGGGCCAACACTGGACGATGTGCTCCCAGATCCATACCTGCTCAAAGTTAAGGCTCTATTATTACAAAAGATGAAGCATGAGACATGATAAGAAAAGAAGACTACTGGAGGTCACAACACATGGGAATAAGGATTTAACCTGCAAGATCGGCACGAACCCTCGAAGGCTCTTGCATCCAGACTGAACGCGGCACCTCAAATCTAGACTGTGGAAAAGAAGGGCAAGGGTGGCCGCACCCCAAGCGTAATCGCCAACCTTATCCAAGTCTTGCACAAATCGAATGAGGGTACCGGATGCTCTATTACCAGTTGCATTGACGAAGAGGCACCTCCCCAAAAAGAACAATAGAAAAGCCCTGAGATGCTCATCGTCACCCAACCGTGCTGAAATCAACTTGGGTCTCTTTAAGCGACCTTCAAATTGCCTCTCCTGCTTTGCTCTGCACAATGCCAGATGGACATAAGGAATTCACCCGGTAATGGAAATAAGGAGCAAAATAGTTGCCAAGCATTTCAGTGCTCACTCGCGACTTGGAACACCTCACATGGTATCCCTACCCTTTTTTGGCGAGTATATCCATCAACTGGCACCTCCCGCCAATCATACCCTGAAACCAAAAAGAGAAAGTATATGAAGAACAAGGTTGAGAAAAACACAAGGCACTCGAGATCGATTGAAGAAAGCTAGATCGAGCATTTACCCCTGGAAGGCCCGGCATCATCCCCCTTGTCACCTTCACCAACATCTTCATCACCTCCCTTGTCAATATCGATAGCGGCAACCCGGCGAGGCCTCACCCCCTCATCCTCACTATCCCCGTCATCAACCTCGTCATCTCCATCGTCAGACGCAACAACCTCGCCCTCTGACTCGTGGAAATCTGCATCATCATCGCTCCCATCCATCTCCTCATCACTATCGACGGCGTCCACCACTGCTACATCATCATCAATGGGGCCGCCTGCATATCCAGATCCACCTGAAGATGGACCCTCACCTGTCAGAGAAGTTGTGGATACTATTAGCAAAGGGTAAATATAAAGTGTGTTAGTCTCATGGGAGTTTTCAACTCAAGATCCAATTCAAAAGGAAGAAGGAACTGAATTTTACCAGCGTCGACCCTAGCCTCGGCCGCTGCGGGAACTGGACCTCCCTCATGACCTCCGACCGGCGGACCTCCCAAACCCGCTATCCTTGCCCTCAACTTGGCAAAGAAGTCCGCCTGGTTCCGAGCCTACTCTGAAATGAAGCAAGGAGAAGTGATTACCAAAAGTAATGGGAGACAAAGGATACAATGCTACAAGAGTGGTAGTGGAATACGTACTATTTAGAATCCTCCTCCTCTTTGGGCTATACGGCTCTCTCAGGCGCTCAGCATCAATTGGCCCACACCAGATTAGGGGCATGCCCCAAACATCCTATGCAGACGTAACCGATTGATCGAGGCCTTGGCATCACTCGCCTTTGAGAAAACGGGGAGGCCCGTCACCCTCAAACCCCAGCACCGCGCAATGTCCTCCAATGTGATCGTCATCTCCCCGGGCAGGAAATAGAACGTGTGTGTCTCATCTCTCTATCTCTCGGAGAGAGCACAAATGAGAGCTCGATCGGTGTGAAAGGCAACGATAGACATAAAGTCCCCAAACCCCATCGCTCGCACCCGATCCTTCAGGCGATCGGGGAGCTCGATCCACCATTCCCTCATTTGTATCCAACTCACACTAGCCCGAGCAAAAGGAACACGCTGCAATGCAAACAATAGAGGAAAGAATGTTAATGATAGTGGAGACCAACCAAGTATAACATTTATAAAGGCAGCTAAAAATTTACCCGGCCAGCTCTTATCTCGTCTGCGAGATGGGGCTTCTTCTCCAACTTATCCTCACCCCTTTGTTTCTTTCTCGGGGGAGCAATGACTGGTTCCGCCTCAACCTCTTCCAGAGTATCCATCGGCGTAGGACTACGCTTAATAGCCTTCTTAGTCCTAGCCATCTGACAAACCCATGCCCAAAAGTTAAAATGAGAGGTTAAGCATGATAACATATTAGTCCATATCAGCATGAGAGACAAACTGATCCCAAGGTGGCAATTTGTGTTTCTTGATTTAGAGGTAATGAACCTCATTGGTTAAGTGATAAATAGAAAGGAGGCCAAAGACCATGACTATTGATCCAACCTAAAGACTACAATAGAACAGATCCCACCTTGCCAAACTAGCCTCATTAAGACACATGTTCCAGACCTACAATGAAATGAAAACACATTCAATCCAGCCCAACTTTCCCACTTATTCTTAACTACACACCCCAAAATCCATGGCCACATCACGAATCCAAGTGTCCACACCCAGATCGATTTGAATGCCAAAAAAAAATTCATTATGGCCACTCTAATACCCTGTCAATCCCAATTAGTCACAGTGGCTGCCTATTTTCCACTCAGACTGATTGAGCCCAAAACTCCCACTGTGAGACATTTCAAAACTTGAATCAAGGGAGTGGGTTTACAAGCCTCACAGTTGAGGTGACTCCACATCTTCCTCCCTCACCAAAAATCGCCATTTTCAGGGGCACCCATGGCCAAAATCGAGCCCAAAACCCCCATTCTGCAGCCATAGTTCAAAAAAAAAAGGGGGGAAGGGAGAAAGGTCATGGGGCCCATATACCTTGACACTGCGAGACCCGCGCTGCTCCTCCCCTCTGCTTCACTCTCTCCTTCACTCGGCCTGCACCTGCAAACAACAGCAGCAGGGTTAAAAAAAATTGTTCAAAGAAGAGAAGAGAGAAGAAAGAAAGGAAAATGGCAAAAGGCAGACCCACATACCTGACCCTCTCTTTCCCCCCTCTTCTCCTCAGCCCATTCGTTCCCTACCTGGAGCCATGGCAGCAATAGGATTCCAAAAAAAAAAAAGAAAGAAACGAAAGAAAGAAATAGAATGGGAATGAAACCCATGTACCTGGCTGTCTCTCTCTCTCTCTCCCTCTTCTCCTCACCTTACTCGGCCTCAACCTGAAATGGCAGCAACAGGGTTCAAAAAAAAAGAGAGAGAGAAACAGAAAGAAGAGAAGGAATGGAAGAAGAAGAAAGGGCGGGACCCATATACCCGGACCAAGGCTAAGCTTCCCCCACTCTCTCTGCTGCTCGTTCTCCACCTGAAGCCATGGCAGCAATGAGATTCAAACAAAAAAAGAGAGAGAGAAAATAGAGAAAAGAAATAGAATAGGGTTGAAACCCACGTACCTGGCCCTTTCCTCCTTTCCTTTCCTCTTCTCCACACGATCTGCTCTCCACTCTCCCCTGCCTCACCTGATACAGCAACAAGAACGAAAGAAAGAGAGAGGGAAAGAAAGAATGAAAAAAAAGGAGAGGGGGAAAAGACCCCAGCCCTTGTGACCTAAAACGCCCAGAGATGGGCGCAGAATGGTCCAGCCCCATCACGTGGTAGAGAGGGACCCACCTGGAACGTGGCCCTGTGTCTTTCACCCAACAGATTTAAAAAAAAAAAAGAAAATGGAGAGATGGTCTTTGATGAAGATAGAAACAAGTGCTGAACTGAATTAGGATAATGAATAACACTAGTTAGAGGCAGAAAGTTCCCACAAGCTAAAACTTGAGATTAGTCCAGACATCAATGGAGACAGAGGACCAGCCTTCGGCTTTGGCAAAATTTCAGCACGGTAATCGGCAACATAGTGATGATCCATTCCAACTTACTGAGGAAAGGCGGCACCAACAAGACAGACATGTCAGTTGATCCAATTCAAGAAAACATACCATTGACTCATAAACACACATGTATCATGCATCATCCAAATCCATGCATTTGCCCTCATACCCCACCTCATTATATACTAAGTAGGGTTCACATACAGAGTTAAAAAAAAAAGTAGAGTTGAAAAGTACAAGCATAACCTCATAATTCACAATCCACCGCCATAATCAAACATTCATCATAATTCATCACCATAACTCATCATCATAAATTCACAAATCAAATCTCATAACTTATCAGGATAAACATTACAACCCTCACCATTCAATCAAACATCACCACATGATAAAAGGAAAAGGTGAGTATAAAACTTAATTCAACTTCTACTAAATATCCATAAGAGTCATTAAATAATAAAGTATAATAATAAATTGGATCAACCAAACTTAGTCCTGACTAAAAAAAAAAAATTGAGAGAGGTAACAACTTTTGCCCCCAAACCCTACAATGAGGCCTATTATAAACCTAGCCGGTCCTAGCGACCCAACCTCTCAATCAATACCTAGCCTAGGATAGGGACTCCTAATGAGCCATTTAGAGGGGATGAACCACCCCCATTGAAGACAGGGAAGCGGGCCATCCGTGCTTCCATTCCACTCATATGAGCCTCAAGTTGCCCTTGCACTTCCTCAAGATTGTCTAGAGGATTCCGAAGAGCATCGCAGATTTCCCGAATCCGCCAGAAATCCTCCTGATAAGCTGTGTATGCTGGGTGGATGAGTGCTGAAAGGGTGGTGTTTTGCATCTCAAAATATTGCCTATAACGCCTCGGAACAGATGATTCGGCTTCGTGTGGGCAGGACATGGTCATGAGATCCAGTTGGTCCATTCGCCTATGTAGTGTGTTAAAATCATCTATAGGAGCCCTCTCGTTGGTAGTCTTCATAGCCTCCCAGATTTCAAACATTGCCCGAAGATCCAACATACTCCACAGAAAGGATTGGAGCACTTTGCAAATAAAAGCTGGTAGGTCTTCCAAGAGCCCATCATAACCGCGGAACATATTGAGAGCAGTCCTCCCCACAATGCATAGATCTCCATATAACCCACAAATTCCTTTATATTTCATGACCAATAGGTCATATTTTCCGCGCTTAACCTCCACTATGCGCTTGTCCATCTCCTCCTCAAATTGAAAGACGCAATCATAGGTAGCGGGAATAGAGGATTCATGCTCAAGGTAGAACTCTGCCCGCTCTTCAGAATCGTAATACCCTATCTTTTCATCCCCGGGAGACCAATATTCATCTCTTGGCAAGAAGGGCTTACAAGCATTAGAGCCCGCGACACCATCGACGACAAATGAGAAGATTGGGGAACCGGCCATTAGGAGAACTCAAACCTGCAAACAAATATATACATCCAGCCTTAGAGACTCTACACATGAAAAACATCCCGAACAAAAAAAAAAAAAAAAAAAAGACGGGTCACTTGGGCGCCCCAGGGGTGACGCCCAGGTCTATTTCAATGGATTTTCCCCAAAGAGTTCAGTTTCAGCTATGATCACTCTACTGAGCCATCATGAATCTGTGGGAAGTATTTTCAGAGGCACTCCAGGTTTGTCCTAGGCCCCTTTGAGAGCCAAAAGTCCAAACTACATGCCCATATAACACACCACCTTAAAACACACGAAGGAGAGGAGATAACAAAATACCAATAAAAGTAGCCTCATGAGATTGAAAATAATACATTGATAACAAGTTGAAGCACAGAATAAGGATTAAAACAAATATCTATAACAAACAAATTAACAAACAAAACAAACAAAAAAAAAAAAAGACCGACCACCTAGGCACCACAGGGGTGGCGCCCATCCCAAACTAGAAATATCCCCCATGGAGATGTCGTTGTTTGGCCAAGGTAAGACCCTTAGTATTCCTGAGTCGTATTCTTATATCATATTGCGAATTCGAAAAGAACCAGAATTTAGGAAAACAACTTAGAAATTTAAACTCGCGAGTCCTTAGTGCAAACCGAAAGGATAGGCACCACAGGGGTGGCGCCTACCCTCCACAATTGGTGACTGCCAGTTAGAATGTCCCAACCCAAACCATGGAAACTTGCATCAAATTGATTAAGTAAAATTATTTAGACAATTCAAAACACATGTGAGCATGTTATTCATTCCAAAAGAAAAGAGAGGAGAAGATACGCACTTGGAAACAGGGAAGGGCTTGAGAAGTCTGAGATTCGAAATCTGGAAGAGCAGGAGTTGTAAGAAATTTGTAGCCTTGATTCCCTTATATAGATTAGAGTTCGAATCCCATAAGGAATTAGAGAGAGACGAAATTCCACCTAGGCGCCACTCCTTGGGCGCCCATGTCACTTATCTCCTGCATTCATAACTCTAGTCTGCAATGGACTGTAAGTCTTGGAGACGAAACTCCACCTAGGCACCACACCCCAGGTGCCCAAGTCACCTCTGAAACTCAAACTTTCACTCCGACAAGAACTCTCACTGCCATGGGTTGAGCACGAACTCAACTTCGAGACCATCTCAAAATTCCACCTGGGCACCACTCCTTGGGCGCCCAGGTCACTTGTCTCCTTGATTTGGAAATTCAACTTCGAGACGAACTCACAATTCCACCTAGGCACCACTCCTTGGGCGCCCAGGTAACCCATTTCCTTGAATTTGAAATTCTACTTCAAGACCAACTCTAAATACAACCTATCTCGTTAAAGTCAAAACTTCATTCCAAAACGAACTAGAACTACATATTGGATGCCACTCCTTGATGTTCGGGTGACTTGTCTTCTGTATTAGAATTCTACTTCAAGGCCGACTCTATTCATGCAATTCCACCTGGGCACCACCCCTGTGGCGCCTATCCATCACCTTAGAGAACCAAATGTCTCTTTGAACCAAGTTGTCCTAGAATTATAATAGTTGAACCCGAACAGGAATTGATGATGGTTGATGATAAATAATAATAATAATAACAATTATATAAAAATAAATAAATAAATAATAAAACCAAAAGGGAGCACATACACAAAAGAATGACACATCGTCAAACTAAAACATTGTCCCATCACATGAGGTCCCGTTGCATGCACATTAGTCCCATCACGCATACATCTGACGTTGTGCACTGCATCTCATGCCATCTCCATCAATAAAATTAGAACGGTTACCTCTGTAAATTATAAGACTGAGTACTAACGAAGAAAAATGCAGAATCTTTTAGTGTTTGTTCAATGCAGGATCCGGAATCGAAAGCGAAAACACCAAGGTGAAGGACCTTTAAGAACACTGATGGAGATTGATAACAAGTTCACAAACTTCAGCAAACGACGAAAGAAAGCGGCAATGATTCCCAACGTTGGATATATGGAAAGCTCTTGAGATAAGTACCACTAACTATGATTTTCGTGATTTTACCTCACGTACGAAAATTGAGTCGTTGTAGGCCTCCCTTAAGCACTTATAATCGGTATGGCAACCATAATACCGTGTCCTCATGAATTGCGTGTTCGCCGACTCAAATCTTGATGTTGGAAGATGGAAACCGTGTATCTTGAAACTCTCCATGATAAGCACAAAAAAAAAAAGAATGATCGAATCCTCTCCCGGGTTCTCATCTAAGCTTGGGTGAAGACCAAGATCCCTAGAGAGTGATGGTTATTCCAGTGACCGTCTTCCATTGATTTAGCTTTTTCGATACATACTTGAGTTTCAAAATCAAACTTTAAAAAAAATGCATCTCATTCTCACATACACTCACACTATTGCTTGAATTATGTTTATGATTGCCATTAAGATCCCCATTATTACTAGTTAGTTTCAACAATGCATTGAACACTCAACTGTGGATGAAAGTCAAAAGACGTTACATATGACCATTTGAAATCAATTCTATTGCAAGAACAAATGAAATTCTAATAGTGACTTAGCTAATCGAAAGATCGACTTTTGATTCAGACCACTGGGGCACAGTTTCCACCACCATTTTAAATTTAGCAACTGGGGCACAGTTCCCACCATCATTTTAAACTCAGCAACTGGGGCACAGTTCCCAACCCGCCACGTGGCAATACCACGGGCACCGAGGCACAGATCTCGGGTTTCCAATCAAATCTATAGGCACGTAACTTCTTCTTTTTTCCTTTTTCCCCCTGAATCAGAACCGATCCTAGAAAAGTAAACCTCACCTTTGGAATGAGTTTGCAATTGCATACATCCATAGGTAGCCACTCCCGCGAGCTCAAAAGCTCCCGTGAGTCATGAGTGGTGTGTCTACTTTCTTTGGAGCACAACTCTCCACATGTTGTTCTCCAAAGAGGGGCATACTGTAGACACCTCATTTGGCCCCTATGATAGCCTTAAACACCTGTCATATATAGCGATGCCCCCATTTCACCCATAATTGAATGATTAATGACATAATTCAAATTAATTAATGACAATGAAGATGCTTGTTGATAGTTTTAGACTTAGTTCAACGACTTCCAGAAATTCATGAGAAGAAAGCCTAATCGCATTGAGATCTCGAGTCCAACTCACCTTTCACACAAGGAGCGGACCACTACACTATTCAAACATATTCCAGACCACTTAAGACATGCTTAGGCTAATTGTTACAAATACAAAGATTACACCTAGCTTACCCAAATACCACCCGATTACCTTAAGTTAGGAAGCCACATCCATTGATCCAAGAGGTCCCCTTTTTTTCCGAGCCCCTAATCATTAGGACAGTTGGACCATTGGATTCTTCACTTCGAGGGCTTTCCATCCATATATAGAACTCTGAGATCCGACGGGCAGATCAAAAATCATAAAAGCAGGTCCCACAACCACGGGGAGACCCCCTTGAAAAATCACCTACTATTTCTAGACCTCCGATCACCTCGAAAGTTAGTTCATCGCGATCTACTCGCCGAGAGCTTTCCGTTGATGTGTAGAACGTCGAAATCCGGCGAACATATCAAAATCTGTGAAATCTGGGTCCTAGTGATAATGGCCCGGGTCAAATCCCATTGCGGCCCACTTTTTGGGCCCCAAACTTCTGACCGGAGTCCAACCCCAGACTTGGACCCCATAGCCAAATCCATGGGCCTAATCCCAACTTGGACCTAAACTCTAGCCCAACCTGGACTTATAGCCATTAAACATTGAGCCCAAATTCCTAACCCAACCTCACCTGACCCAATAACCTAACCCACACCCGACCTGGCCCAGGTTGCATGGCCCGTCGCCCAGATAAGGGAGATAGAGTCCCACCGATCTAGGAACGAGAGTCCCAGATTTGAGGGCTCCCATTCCCCCTGATATTTCTCTCTCCCTCTCAATCTCTAACTCTCTCCCTTAAAACCTCTCCTCTCGTCTCTATCTCTTGACATGCGCAGATCTCATCTCCAACAAATCCATCATCTTCATCTCTACTCCTCTGCGCAGACCCTAGAACTCCACCCCTCCTGGCCATCTCCATCTCCATCTCACAACCCTTATCACCCAGACACCATCCCACAGGCCTCATCATTTCCATCACCCTCCTCCCAGGCGCAGATCTCATCCCTCTCTGACTCTCATCATCTCCATCCCACTCGATCCATCTCCAAGCCCACACGGACCTCTCCATCCTCCCATCATCTTCATCTCTCTCGTTCTCCATCCCCTGCGCAGAGCCCTCCACCATCATCCTCTCCTCATTCCCCACGATCTCTCTTGCCCAAAGCCATCACTCCCCTAAGCAGATCCCGGGACTCCATCCCTCACGACCCATCATCATCATCTCCCTCACAGCCTTCTGCGTCCACCATCTCAACCACCATCCTCTACCAATCATCTATTACCTCCCATTCTCACAGCGCCAGCCCTCCATCCTTCCGATCTCCATCACCCCACATCCTGCGCACGACCACCATCACCCATCCAGCGCAGATCACCATCCACCACCATCTCCGCCCCAGCCACATCACCATCCCTCGCCGTCTCTCTCTCGCAGCCAGACTCCGAAACCAGATCGTCGCCCACTTCTTCTTCCTCGTCTATAACCCACTCCACGCACAGCAGCCCCTGCACGCACGCAGCAGCCTCGCAACCCATCTCTTTCCGCCCTCCATCGGCTTCATCTCCGCCGAACCTCTCCCCCTGCACCAGGTACACCTCCCACTTTATCTCCCTGCACCCACTTCACTGCACAACCCGCCTGCACATCCCCTCTTTCCTCTCTTTTCTTTTTCTTTCTTTCTTTCTTTCTTCCTCTTCTTTCTTTCTCCCCTGCACACCGCCTGCACATCCCCTTTTTCCTCTCATTTCTTTTTTCTCTCTTCTTCTTCCTCCTTCTCCTCCCTGCGCACCACACTCCACTGCACACCGCCTGCACATCCCCTCTTTCCTCTTTTTTCTTTTTTCTCTTTTCTTCTTCCTCCTCCTCCTCCCTGCGCACCACACTCCACTGCACATCGCCTGCACATCCCCTCTGTAGGTGCAGAAAAATAATGACCCACAATAATCTGGGTGCCTTACAGGACTTATCCAAATGTAATGCTTAAGCTTAACCTGCTGCCTGGAAACCTGAAAGGCAAAGAGCGAACGGTCAGAGGACCCTGGCCTGGACGGCGCAAGGCTCTCCGATGCCTAAGTCAGTAGGTGATCAAAGGAAGAGAAGGAGAAAAGAGGCAGAGTAATGGCTCTGGTTTTCGGTGTGCATACCTGTAATGGAGAGTGTTGATCTTCTTATAGAGGAAGATGCCTACGTTGCATGGGGGAGGCTAATGATGACGCCTTGACATGTCTAGGGCGTCATCATGTAAACCCACCATTCATTAAATGAGGGTCCGATCAGCCCACAAAGCAATAAATGTCAGTCGGGTCAGCCCACAATGCGTTTAATGCGTGTCGTGTTGGGCCAGATCGTGTTGGGCGCCTTCGGCGGCGAGGGTACCATCGGATCCTTCCTCGGGCCTTGCCTCGATTTGCCCTTATCCGTTGGATGCTGTCCTGTCAGCGATCTGGTAAAGATTATGGACGGCTGGAAGTCACATCTGTCCCCTTGGTTCGCGCCTCTGCTCTTTCACGTGTTTGACGACGCGGGGGGCGAAGGCGCGAGTGAAGAGTCTTCCTGCTTCGGCCTCCGTCCCGACGTCTTCGGCCGAGATGGAGTCTCTAACCGAGATGGACGCCCGGGCAACCGAGCTCGGCACTAGCGGCCTGGTCCTGTTTGGCTTCGGTTGAGGCCTCCGTCCCGGTAGCCGTGGTGAGCCTGAGGGTTCATGATCAGCGCGTGGTGGGCACGTGAGGCTTGTGAGAATGCTTAGTCCCATTAGGCAATTGTGATTAACGTAACCCCCGGAGTTGTGGAAATCTCCCCACACAATCGCCCCCTAGCTTCCGGCCTCGCGAGGCTCGCCAGCGGAGTGAGGTCGGGAGCTACATGATGGGGAGGTTTATTGGGATCCTCCCATTTTAGGTGGCCGAGGTAATAAAGGGTATCCACTAATTAATGTCGAAGATATATCGACAGTTCCGCGTGGCATCCTTTGATTGGTTGTCCTGTCGCCTCGGTGTTGATCACGCCGTTCTGTCAGGGGCGCTTTCAATATTTGAAATGATTAGCGCGGAGTCCCAGGAGGCGCTATTTAGAGCGAGCGGCTAGGGTTTCTGACGATGAGTTTACTCTGTGCTATATAGAGGCTTGTCTTCTTCTTCATTTGTCATTCTGAATAGAGGAAGAACAGACTGCTGCGAGGGGAACTCATCTGGGTAGAGGTGCGCCGCTGGGGTCGAGTCTCTTTTGCCACTCAGTGTCTTCGTTCCGTTCCCGTAAGTCCCCTTTGCCTTGCCTCCTTTCTGTGGGTTTCTCTGTTTTTGAATTGGGAAAGGAATCTATAGCCACTGGTTAGAGAGCGAGGCAGCGATTGAGGGTGTTAGGTCGACCTTCGGGATCCCTGCTAATGTCCAGGTCAAGGGCGCTGACCCTGACGGCATTAACCTTCGTGATTTCTCAGGGGGTTGGATGCCTTTTCCTTTTGTGGCGGTGACGGAAGGCGGGGTCCGATTTCCCCTTCACCCCCTCCTCAGGAGATGTCTCAGTCAATGGCACTTCTTGTCCATGCCAAGTACTACCCAACGCCTTCAAGATTGTGTATGGGCACGGCCAGATTAAACGAGGTTTTGGGGATTAACCCTCGGCGTTTCGATATCGAAGACGTATATGACATATGCAAGTCCGGGGATGCTTATTATCTCCGGGCTAAGCCAGGCCGAGATGGTTTCGTCCGATACTTAGAGGACTCGAGCAAATACGCCGGAGACGATCTTCTGTATGTCTCGGGCGACTGGGACTTTGGGGTGGCCGACACCGATAGAGGCTACCAAGTCCCTCGCCATTTCGGAACTGTTCCAAGTAAACAAACACCCCTTATTATTATTTTTTTTATTTTTCCTTTTTTGGTGCCATCATACTGACGCCTTTGATCGCTGCAGCATTGAAGGAGAGGAAGCAGGCCGCTCGATAGATCTGGAAGAGGAACGAGGCCTGGCTCCGCCTGGTAAAGCGGTACGGCGGTCATGATGGCAGGGCAGCCTGGTCGCTGTTAGGGTACCAACCGAGGTACCGTGGGTACTTACGAGGCACCGTAGAGCCGACCCCGGGCGAAGGCGCTGGTCCTGTGGAGAGGCGAGAACAGGCCGACCCTAGAGCACAAGCCACAGAGGGGCCCTCGCAAGCGTCGTCCGTCGTCAGGGCTGCGTCTGTTGCCTTCGCTTCCACGTCGGGGACAGGTCCTCTCCGGGTCTCGGGGGCGGAACCGAGACAGATCGCCCGACCTCTCTCGCCGAGCTCCGAAATGAGGCGCGCCAGATGCTTGTCCTTCGAGGATCTTGAGGCGTTGGCGCTCGGAACCGAGGATGCCCGGGCCCGCCAAGAGCCCGCAGCCCGATTCGTCCAGAGCCTCCCTCCCCGAGCGCTCGGATAGCTTCCCCTGCGACTGTGGTGGAGGCTCCTGCGCCCCCCAGCCCCGCCAGCCCGGTGGTTCGTCCGCCCTCGAGTGAGATCGTGCAAGAGGAGACTCGGCCGCTGAAAATGCCGAGAACCGACGCGGGTCCCAGTTCGACCGCGGTCTCGCTGCCCCCAAGTCCGCCATTGTGGGAGCCGAGCTTTGTGCTGGGACCGGGGAGGCCAATGACGATGGAGGATCGCGTCCTTCACAGGATCGATCCCCTGGTCCTTGAGGCTCTCGGGCGAGCTTGCGCCCTCCCTCGAGACATGGAGCAGCTGGACAGGTACAGCGACCAGAAGCTGATTCTGTCGATGCTGCAGTCCAACCTCACGGTAAGTTTTCTTGCATTTTTTCATATTACCCAGCCGTTTTTTATCCAGAGCTTCCTAACTTTTATTGCATGTGCCCTGTTTCTTCAATAGGCGGTGCAGAAGACAATGGTTGTAGCTGATAGACTCTGCAAGTACAGTATCAGCGCCGCCGAACTGATCGTGGAGAAAGATGGACTTCAAGAGTCCCTGGACGCAGTTTCCCAGAAGCTAGCGATGGTAGAGGAAGAGTACGCGGCGAGGCTCGAGCAGGCGAAGGGGGAGGCCGAGGCGGAAAGGACCAGGGTGGCCGAACCCGAGGTCTCTATTGCGAAGATGGAGGACGACTACGCGGCCCTGCTTCAAGCCGAATCCAAGAGGGCGGATGAAGCAGAAGCGAAACTCGAGTCGGAATGTGACGCCGCGTTCGAGGATGCCAGGTCGTAGGTCACTGCCTTCTACAAGGGAAAAGTCATTGTCGTGAGGGATAAGGCCTGGGTGAAAGGATGGCGTGCCGGCCTGAAGGAGGCCGGGGTTTCGGAGGACAGCCCTTCCTTCCGAGATCCCCCTCCTTTTCCGCTCCCGGCGCCGAACTCTGCTCCTCCAGCCGGTGAAGCCTCTGATACTGCAACCCGTGTGTCTGACCGGGCATGACCTCGGGACGGCCTTGTTGCTTCTGGCCACGAAGGCTTTCTTGCCTTATTATTTTTGTAATTTTCTTTGATTGTATTTGCTATGCACTGTAATCGGACTAGAACCTTAATGCAAATGAAAATTTCTCTAGCCGCTTGCTTCTTCTAGCAATTGACCACTTTTTAAATGTGCACGGACTCAGTAGGAATAGATGCCGAACTACCCCCGGTGTAGTTCTATGCCGAGCTGGCGGGAATGCCGAAGCCGCTATAGACTCCCGTTTCTTTTGCTTTTTACTTCCGCAATGTGCTTCGTCCATCTTTTCGAGCTCGGCTTCTCTATGTGTGGCTAAGTGCTCTTGATGACGTGGTGGATGAGTCGAATTGGGGAGTTCCGAGCGGTCTTCTTAGGTTTCCGCGCGGATACTCCGTATTCTGGGGACCATAAATAGCAGTAAGTAGGGCGGTACGGTCGACGAGGGAATCAAGCAGATGGCTCCACGCATCACCATCGGGGCCGGTGGTCGACGTACCGGAAGATGCGCGCCCCTTGTAGAGCGTGGAAGGCTCTGCCCCATAAATTTCCTTGAGCGTCGAGTCCTCCACCCTTCATAAATATGGGGGACAGACTCACCATGGGAGAGAGTGCTTAGACTAGTGGCCCTTTTTCCCTCTGTTCCTCGGGTGTGATGGAGACCTCTTCGCTGCTTCCAGACACTCCGGTGGCTAGGTACTGTAGAGGCTTAGGGACCTTTGATCCGGGTGAAACCCCGGCCTCAGAAGACAGTCTCCTCCGAGGGGGACTATTTGTCGTGGTCTGCGCTCCCTCTGAAGGCGGTCTCCATGGACTGCGCACCCTCTGAACGAGGGTGCTTGGTGGATTTCCAAGCATCAGCAGTGCGCTAGGGGCCCAGGCTTTCTGGTACATCTTGTTCTGGCCATTCAAGGCGCATGGCGGAGCCCCTAGCACTGTCTGCCGGAACCGATAGCCCCCAGGCCGTGGGGGGGTCTTATTTTCATCCCAAAGGACTCTGGTCTGCCGCCGACCCTTTCTCCTGTGGGATGTCAAGGCCTCGTGGCAGGATGCGACAAGCCTTTCAGCCGAGGGTCTCCAGCTGGTGGGTGGAATCAACGAAGAGCGACCTCGAGGGCTTCTTTCTTTTTTGCTTTTAGAGGACTGATCCTCTTTTCTGTATTTTATCTCCTTCCCTGTAATCTTTGTAATGAAGTAATCATAGTGAATGAAAAGGGCAAACTTTGCGTCCTCGTTTGTATTCTGTGCATAAACTTTCACATTCTCTTCTTGCACTGCTTTGTATTTTCGCGTTTCTTTTTCGCACTCCAGTGCTTATAACCATCCTTAAAAAATTCACATTGGCTGAAAGGGTCAGGCATTGACCGAGATGAAACGTCTTTTGCCGAGATGGTCCCGGAGTCTCGAGGACCTCAGCTACGCGGGCCTGAGTTCGGGAACAGTCCCGAGGGGTGTATGGACCCGTAATTTTAGGATCATAATCTAGGAAGCAACTGGACGTACGAATCAGCAGCCCCTTCCAGGGTCATAGACCCGAACTTTAGGAGGCGACCTGAGTGTATGAACTCGGGGCCTTCTCCAGGGTCAGGGACCCGAACTTTAGGAGACGACCTGAGTGTATGAACTCGGGGCCTTCTCCAGGGTCAGGGACCCGAACTTTAGGAGACGACCTGAGTGTATGAACTCGGGGCCTTCTCCAGGGTCAGGGACCCAAACTTTAGGAGACGACCTGAGTGTATGAACTCGGGGCCTTCTCCAGGGTCAGGGACCCAAACTTTAGGAGACGACCTGAGTGTATGAACTCGGGGCCTTCTCCAGGGTCAAGGACCCAAAACCGCCGAACTCAGATGAGGAAAGGTGACACAGATTGATGGCAAAGGCTGCTTTCAATTGATCCTGAGACTCATGTTACATCTTTTCAAAAGTAAAATTTCTTCAAATGGGATGCATTCCATGGCCTCGGTAATGGCTCACCCTCCAGGTTTTCGAGCTTGTAGGAGGATCGTCCTACCAGCGATACCACCCTGAACGGGCCATGCCAGTTCGGGGCCAGTTTTCCTTCGTTTGGCTTTCTGTCAGCTGGTAGGGTCTTCTTGAGGACCAGCTCCCCCACGGAAAAACTTCTCTCTCTGACCTTTCCATTGTATCCTCTTGCCAGCCGCTGTTGGTAGTCAGTTAATCGTAGGGCCGCTGCTCCCGGCGTTCGTCCGCCAGGTCGAGCTCCATTGCTAGATTTGCTTCATTTCGGCCCTGGTCGACCAACTCTGTGTTGGAAATAGGGTGGGCCTCTAGGATAGGTTTCAAAAACTTTTGACCCACTTGACGCAGGGATCAACTATCCAGAAGGCTATAAAACCCAATCCAAGATCCATGTCCTCAATCTCAGTCATCATGATCAGTAAAACAATTTATCTAGAAGATAAAAACAGCAACTAACAAGCATCCATAATAATCTACAACATGCAAGGAAGTGGATTATACCTTTGGAGCTCGGTTGTGCTCTAATGGAGAAGTTGCGTCTTTCTTTGATGATGAAACGCTTTCACTAATCAAATAGGGATCTCCAAGACCTCTTGATCTTCCACGCTATGACCCGTATCAGATTCTCCTTTTTCTCAAGAAGATGGTGGGATCTCCAAGAGAAAACTACTAGGAACTCTAGGGAGGAACTAGAAAGAGAACTAGAAGAGGGGAAGGAGGAAGAGCATGTGCAACTATTGCACAAAAGGGCCTTGGGCGTGAAATCCCTAGGTGGTTGTATGCATGGGACGTCCAAGGCATCCTCTCCTCTTATTTATAGCTTTTTCAAGTTGCCTCCTCTTTTCTAATTATAATAGAAGTCTTACTTCCATTAATTAGTAACTTACCATATCATAATTAGAAGTCTCACTTCAAATATGATTAGTATCTTTCTAATTCCTTTCTAATTAAAAATAGAAGTCTCACTTCTACTAAAATTAGTAAGTCTACTATTACCACTATTAGAAGTCTCACTTCAAATAGAAATAGTAACTTTCCTTTTAGAGTTCTACTAGAATTAGATACTTTTCTAATAATTGGGCTAGCGTGGGGACCACTAGGGATTCCTTTAGAAAGCTGGCTCCAACTGGGACACGCGACCCCACAACTCATGTGTAATCCGGGCCCACAGTTAATTGTAAATAACTCCACTATTATAAATGCAATTGAACTCCAGTCTTAGGAATATTACATAGAAGACCCTAAAACTTCCACATTATCACAAGTAGAACCCCTCTATCAATATCCATGGATCAATTGGACCTGTCTTCCAAAATAGATCCATATCTTATTATCCTTGAGCCCCAATTAATTATAATGATCAATAGGTACCCTTTCCAATAACTCTTAAATCGGAATGGGTGCGCACTTACCAATGATAAATCCATTAATTGGACAAGGGGATATTAGAGATAGATTCCTTCTTGACTATTGATGTTCCCACATCTCTACTACCATGTACCCAAATCACCGAGGTGTTGACCTACAGTTGGCCTCACTCATTGGTGACTCAAAGCAAATGAATAGATAGAAACTTGAGTTCATTAATGTCTCAGGATTGAGAGCCTATTGCTAGGGAATTATGAGAGCAGACCTTAAATAAAGAACAGTGTTTATAAGGTGCTTCTCATGGTCCTTCAATACATCCAATGTACCAACACTATGATCCAAGAATCTTCCATTCTGATGATCGAGACAAATCACACTATCTATAGTGATCAAAGTACTGCAACCTATCAGTATGAGATGTCCAGTCTCATCACTGGTTGTGATAATATTTAAGTATAAGATTTGCCACACCTGTCTCCCGTATGTGGATCTCATCCATACACATGTGTTACATCTCATATACTTGTGGACCCCGGTTCATCTCATGAACCATCATGTATTCGTTTTGGTTATGTGCAAGTATATATAAATCACCATTCATCTCATGAAAGGAAAGCAGTGAATATATCTGATAATAAAGAAATTAATCAATTTATTATATCATCTACTGGATTGAGTCCATAAAACTAACACTCTGTCCTCAGGGTAGGGAGGCCAATTTCCAAGGGAATGACTGCCTCCATGCCATAGGCCAGGGAGAAAGGGGTCGCCGAGGTGGATCGCCTCGGAGGTTATCTGTACTCCCATATCACGCTGGGAAGCTCTTCTGTGTCCATCGCCCTTTTGCCTTGTTCTAACCGTTTCTTGAGGCCATCCAGGATTATCTTGTTGGAAATTTCGGCCTGGCCCTTACTTTGTGGGTATGCCGGGGTGGAGTAGTGGTTTTTGATGCCATGCTCTGGCAGAAGTCCTTGAGGATTTGGAGTCGAACTGAGTCCCGTTGTCCGAAATCAGGGTCCTGGGGATGCCCGAATCTTGTTATAATGTTCTTCCATACGAAATTCCTCTGGAATCCCCTGTCCGTGATGGAGGACAGCGGCGCAGCCTCTATCCACTTCGTGAAGTACTCCGTTGCGACGATCAACCATCTTTTGTTTCCTGGGGCACGGTGAAGAGGCCCTACAATGTCCAGTCCCCATTGGGCGAAGGGCCATGGACTGGAGAGTGGACTCAGGTCCTGTCCTGGCTGATGAAGAGAGTGGGAGAACTTCTGGCACTTCTCGCATTTCCTGGCATATACTTGCGCGTCCTTTTGCATGTAGGGCCACCAGTAGCCTTGGCTTATTGCCCTGTAGGCCAGCGATCGGCCCCCGATGTGGCTGCCACAGATTCCTTCATGGATTTCATACAAAAAGTCGTCCACCTTGGTCGGGTGGACGCATTGGAGGTATGGACCTGTGAAGGATTTTCTGTAGAGTCTGCCTTCCGGAGAGAGCCAGAATCGAGCTGCCTTGAGTCTGGTTCGGTGGGCCTCAGTCTTGTCTTCGGGAAGCCGGTCATCCTTCAGGTAGGAGATGATTGGGTCCATCCAACTTGGGCCGAGATCAATACAGAGGACCTGCCGAGGCGAGTGCAGCTCCAGGCTTGACCCTCGGTATTGACCCGACTTCGACGGTCCTTTTCTTCCCTGCCTCGACGGCGGAGGCCAGGCCTGCAAGCGCATCGGCGTGCGTGTTGGAGTCTCTGGAGATTTGCCTGACCTCAGCCGTCTCGAAAAGGGAGAGCAGTCTTTGTGCGAGGGTCAAGTAGGCCGCCATCCTGCCGTCCCTGGCCTGGTAGTCCCCAGCGAGCTGGCTAGTTACCAGTTGCGAATCGCTGAAGACCACCAGGTGCTGGGCTCCGAGGATTCGGGCGCTATCCAACCCTGCTATCAATGCTTCGTATTCTGCTTCGTTGTTCGTCGCTTTGAAGTCCAAGGTGAAGGCTTGCTCTATAACCAATCCCTCAGGCGATTGGAGGACTACGCCGGTGCCGGCTCGCCGAAAAGTGGACGAACCGTCAACAAAGACCTTCCATACCCCGGCAGGAGCTTGTTCGACCTTGGTGACTTCAGGCTCCTGACCTACGCCCCCCAGTGTCGTGCCGGGCTGGGTCAGAGCCGAGCTTGGCGAGATGAACTCCACGATGAAGTCAGCCAGAATTTGGGCTTTGATCGCAGTTCGGGGACGGTACTGAATGTCAGACTGTCCTAACTCGACTGCCCACTTGGAGATTCGCCCTGAAAAGTCAGCTTTTTTGAATATAGAACGGAGTGGGTGCTCCGTGGTCACCACAATGGTGTGGAACTGGAAATAATGGGAGAGCTTGCGGGAGGCGCTGACGAGCGCCAGCGCGAGTTTCTCCAACAAAAGATACCTGGTCTCGGCATCGAGCAAGATTTTGCTCGTATAGTAAATCGGTCTTTGCTCCCCTCCGTCCTCTCTGACGAGGACGGTGCTCACAGCGTGATCTGAGACCGCAAGGTATAAGTACAAAATCTCCCCCTGGGTTGGGGTAGAGAGTAAAGGAGGCGAAGACAAATAGGTTTTGAGTGCTGCCAATGCTTGGTCGCACTCGGGGGTCCATTGAAATTTTGAATTTTTTCTCAGAAGCTGAAAGAATGGCCTGCACTTATCTGATGAACGACTGATGAAGCGATTGAGAGCTGCAGCCATGCCTGTGAGCTTTTGAACCTCTTTGGTAGTAGATGGGCTCTGGATGCCCAGGATCGCAGTGATCTGGTCCGGGTTAGCCTCGATTCCCCTCCGCGTCACCAGGGTTCCGAGGAATTTGCCCGAAGCTACGCCGAACGCGCATTCAGAAGCATTCAGCTTGAGCTTGAACGCACGGAGAATGCTGAAGACTTGGGTTAAGTCCGCCAGGTGGTCTTTGGAGAGCTTGGATTTGACGACCATGTCGTCGATGTAGACTTCCACCGTTTTGCCAAGTTGAGCCTGGAACATCTTTGTCACGAGGCGTTGATATGTCGCCCCTGCGTTCTTCAGTCCGAAGGGCATGACTTTGTAACAATATGTGCCGCGGGGAGTTATGAAAGCGGTTTTTTTCTCGTCTGGCTCGTACATCGGAATCTGATGGTAGCCTCTATAAGCGACAAGAAAGCTCATCCGGTCATGGCCGGCGGTGGCGTCGATCATCTGATCGATCTTTGGAAGGGGGAAACTATCCTTCGGGCAGGCCCTGTTGAGATCGGTGAAGTCCACACACACCCTCCATTTGCCTGTCTTTTTCTTAACCACCACCGTATTGGCCAGCCAAACCGGATACTGGACCTCCCGAATTGCGCCAGCCTCCAGTAGCTTGCCGGCCTCGTCGACCACCGCGTCCGTCTGCTGGATCCCCGTTCTCCGGGCTTTCTGCACCACCGGCTTGTGGCTGGGGTCCACATTCAGCCTATGGCACATGACCTCGGGGTCAACCCTGGGCATTTCGCTCGGGGCCCAGGCGAAGACATCTATGTTCTGCACTAGGAACCTCGAGAGCTCGGTTTTCTCATCGGCGGGCAGCTGCGTGCCAATCAGGAAAAATCTATCAGGGTCAGCTGGATCGAGCCTGACCTCGGCTAGGTCTTCAATACTTTTTTTGTCGGGATCTCGGCCGATCTCATCCAGCCCCTTCTCTAACTCTGTAAGGTTGACGCGCTCCAGCTCCCTCTCTGCTGAGGCGACTGCCAGCAAGCATTGCCTAGCTTGCTGCTGATCTCCCTCCACCGTAACCACTTCCATCGTGCCCTCTTTGCCCTCGAGCACGAACTTCAGCTTCTGGTGGAGGGAAGAAGGGACTGCTTCCAATTTGTGGAGCCATGTTCTACCCAAGATGGCGTTGTAGGGGGAAGGGGCGTCCACGACTACGAATTCGGTCGACACCGAGGCCCCGCCCACTCGGGTCTAGAGGGTGACTTTGCCCTTGGGATAAACTGGTTTGGCGGATGGCCCAAGCAGGGGTGCACGGACCTCCGTGAGGTCGGCTTCAGAGAGGTTCATCTTCTTGAAGCAATCGTAATAGAGGACTTCGGAGGAGCTGCCAGAGTCAACGAGGACCCTCTTCACAGTAAAGTCTCCCAACTTCATTGAGAGGAGGAGGGGATGATTGTGGGGAAGCTGGATTCCGTCAAGGTCTTCGTCTGAAAATGAGATGACAGGTCGGCTGCGACGCGCTCTTTTGGATGCTGGTCCGAGCTTGGCTCTCATCACCTCTTTTCCGTGCGAGGCCCACCTGGCCTCGGCACGGGTTTGATGGTTATCTCTAGTTGAGGGCGAGGGAACCGAGGGCGCCAGGTGGATCACATTGATGATCTTCTCGGAGTCCTCACTGTCCGGATCCCTGACCGCGCTCTGATGAGCTCGGCCTCCGCCACCGCTGCTGGCATCTCCCGCCTTCACGAACTCCGTGAGGTGGCCTTCCTTGGCAAGCTTTTCTAAGTGAAATCTTAGAGTCCTACATTCTTCAGTCCTGTGCCCGCTACCCTTATGGTAGGCACAGAATTTCGACTGGTCGCGAGCGGAGGGATCGCCCGCCAGGGGACGAGGCCACCTGAAGAACGGCTGGGATTTGACTTTGTTCATAACTTGGTGGATCGGCTCTTTGAAGGTGACGCTCATGGCCTCGTAGGCGTCGGGGGGAGGCCTGGCCCTCCTGCCGCCTCCAGAACGAGACATCGACGGCCTCGCTGAATTGGAGACCCACGCCTGCTTTGGCTCTTGTCTCTGGAATGGCTTTTTAGCCTGCTGCTGAGGTTGGCTGTCCCTCTTCTTGGGTCCTGGGCCCGCGGCTTCTAGGTCTTCTTCCTCTCGAGCTCTGATTTCGTCTTCTTCCCGCGCGATAAAGCGCTTTATTCGGGACATCAAGGAGGGCATGGAGGGAGTGGGATCTCCTGCCAAGTCCTTCCGTAGCTCGTGCCCGGGTAACAAGGCGTTCTGGAAGGTGAAGGTTGCCACCTCCTCTCTGGTGTCCTCGATTTGGCTGTAAATTGCCCAGAACCGTCGGGCGAATTGGGTGAGGGTCTCACCTTGTTTCATCTTCAGTGCGAGGAGGTCGGCGTCGGTTTTCGGGACGACGCTGTAGGCCTGGAACTTCTTCAAGAAAGAGAGTTGGAGCTCTTTCCAACTCGAGATTGATTTCTCCGGCAGAGCGCAAAACCACTTCAGAGGGAGGTCGCTCAAGCTGGAGGAGAAGATCTTGCAATTGAGATGACCTTCGTTCCCCCAGATGGACATCTTTTGGGAGAAGTGTTGGAGATGTGCGGATGGGTCGGACAGTCCATCATATGGGAAGATCCTCGGGACCGAGAACTTTTTGGGCAGGGGGGTTCTCTCGATGTCCCGAGTGAAAGGAGAGGCCCCCAGGTCGGTGGGGCCACAAATCTCTTGCTGGTCCCGCATCTCCAGGTTGCGCTGGAGAGCTAGCTTGATGCGCTTGTCGAGCCGCTCCTGCTCGTCGTCCTTCTCCGGTGTCGGCGCTCTCGGCTTCCGCTTCGCATGGCTTCGACCGAGGTGGCTATGGGCTCACCCGTCACGGCCATGATGGCTGCGGGTGTTGTTCGAGCCTTCATCGTGGGCGTGGCTGTGCTTCTGGTCCAGAAAGGCCCTTAGATCTTCTCGGGACTGCTGGACTACCTTGCTCTGGACCGCTCCCTTCTCGCCTCGGGACTCTGAGGGCTGCCTCTGGGAGGCGTTTTGCACTGCCCTCAGCTGCTGCTGGAGCTGGCGGATTACACGCTCCTGTTCCTGGAGGAGGGCGTTTTGGGCCACGATGTCTCCTCCAGCATCAGGGGGTTGCACGCGGCGTGACTCTTCCGCGGCCGGAGCCTTGCCTTTAAGAGGGTGCTTGCGTCGACGCTCTCCCCGTGGGGGAGGCGGGACCCATTCGTCTGAGCATGAGGTCTCGACTCCCTCTGGGAAGGGGGATTCGGCGAAAGGTCGCGAAGCCACCCGCTCTTCACCTGCTGACGCGCCGCGGTCCACTCCGGGCCGTCCCTAAGGAGGGACGTCCGTCGACGGGCCTGGATGCTCGAACAATGCTCGCTGGGACTCTCCACCTTTCTTGGCTTTCGGAGGCATGGTTTCTGGGAAGATCAAGAAGATTGGGATAGTACTTCCCCACAGACGGCGCCAATTGTAGGTGCAGAAAAATAATGACCCACAATAATCTGGGTGCCTTACAGGACTTATCCAAATGTAATGCTTAAGCTTAACCTGCTGCCTGGAAACCTGAAAGGCAAAGAGCGAACGATCAGAGGACCCTGGCCTCGACGGCGCAAGGCTCTCCGATGCCTAAGTCAATAGGTGATCAAAGGAAGGAGAAGGAGAAAAGAGGCAGACTAATGGCTCTGGTTTTCGGTGTGCATACCTGTAATGGAGAGTGTTGATCTTCTTATAGAGGAAGATGCCTACGTTGCATGGGGGAGGCTAATGATGACGCCTTGACATGTCTAGGGCGTCATCATGTCAACCCACCATTCATTAAATGAGGGTCCGATCAGCCCACAAAGCAATAAATGTCAGTCGGGTCAGCCCACAATGCATTTAATGCGTGTCGTGTTGGGCCAGATCGTGTTCGGCGCCTTCGGCGGCGAGGGTACCATCGGATCCTTCCTCGGGCCTTGCCTCGATTTGCCCTTATCCGTTGGATGCTGCCCTGTCAGCAATCTGGTAAAGATTATGGACAGCTGGATGTCACATCTGTCCCCTTGGTTCGCGCCTCTGCTCTTTCACGTGTCTGACGACGCGGGGGGCGAAGGCGCGAGTGAAGAGTCTTCCTGCTTTGGCCTCCGTCCCGACGTCTTCGGCCGAGATGGAGTCTCTAACCGTGATGGACGCCCGGGCAACCGAGCTCGGCACTAGCGGCCTGGTCCTGTTTGGCTTCGGTTGAGGCCTCCGTCCCGGTAGCCGTGGTGAGCCCGAGGGTTCATGATCAGCGCGTGGGGGGCACGTGAGGCTTGTGAGAATGCTTAGTCCCATTGGGCAATTGTGATTAACGTAACCCCCGGAGTTGTGGAAATCTCCCCACACACCCTCTTTCCTCTCTTTTCTTTTTCTTTCTTTCTCTTCTTCTTCCTCCTCTTCTCCTTCCTCCGCTACACACTTTCTTGTACACCCACAGTGTCCATCCACACCACAGCACACATCGAGCATCCATCTTCTTTCTCCTCCTTTTCTTTCTTTCTTTCTTTCTTCCTCTTCTCTCTCTCCCCACCTGCACAACACACTGCACCTCTTCTTTTTTCTTTGTTTCCTTTTCTTTCTTCTCTTTCTTTTCTTTCCCCCCATCTTCACTGCACTCCACTCGCACCACCCTCTCTTTCTTCTTCTTTCTTTCTTTTTTTTTTTACTTTCTTCTCTTTTTCTTCTTCCCCTCACAGCCCCTGCACCTCTCACCACAGCACACACCGAGCACCCATCTTCTTTCCTTCTCCTCCTTCCTGCACCCATCTTCTACCTCCTCCTTTTCTCACTTCCTCCCAGCCATTTACACAGCCCACTTCCCTGCACGCTACCTGAATTCTTCCCCTTCACTATCACCACACATACACTTCCGTCTCCACACTCACCTAAGCCAGCCTATTTACCTGACCTGAGCTGAATTACAAGAAAAAGCCCGTAACCCATCTGGCCCAGATCACTATGCCTAACAAGCCCATGCGTTTAATTATTTTGAATTATTCATAATTTATGAATTTAGCATGCTTCATGCATCTAATTATGCCCATGCATCTAATATGCTCATCCATTTAAATTAGCATTTTTTTTAGTTTGATTTAATTTGTTCTTAGCCCATGCATTAAAATATGTCCATGCATTTAACATGCCCATGCAACATATAACTTAGTTGCGTTTTTGTTTCTTATTTTTTTTAGATAGATAAAATTAAGCATTGCATAATTCATAAAAACCAAAAAGAATAAAAACAGAAAAGAACCAAAAAATAGAATTCCAAGTATTAGATTAATTAAAACAATTAAGTTAGGTTTAATAATTAATTTCCTTCTACTCCTCTCCCCTCATTAGGATTAGGGAATCTAATTAAAAATTCTAAATCGGTTAGGTTTATTGATGAATAAAAAATAGCAATTTATTTCCTTCTCCTCATTCCCTTTCATTAGGATTAGAAAAATTAGTTTAGGAGATTTTAGGATTTATAAATAAAATAAAAAAATAAAAATAATAAAAAACCCAAAATACCAAAAATAAAATAAAAAAATATTAAAAATATTAATATATTGGAATTAAAAATCAAATAATGGTTTAGGCTGACCAGGTCAGACCCCAGACCCAGATCTAGGTCTCTCCCTAGCCAGGTTAGACTACCTTTAGTTTCTCTCATTTTAATAAATTAGGTCCCATAACTCTTCCTGTTACATTAGGGAATCGGGAAAGCTGATGTGGGCGGTCTAAGACCTTAGGTTAGGTTAATCTGATGATCAGTAATGAAGCATTAATTACGTAAATCCAAGTAAATCCCCTAGTTAGGCCCATCTAGCCCCACATCGAAAATCCATAAAAATTATAAAACCAACAAAATAAACCCAAAAAGATTTTTCCTTTGTTTCTTCCTCCACCTCAGGTGCCAGATATTTAATCAAACTTAATGATAAAAGGAAATGAAGAACTGACTTCTAAAATTGAATAAATGAGAATGACGAGATGAGATGAGTGATTTCACACACACTTTTTACTTCAGCCCATCGGCCACCCTTAAACAATTACGGCCCATCGGCCACCCTTAAACAAACACTGGCCAATCGGCCACCTCCAATCAATTACGGCCCATCGGCCTTTCATTTTTATCACTCGTGTATCGCACACGAAAAACACAGAAATCACAAGTCAAAATCTCATTTGCATCATCATTTTGATTTGAAAAGTCAGCCTTTAAACCTTATTTTGCCAAGGGATCTGAAAGGGGTACCCGGGAACGGGGCCAATCCTCTTCGTAAATATTTGGCACCTCCCCCTATTTATTTTCTTTATTTTAGTTACTTTATTTTACTTGGATTTATTATGATTATGCTGTGTGAGGTTAACCTTTATTTGGACTTTGACTCATGACCCTAAATTGACCCTATATTAAAAAGACCCAAAGAGTCACCGTCAGGGGCGACTAGCAGGCGGCCAAGCAGTGTCTCATGGCCGTGGTGCCCGGAGAGAAGGAGCCGCAGCAGGTGTACATGGCCGAGTTGGACGATGAGCTTGAAAAGGTCGGCCGCGATCCCGAGAAGAAGAGTGTGGAGGATCTGACCGAGGTCAGACTCGATCCCACTGATCCCAAGCGCCACTTCCTGATCGGCAGCCAGCTTGCCGAGGCAGAAAAGGCCGAGCTCGTCAGTCTACTATTCACAAACAAGGAAGTCTTCGCCTGGACCCCCTACGAGATGCCTAGCATTGACCCCGAAGTCATGTGCCACAAGCTCAGCGTGGACCTTCAACACAAACCAGTGGTATAGAAGTCACGCAAGACGGGGATACCGCAGTTGGAGGCAGTAGTCGAAGAAGTTGGAAAGTTGCTGGAGGCACAGGCGATCAGAGAGGTCAAGTATCCGAAGTGGTTAGCAAACACAGTGGTTGTCAAAAAGAAGACTGGGAAGTGGAGAGTCTGCGTCGATTTCACTGACCTAAACAAAGCCTGTCCCAAAGACAGCTTCCCACTCCCAAAGGTCGACTAGTTGATGGACGCCACCGCAGGTCACGAAAGGATGAGCTTCCTCGATGCTTATCGAGGCTACCACCAGATACCAATGTACGAGCCTGACGAAGAGAAGACTGCGTTCATAATGCCCAGAGGCATTTACTGTTACAAGGTTATGCCATTTGGACTCAAGAACGCAGGGGCCACCGACCAAAGGCTGGTCACAAAGATGTTCCAGGCACAGCTAGGAAAGACAGTGGAGGTCTACATTGACGACATGGTCGTCAAGTCCAAGTAGTCCCAGGACCACCTGGCCGACCTTAGTCAGGTATTTGATATACTTAGGAGTTTCAAGCTGAAACTCAACGCCTCCAAATGCACGTTCGGAGTCAGTTCGGGCAAATTCCTTGGAAGCCTGGTCACCAGAAGAGGAATTCAAGCCAATCCAAATCAGATCACGGAGATCCTGGGAATACAAAGTCCTATGACGAGGAAGCAGGTCCAGAAGCTCACCGGCATGGCTGCCGCACTCAATCGCTTCGTCAGCAGATCATCAGATAGATGCAGGCCTTTCTTTCAACTGCTTAAGAAAAACCTGAAATTCCATTGGACACCAGAATGCGATGAAGCACTGCAAAGGCTCAAAGCCTATCTCTCCTCACCTCCCCTACTCTCAACTCCGAAACAAGGAGAAGTACTCTACCTCTACCTCGCAGTCTCGGATCATGCAGTCAGTTCGGTTCTCATTAGAGAGGACGACAAACAGTAAATGCCGATCTACTACACGAGCAAAATCATGCTCGATGCCGAGACCAGGTACCTCCCAATGGAGAAGCTCGCGTTGGCACTTGTCAGCACTTCTCGCAAACTTTCCCACTATTTCCAAGCTTTCTCCATCATGGTCGTCACAGAACATCCACTCGGGGCGGTCTTCAAAAAGGCTGACTTCTCCGGCGGAATCTCGAAGTGGGCCGTCGAACTAGGACAATACGACATCAAGTATCAACCTAGAACGGCGGTCAAAGCTCAAATTCTGGCAAATTTTATCGTTGAATTCACCTCTCCGAGTTCGGCACCGACCCCGGTCGACGCCGAACTGGGGGGCGGGAGGTATGAGGACGAGGCCACTGGGATGAAGCAGGAGCAGCCCTAGAACCGATTCCTCACTTCCGCTTGGAAGGTATTCGTTGATGGATCCTCCACCCCCAAGAGGGCCGGAGCCGGCGTAGTCCTTCAGCCTCCAGAGGGACTGGTTATCGAGCAAGCCCACACCCTTGATTTCAAAGCATCCAATAACGAGGCAGAGTACGAGGCCCTCATAGCTGGGTTGAACAGCGCTAAAATCCTAGGAGCCAGCCCAGCAGCTAGTGGTTTTCAGTGATTCACAGTTGGTGACGAGCCAGCTGACCGGAGACTACCAGGCTCACGACGACAGGATGGCCGCCTACCTAGCGCATGCAAAAAATCTCCTCTCGCAGTTCCAAAAAGCCGAAGTCAAGCGGATCAGGAGGGACTCCAACTCACATGCCGATGCCCTCGCCAGCCTAGCTTCAGCGGTTGGGGCCGGGAGGAAAAGAACTATCGAGGTAGGATCGCTAGAGAGGCCAAGCACGGAGCTCCCTCCACCTCGACAGATTCTGTGCATCAATCTCGGCCCGAGCTGGATGGACGAAATCATTGCCTTCCTCAGAGATGACCAGCTCCCCGAAGACAAGAACGAAGCTCACCGAATCAAACTTGAAGTGGCTCGGTTTTGGTTAAGCCCACAAGGCAAGCTCTACAGGAAGTCCTTCACTGGCCCCTACCTTCAGAGCGTGCACCCCGACAACGTCGACAACTTCCTCTATGAGATGCATGAAGGAATCTGCGGTAGTCATATCGGTGGACTGTCGCTAGCGTACCGGGCTATCAGCCAGGGTTACTGGTGGCCGTATATGCAGTCAGATGCGCAGAAATATGCGCAGAAGTGCGAAAAGTGCCAGAGGTTTTCACACTCCCTCGACCAACAGGCCCAGCATCTGAGTCCACTATCCAGCCCGTGGCCTTTCGCCCAATGGGGACTGGACATCGTAGGACTTCTCCACCGAGCTCCAGGAAATAAGAGGTGGCTGATAGTAGCCACCGATTATTTCACCAAGTGGATAGAAGCAGAAGCACTCTCCTCCATCACCGAGCACGATTTAAAGAATTTTGTCTTGAGAAACATCGTCACAAGGTTCAGAATCCCACGGACTTTGATCTTGGATAACGGGACTCAGTTCGATTCTAACCTCTTTAAAACCTTCTGCCAGGGGCTCGGCATCAGAAATAATTACTCTACCCCAGCATATCCCCAGAGTAATGGTCAAGCCGAGATCTCCAACAAGGTGATGCTCGATGGACTCAAGAAGAGGCTCGATCGAAGCAAAGGAAGATGGGTGGAAGAACTGCCGAGCGTCCTGTGGGCATACAGGACGACACCAAGATGCTCCACCTAGGCGACACCCTTCTCCCTCGCCTACGGTATGGAAGTCGTGATTCAACTTGAGATTGGCCTCCCGACCTTGAGGTCGGAACTCTTTGACCAAGGCCATAACGATGTGAACTTGACTCAAGAGCTAGACCTAGCCGAAGAGTGCAGGGAAGCGGCGGCCGTCCGTCTAGCCGCCTACCAGCAGCAGCTAGCCAGGGGCTACAACCAAAGGGTCAGAGAAAGGAAATTCTCGGTCGGGGAACACGTCCTGAAGAAGTCACTCCCACAAGATAAAGATCCGAACCACGGTAAGTTGGCGCCAAACTGGCACGCGGACCATTCAAGTCACTGAGGTCTACGGTCGTTCAGCTTACAAGCTTGAAAACATGGATGGCAAACAATTGCCACGGCCGTGGAACGAAACGCACCTCAAGAAGTTCTATTTTTGAATTGTAACTGATTTTTGAAAGGCAATAAAAGCACTCTGTTCCTTGTCTCCCTCAATTTTCTCCAGAACGTAGAACTCTCCAACGGCGCCCAAGGGACTACGCGTCTTGGGTCTTCTCCATTTCGTGTTATGAGCGCACCTCGGCACTCTTGCCAGGTAGCCGACGTGCCCTGGGCGACGAGCCAATGGGTCTTCTCCAGTTCGCGTTATGAGCGCACCTCGGCACTGTTGCCAGGTAGCCGGCGCGCCCCTGGCGACGAGCCAGCGGGTCTTCTCCAGTTCGCATTATGAGCGCACCTCGACACTCTTGCCAGGTAGCCGACGCGCCCCTGGCGACGAGCCAGTGGGTCTTCTCCAGTTCGCGTTATGAGCGCACCTCGACACTCCTACCAGGTAGTCGACGCGCCCCTGGCGACAAGCCAGTGGGTCTTCTCCATTTCGCGTTATGAGCGCACCTTGGCACTCTTGCCAGGTAGCCGACGCGCCCCTGGCGACGAGCCAGTGGGTTTTCTCCAGTTCTCGTTATGAATGCACCTCGACACTCTTGCCAAGTAGCCGACGCGCCCCTGGCGACGAGCCAGTGGGTCTTCTCCAGCTCGCGTTATGAGCGCACCTCGGCACTTTGCCAGATAGTCGGCGCGCTCCTGGCGACAAGCCAGCGGGTCTTCTCCATTTCGCGTTATGAGCGCACCTCGGCACTTTTGCCAGGTAGCCGACGCGCCCCTGGCGACGAGCCAGTGGGTCTTCTCCAGTTCACGTTATAAGGGCACCTCGGCGCTCATGCCAGGCTGCCGACACACTATCTACCGATGGGGTAGCAATCCTAATGATTTAATCCCGGGCTAGTCTGGGGGCAGCTTGGCACCTACCCCTACCAAGCTCATATACTTGTGCAAAATATTGGGAAAACAAAGCACCTACCCCTACCAAGCTCATACACTTGCGTAAAATATCGGGAAATCAAAAACATGCATAACAAGAAAGATGACCCAGTCATTAGCCAAAAGAAACTTGAATTATATTGAATTTCCGTTCATTACATAAGACAATAGGTACAATTGAAAACAAGGAAGCAGGAAAGATACATCGAGAGCAAAGGCAATTATAATCAAAATAAACAGAGTCTGTCCGAGGTCACGTGGGGTCAGAGGCATGAGGAGTGGCAGTAGCTTTGATGTCGGCCTCGGACTGATTGGCGTCTGCCTCCCTAGCAGCTCTCTTGCTAGCAATCACGGGAGGGGCGGGGTTCAGCACTGGAGCTGGGTACGGAGGCGGATCCTTGATGGATGAATGCCCTTCTGAGATCCCTGCCTCCTTCAGGGCGGAGCACCATCCTTTTGCCCAGGCTTTATCCATCACCACAAGCACCCTGGCCTTATAGTGCACCATCACCTGCGCCTTGGTGTCCTCGAAGACAGCGTCGCACTCAGATTCAAGTTTGGCCTCGGCTTCATCCGCCCTCTTCGATTCGGCTTGGAGCTTGGCCTCGAAATCGTCTTTCAGCCTTTGTAGGGAAGCCTCGAGCTCGGCCACCTTCCTCCTCTCGGCCTCCGTCTCATCCCTCGCCTGCTCAAGCCCAGCCACGAACTCTCCCTCGGCCCTTGCTAATTTTTGGGTAACGGCGCCTAGGGCTTCCTCGAGGCCGTTCTTCTCTGCGTTCAGCTCGGTGACCTCGACGCGGTACTTGTACAGCCTGTCGGCCACGACCATAGACTTCTGCATCGTCTGTCAAAGAAATAAGGAAGGAAAGTCAGAACAATCACCGATATTAAACAACTTGACGAAAAGATTAAAGGTTCGGATGAACTCACCGTGAAACACGACTGCAGCAGCGACAATATCAGCTTCGGGTCGCTATATCCGTCCAGTTGAGCCATGTCTCGAGGTAGGGCGCAGGCCCGCCCAAGCACCTCGAGAACGAGGGGATCGACCTTCCGAAGGACACTATCCTCCATCGTCATCGGTCTCCCCGGTTCGAGCACGAAGCTCGGCTCCCATGGGCGTGGGCCAGCGGATGGCGACGCCGCAGCCGAGCTGGGACCTACCTCTGTTCTCGGCCTTTTCTGCGGCCGGGTTTCCTCCTGCCCGTCCTCGGCTGGGGGTGACCGAGCCTCCAATTCAGCAGGACTGGAAGGGGAAGGATCTCTGCCGCTGCCGTGGGAGAAGCCACCTGAGTCCCCGGAAGAGGAATCTCGAGGGCATCCAGATTCATAGGCACCTGGAGGGCCTGGGCGTCCTCGACACCGAGTGTCAAAGTCTCGAGGTCCTTGAAGGACATACGCCTGGCGCGCCACATCTCTGAGCTCGGCGAAGGAGACCGAATGATCTGACGCGACCTTCTTCTTGAGGCCTCGCGTGGCCTCAACTCGAACGTAGAAGCCTAAGCGCCGGACGTGGCCCTGCTTGCAATATCGGTCACTGCCCGCGAAGGCCCTTCCTCCTCGGTCCTGGCCCTAGGAGAAGCTTGTTCTCTCTCGGCCTCGGGCTCGGCTCCGTCCGAACTTCCTTCTCGGGACGGCTCGGTTGTACCCTTGATGTATCCATGGTACTTTGGCTGGTACCCTAACAGCGACCAAGCCGCCCTGCCCTCGTGACCGTTATATCGCTTAACTTGTCGGAGCCAAGTTTCGTTCCTCGCCCAGATATACCGAGCAGCCCGCTTCCTCTCCTTAACAGCTGCACAACAAGCAGAGATATCAGTACGACAAGATAGGAAGGGAAAAAACATATGGAATATGTACAAAGAAAGGGGGATGGTATTTACTTGGAATAGTCCCGAAGCGGCGGGGAACCCAGTAGGCTCTATCAGTGTCGGCTACGCCGAA
Organism: Litsea cubeba; assembly: GCA_012931725.1. NCBI lineage: Eukaryota > Viridiplantae > Streptophyta > Magnoliopsida > Laurales > Lauraceae > Litsea > Litsea cubeba. Next base: position 94,828,339 of record CM022946.1, on the reverse strand, counting down.
CTCCCAATTACCCAAGACGTACAGGAGATTGCCCGCGACATATTTACTTGAGTCCTCCAGGTAGCGAACAAAGCCCTCCCGACGCGGCTTAGCCTGGAGATAATAGGCATCTCCAGACTTGCATATGTCGTAGACGTCCTCTATATCGAAGATACCGAGGTTGATGCCTAGGACCTCGTTAAGCTTGGCCTACGATCTTAAAGACGTTGGGCAGCAGCTGGCAGGGGCAGAGGCACCACTGACTAAGACACCTCCTCAAAAGAGGATGAAGGGGGAAACGAACCCCACCTTCAGTCACAGCCACCAACGGAAAAGGCATCCAGCCTTCCGAGATGTCACGGAGGTTGATACTGTTAGGATCAGCCCCCCTGACTTGGACGTCGGCAGGGATCTTATATGTTGACCTAAATCCCTCAATCGCCGCCTCACCCTCTAACCAATGACTATAAATGCCCATCTCTACCAAGATCTACGAGCAAGAAGAAACCCTAGACCCAAAACCTACGGGAAAAGGCAGGGGAAGAAGACCTTACGAAGGCAAAACCAGAGTACAGACTAGCAAGAGCTCGATCTCGGCAGCACCTCTCTTCTCAGGCAGAGTTCTCTCGCAGCGATTTCGTCTTCTCCGGTTCAAGGCGACAATAGGGAAGAAGGAAACCTTGATGACCCTATAAATAGGGGAAGGGGGAGGGATCCCCTCCTTAGAAACCCTAGAGAGGCACGTGCTAGACGCTCTCTAGGGCTCCGCGCACATCATTTCAATCATTGAATGCATCCCTAACAAAGCGGCGCATGTGCCCTCGAGGCGATTGGACAACTAATCAGGTGATGACATGTAGAGCCGTCGATATGTCTTCAGCATTGATTAGCAAGCGTCATTTATTACCCTCATCATTCAGAGCGACTGCAGGTGAAGGCCAAGCGCCAGCGGTCGAAACCAACACGAACTCTACCCTAGGAGGATTTCCTGTCTTATAGCTCGCAACCTCACCGAGCTGGCGAGCTCCGTAAGGTCAGAAGCTAGGGGGCAATTGTGTGGGGATGTCTCCCGAAGTACTGAGGTTATGCTAACTTCGGTGCTTATGCCCATCAGTCGCGCCCTGACCTCGGCAAACATTGCTCATGTGCTACCCGAACTCAAGACCGTCTCTGGTCTCGGGCACCCCCAACCTCAATGTGAAGCCTCCACTTCGGCCACTCAGTTCGGCATCAGAGCCAGACCCTTAGCCGAGATGGGTGGTAACGGCTGTACTTTCAAGAGTGTCCAACGGGAACTGACAAAGCCATCCTTGCCACTTCTTACCCCTGACACAGTGGCATCCAGTAGCCACGTCCCATCAAAGCATGGCCCCAAGCCAGACCCGATGGGACTAGGCCCAAAAGTCAGATGTGGTAAGGTCTGATTAGACCAGCATTTAATGCGCAATGGGCTGATCGGACTGCCATTTAATGAGTAATGGGCTGACATGACGATATCCCTGGGAATGCTAGGACATCATCATGAGCCTCACCATGCAACGTAGGCCTCCTCCTCTATAAATGGAGGAGCGATCTCCATTACAGATATGCACACCATAACCAGAGAGCTGTTACTCTGTCTCTCTTCTCCCTCGTCTCTGTCCTACTGTTCAGACCTCATATTGACTTAGGCATCAGAGAGCCTTGTGCTGCCCGCAGCCAGGGTCCTTTGACGTCCTCATCTTCTTCCCTTTCAGGTTCTCAGGCCATTCACCATCTTCCAAGGAGCATCAGACTCAAGATAATCTTCATTACAAAGTCCGTAATATTTAGGCACTTACACCAGCTGGGATTAGTCAGTGATTAGTTGTAAATCTATAACTAATCATGTTGCTGAATTCCATATATATGAGCCCTATACTCCTGTAATCTTATCTGATCAAGTGCAATGAGAATCTCCTCTTCTTCTTCTTTCTCAGTTCTTTTCTGAAAGCAGAGTATGTTTTAAATATAACTTCCATTCTTTTATTCTCAAAAGTCCAGTTGTAGCCAAATTCATAAACGACACAAAATGAGATTTGCCACCGTAGGAAATCCACCCTCCTTCCAAAAATAAAAATAAAAATCCAAATCTTGTGATCTTCTAAGGGTCCGTTTGGGAAGGGGGTAAAATGGGGGGAAGGAAAAAAATGGGGGAAAATGGAGGGAAAATGAAAATGAGGGTGTTTGGGAAGGGGGGAGGGGAAAGTGGGGGGGAAATGAGTGTGGGGCCCATTCCAGAATTTCCCCTCAAAAATGGGCAAAGAGGGAAAAATATTTGAAATTACTAAATTGCCCTTTTGTCCAATGGAAACTTTTGCAAAAGCAAGGATAAAATGGTCTTTGTCCCTCTACCTCACAAACGAACAAAACTTTTTCACTTTTCTTCCCCCTACTTTTAACTTTACAAATAAGAGGAGGTAAAATTAATTCCCCCCTCCCCTCCCCTCCATTTTCCTTCCCTCAAATTTTCCCTCCCCTCCCCTCCCCCCTTCCCAAACACAGCGTAAAACAAAAATTGGAGATTGATCAGGTCTTTATTTTAGAAAGACCACCCTCCAAATTTTCAGAATCAAAATTTTATATTTGATTATTTAAGTTCACAAATTGTTAATTGTGTGTGGCAAGAATTAATTGTTATAATTGTATCCATTTGACGTTTCCAACCAGTGCCAGTGTATAAATTCTAAAAGAATTGTGATGTATGTTTATCAAGTCCTAAACAAATTGCATTGGACAAGTGGTTCCACTATCTACAAATAAAAAATGTGGGTCCTTCATCATAGTCAAACTACACTCCATCAACTGTGGTTCCCATCCATATCATCAATTTAAATAATTGATTTATCGGGGTGCAGCATTTTAAAATGGAGATTCATACAATGAATAGAATGTGGCCCACTTTTGCCGTATCCAAATAACTTATCAATAAAGGAGGGTGTGTGGGGGATAACCGGAGCATGACCTCGGCACGGATGTTGACAACTATGCCTATTTCGGCTGTGTGCCCATCTCGGTAACGGGCCATGGCCTCGATCTCCCCCAGCCGAGTGCTCCCACTTCGGTCACAGGCTCATATACAACCATCTCGGACAGCTCCATCTCGGCCAAGCCCCCAGTTCGGCCCCTGTCACTTCATTCTTGATCACTCATCTCGGCGTCCATGCCATAAGACTAACCAAGACTGCCGTTGACAGCTGTACTCTTACATACGCTTAACCACGTGACAGGGCGTACGACAAGATATCACGGGCGCCCATATCTTCTGACAGAGCGGCTTCTACAGCTCCCAAGGCGCCAGGATAAGGCCCGATGGGACAGAGTGGGCTGTGATAAGACTACAATTAATGACAAGTGGACTATGATGAAACAGTACCTCCCTAGTACCTGACAAAGTGGGCTATGACAAGACAGTCAATCACCTCCTTGCCTCCTCTCTTCTTCTATATAAGCACAGCTACAGCTCCAGAGCAAAGAATGACCAACAAAGACACCACATGCTGGTACGCCATCTTCTTCCCCAAAAATCTCCATCCTACTGTTCAGTTCTTAAACTGACTTAGGCATCGGAGAGCCTTGCGCCGCCTAGGCCAGGGTCCTTTGATCCCCTCTCCATTTCTTTCTCCCCTTTTAGGTTATAGGCAGCTGATCTTCATCAGTTCTTTGGATAAGTCCTATTAGGCAACCCCTATTCTTGTGAGTTACATTTTTTGCACTTACAATTGGCGCCGTCTGTGGGAAAAGATCAAAAAGTCATCTTCCCAAACACCATGCCTCGAAGAACCGAAGAAGGGAAAGAACCATCGACACTGCCAACGCAGCTGTCGCCGGTCCCCCGTCAGGGAAGGTCCGGGGCAAGGTCTGGTTCAGTGGGCATCCACAGGCAGGAATCCTAGCCAGGTTCATCCTCAACGGGACGGATGACACCTTCCCGGCAGGATGGCCTTCGACTGGGGTTTTCCCAGCAAAAGGAATCCCAGCCAGACGAACCCCATCATCAGATTGACGACGACAACCCGCTTCTCGCAAAGATCAAGGCCAAAAGCCTTACCATACAAGCGCAAGACGAGTTAATCCATCAACTTCAGCAGCAGATACAAGACAGAGGAGCAACCTCTGCTCTGCCCTCTAGTTCCTCAAAAAGGCGAAGGCAAAAGCCAAAAGATTGGCTTGATCAACACATCGAGCAAGCAGTTCAGCGGAATTTGGAGATGGCCGGTCTCATTCGAGCTCTGCTAAATTCTCACGATCTCGGCACGTCCCCCCTCTCTCCAGAAATCAAAAACTTTCCCTTTCCTGAAGATTTCAGCGTCCCGAGGTTCGTCGTTTACGATGGGACCTCCGACCCAGTAGCACACCTTCGACACTTCACTCAGAGGATGTCGGTGTGGGGCGATGTAGGCCACCTGAGCTGCAGAGTCTTCTCTTCCAGCCTCGGGGACCTCCCCCTAAAGTGGTTCTGCGCACTCCCCCAAGGATCGATCAAAAGTTGGCAATAGCTCCAGAATTCCTTCATGACGAAGTTTCAAGCCCACAGGGTCATCCCCAGGTTGGCCGCCGACCTGATGGCCCTCAGAATGAAGCAGACCGAGAACGTCACGCAGTTCGCCAAAAGCTTCTGGACTGTCTACAGCCAGATCGAAAATGCCTCAGATATAATAGCAGTCATGTCTTTCCAACAAGCCCTCCTACCAGGCAACGAGCTTCGGAGAGACTTGGTCATGCATCCCGTGGTCACTATGGCAGCACTGATAACCAGGGTAAACCGGTTCGTCAGGCAAGAAGCAGACGAAGCCCAAGCTTAGGAGCATTTCAACCTCTACGAAAATGAACAGACAGCCTCCAGCTTGGCGGATGTCTCCGGCTCGGCAGCAGCCTCCAGCTCGGTTGCAGCCCCCAGCTCGGCAGGAGTCTCCTCCAGCTCGGGAGGCAGCTAGATGTCTCCTATCATCACTTAGCTTCGACCGCCCGTCAGCTTTGATCGCACAAACCTCTACCGTCATTTCTGGTGGCACGGTCCTCTACTGTCAGCTTCGATGGTCCCATCAGCTTCGATGACACCGGCACTACCCTCTACTGTCGGCTTCGATCGTACGACCCTCTACTGTCATTTCGACGGCATGGTCCTCTGCTGTCAGCCTTGATCGCACGGTCCTCTACCGCCATCAGTCATCCAGAGCCCCGTGCTCCTACATCTCGGCTGCGTGCCAGATCTCGATCTTTTGCGTCTCGGCTACGTGCCAGATCTCGACTTCATGCATCGCGGCAGCAACGCCAGATTCTCGACCTCATGCTGGTGTTGCCCTCGTGCTAGCTACGCGCTTCACGCAGGTTCGGCCTCATGTTGGTCTAGGCCAGCGCCAAAGAGACTGCCCTCGGGTTCATACACCCAGGCTTCTCCATCTCGGCGAGTGCCAGAGAGACTGACCTTGGGTTCATACTCCGTGGGACTGACCTCGGGTTCATACACCCAGTCTTTCCTAAACTTTGGGTTCACGCACCCAGGGACTGACTTAGGGTTCATACACCCAGTCATTCCCAAAACTCTAGGTTCATACACCCCCCGAGATCGATCCCGGACCAGGTTCACGCAGCCGAGATCCTCAAAATTCTGGGTTCACCCCGGCCTAAGAGACTGCTCTGGTGTACCGTCCAGGCTTCTCCATCTCGGCCAGCGCCAAAGAGACTACCCTCGGGTTCATACACCCAGGCTCCTCCACCTCGGCCAATAGCAGCTCAACAAGAAAGCCGAAGAGACTATTCCATATCACCTCCTCGGCCTCATGCTGGTCTTAGCCGCGAGCACATCTCGGCATGGATTAAAATCTCGGCCGGTACCGGTACGTATCGGCCGATACGTACCGGTACCGGCCGAGACTGAACCGATATCTCAACGAGATATCGGTATCGGCGATACGCTCCAAAATATCGCCAATTTATCGCGATATATCGGCTGATATGAGGTAAATATCGGCCGTGGCGATATCTCGGCCAATATTTTCAAAATATCGGCCGAGATCCCTTAAAAGCCTAAAAACCCTAATTTTTTCCCATTTTTCATCTTCTTCCCCTCTCCTCTCATATCCAAACTTCTAAGAGCAGCAGCCACTCATTTGCTTACCCATCTTGCATATTTTCTTCAAGAAAATATTATTAAGGTAAGAGAAAACCAACTTAAAGCATGGTATTATGTATTTATGTGTTTTTTTTTTTTAGATGAAGCATGAAAAATTAGAAATCATGAGAATGTCACTTGTGTTGTGTTTCTGCTCAGAAACGAAATGCTCCAAATGTTCCTGGAAATTCTTGCTTCCATTGGAGCATTTGTATCTATATACATTAGGATCCAGATTCGTGGATCTCTCGGTTCGAGAAATAAGAGGATCGAACCACTTCTTCTTAATCTTTTTCAAATTGGATAAATGTTGGTTGATCTTATCTATTATTATAGTTAGATGATTCAGAATATCATTTCCTATTGGGTGCTTTTGAATTCCATATGCGAAGTTGCAATCGGGTCGATTCATTAAAAAGAATCGATTCAATACATTTCTTATGTACCCATAGGTACTATATTGGATTTGAATCTGATTTCGGATCAATCTATATTGATGGATCGTCTCCATTATGTTGTTGTGAGCAACTATATACTTTCTTGCTAGATCTACTCATACACATGATTTTGTATTTTTTTAAATTTTTTTATTTTGGATTTTTTAATATTTGAATAAAAATATATCATTTTTTTGAAATTTCATCACAAATATGTTCTTTTAATGATTCATGATCATTGTATGGTATGTAAATGATTGATCTACATACTTTTATGCTAGATCTACATATTTAGGATTTTGAAAATGATTTTATTAAATCTTTATTTTTTTTAAAAACAATTATTGTTAATTGTTAGAGTATTTGTGATACTAAATGCTTATTAATGGTGTGTAGATGATAGATCTACATCTACTCATTGTCATAAACATGATTTAGATTTAGATTTTAATTATTTAATTTTTAGATTTTCTAATATTTGAATTATAATATATCATTTTTTTGGGATTTCATCATAAATATGTTCTTTTAATGATTCATAATCATTGTATGATATTTAAATGATTAATTTACATACTTTTATGCTAGATCTACATATTTAGGATTTTGAAAATGATTTTATTAAATTTTTATTTTTTCTAAAACAATTGTTGTTAATTGTTAGAGTTATGATACTAAATGCTTATTAATAGTGTGTAGATGATAGATCTACATCTACTCATTGTCATAAACATCATTTAGATTTTTATTTTATTTAATTTATTTTCGGAATTTATAATTTTTGAATTATAATATATCTTTTTTTGGGATTTCATCATAAATATGTTCTTTTAATGACTCATGATCATTGTGTGGCATGTAAATGATTGATTTACATACTTTTATGCTAGATCTATATATTTAGGACTTTGAAAATGATTTTATTAAATCTTTAATTTTTTCTAAAAATAATTGTTCAAGTGTATTTAATATTTATGATACATTAACTACCAAAGGCTTAGGACTTTGAAAATGATTTTATTAAATCTATAATTGTTGTTAGAGTATTACTATTATATGAATGTCTTATTTTATAGGAACAATGGTGCGTGACATAGATCCGGCATGGAGTCACGGTGAAGCAGTAGGAAGTAGAAGCAAAATAAAATATAATTATTGTGAAAAGGTTCTCAATGGGGGGATTACCCGATTGAAACAACATTTGGCGCATGTATCAGGACAGGTGATAAAATGTCCGAAAGTGCCACCAAATGTGAGAGCTGAAATGCAGGGGCTCCTTAATACACTTGCACAAAAAAAAAGTAGTACAAGAAAGAAGAAGAACCGAGGAATTTGAAGCATGTAGAGAAGAGGTTTTTGGTTCCTCTGATGATGACGATGAAGACCCGAAAATGACAAGGGCTAGGAGAGAAAGTGTAAGGGCACTTCAGGAGGAGGAAGAAAGGAGAAGAATGCAATATGAAGCAGCAGCTAGAGGTAGCCAATATGAGCAGGGTGGTTCATCCGGATCAGGGGGGGCGAGTTTGCGTCGGGCATTTAATCATAAACAACACCGTCAAGATCCAGACATTGAGGAGGTTAAAAGACCTCCTACACAGGCACCTCGTAGGCCAGATGTGGTGGGGCCAACTGACCCATTTGCTTATAGAAAACCAACATCAAAGTAGCCAGGCATCATAAAAGCACTAAAGGGCAAGTTTGGTAAAGCAAGAGATAATCTAGTGAGAGCTACTAGGAAGTTTTTTTTGGATGGAGGCATTCCACCCAACAAGGCATCTTCTCCTTATTTCACCACTATGTTAGATGCAGCTGCAGAACATGGTCCAAGTATAAAGGCACCCACCCCTTATGATATTAGGCATGTATGTGTTGAGAAAGAGTATGATGAGTTGCAGGCTTGGGTGGAAACTTTCAAATGGGCATGGAAGGAAAGAGGTTGCACACTAATGTGCGATGGGTGGACGACAATCACACATCGTCATCTCTTGAATTTTCTAATCTACTCATCTATGGGCACGGTGTTTATCAAATCAGTTGATGCAACTGATCACATCCAAGATGCAAGATATATTAATAGGTTATTGAATGATGTGATTGAAGAAGTTGGGGCAGATTGTATAGTTTAGGTGGTTACCGACAATGCTGCAAACATGAAGGCTGCAAGAATGATGCTTATGAAACAAAGGCCAAGGATTTTTTGGTCTCCATGTGCAGCACATTGCCTGGATTTAATGCTTGAAGATATTGCAAAAGGAAAAGTCATGAAGCAAGTGATTGGTAAGATAAAGCAGATCACCAATTTTTTTTATCAGTCATATAGACTCATTTCCATGATGAAAACACATACAGACAACCATGAACTACTGCGGTCTGGCATCACTAGATTTGCCACCCACTTTATTGCTATAGAAAGTGTTTACAAGTATAGAGAAGGACTTTTGCAATTAATAAAATCACAAGAGTTCATGAATTCAAAATGGGGAAAGAGACCAAGTCCCATTACAATAGAAGTGTGTAAAACAATTGAGTCCAATAAATTTTGGCCTCATGTGAAGGGTGTTTTGAATGTTTTTGATCCCCTAATAAAGGTTCTTCGATTGGTTGATGGCGATGATAAGCCAACAATGGGCTTCTTACATGAGGCCATGGAGAGATCAAAGCTGGCTATTCAAGCAGATTGTAGATATTACAAAAAATATTGGAAGATCATCGACGATCGATGGGGACGACAATTGAAACATGATTTACACACTACTGGTAAGTAAAGGCTGTTTCCTTTAATATTTGAATTGTTGCATTCAATTTGGCCTCACTATATTAATTTATCATTGACTAAAATTCATTGGTACTTTTACAGGATACTTTTTTAATCCACAATTTTCGGATGGACTTATATCTGATGAAATTCGTTTGGGATTAAAAAATGTAATTGAAAGACTGGCAGCGAATACAGATGAAGCAATTTGGGCTACTAATCAGGTAGGCAGTAGGCTAATTAAGGGAAAAAGTATAACATTGTCATTTCTCCAATTTATTTTATTATGTTAATGTCTTCATATTGATATATACAATGTACATGCTGGAAGCTTTGGAACGACGACTGCGCGGAGAACTATCACACAGACCAATCTCGGTATTGATTGTAAATTTGTAATGTCATTTATATATTATTCAAGGACTTATTATTATTTTATTGACTCTAATATCATTTCTATTTTTTTTCAGCTGAATGGTGGTTGAATTATGGAGAGAGTGCTCCTGCACTAAGGATGATTGCTATTAAAGTCCTTAGTCAAACAACATCGTCTTCCAATTGTGAAAGAAACTGGAGCACCTTCTCCTTTATCCACACAAGACCAAGAAATAGATTAACAATGCTGAAGCTAAATAAATTGGTCTACATCCACTACATCCTCAAGCTCCGGAGTAGAAATAGAAGGAGAAGAAAGTTTGAGGATCATCGGGATTATTTTTGTCCAATTAATTTGGACTATATCTTTTCAGAAGAGGATACTGTGTTAGGTCAATGGCTGGAGGAACAAGAACAACTGGTGTTAGACCAAGACCCAGAGTTAGAGGGTTTATGGAGGACTTGACTGAGGATAGGCCTGAGCCAGTGAGGGCCTCAGAAAGGTTGGAAGAAATAAACTTGACAATGCAACAGGGGCGCGCGCCTGATACAAGTGAGCCAAGGGGACAGGACGTGGACGAGGAGAGTGAGTCAAGTATTTCTACTTCTTCATCATCAGCAGGAATCCCACCTGACTCTCCCGGGGATGAGGGTCATTATAGAGATGATGAGCATGTCACTTATGAGACAGTTGAGCATTTTCCTGCTGCTATCGAGTTAGATCCTCGCCGTGGCTATGTCAGACATGTTAGACAGACAGGGAGTAGTGGTGACGCTGCTGGGCAAGGAGTGGGGGAAGGTACTCATGGTCATCAAGGGGGTTATGTTGGCCAACAGGGTGCCATGTATAGACAGCATATGAATTATTCATATGACCCTAATTGGGTACCCCCTTCACCAACACCGATAATGTCTATCGAATAGATATTAATTGAGCAAGGGAGGCTTCCCCCACTACCACATGATCCCCAACGACCTTTATATACCCCTCATGGCTATTACATACCATTTGTGCACGATTACCAAGAACAATCTACAGAGGATCAAGATAGTTCATCATCTTATCAACAACAATCTGAATATGGTCATGGGTATGGTAGTGCTGCACAACAGTATGGAACATATCTTTTTAACCAAAACCGAAGAAATGATGATGATGATATTGAGCCTGGGCGACACTCCACTTGGTATTAGGCTGTCAATCTATCAACTATCATACACTCATACTCATCAATCTCTCTCTAATTTCTACTCTCTAGTCCCCTCTAATTTCAGGTAAACCATGAACCTTTTGATGCTCAAGTGCTTTATGATTTATCTATCTCACTATCATATTTCATATCTTAATATGTTATCTTCATGGTCATGAATTTCAACACTTGTTTGATGATTGAGTTAGTATTAAATGATGATTGATATGTTTGTTATCTACTTATCTTTATTTTCTTATATTTTACACTAATAAATTGATCATGAGCATAAGCAATGGTTGCATTATATAAAATACTGGAGAATAAAGCGAACAACGACACAGACAAGACTCATAACTTAAGGTGACCGAGATTTTGATTTATTATTGTTACTAATGGAAAAAAATATTGTTTTCCAGTATTTTCTAATATTCTAGATTTTTTGAATATTTTTGCGAATTTTTTTGAATTAAAAAAAAATTCACACCGCGACGACCGCGACGGACCGATATCCGCGACGATATCCGCGACGTATCAGTTTTTCGGCCCGGCCGATACCGCGACCGATATCGAGATTTTAAACCATGCTGATCTCGGTATCAGTACCAGATCGCCGGACAACGAGACTGTACCTCTGGTGAGGAGCCAGTTGGTCACGTCTCGGCAGCGGGGCCAGTCCTCTGCTGCAATGCCAGTCTCCAGCTCGGCAGCAGTGCCAGTCCTCAGCTGCAGTACCAGTCTCCAGCTCGACAGCTGCCAGTCCTCAGTTCGGCAGCAGTGCCAGTCTCCAGCTCGGCAGCAGTGTGTTGGATACCGCGATCACTGAGAGGGGGGGGGGGGTGAATCAGTGATTTCTAAAAACAGGTCCAATTCAATAACAAAACAAGTCAAACCACACAATGACACCAGATTTAACGTGGTTCACCGAACGGCTACGTCCACGGTTCAAAGACTGTCCGAACACCAATCCGGGACAGATCTGAATCTTATTTAGTCGCACCAACGACAAAGAGCACCAACCCTTAGTTTCAGATAGCACCAACTATCTAGGAAGCACCTACTCCCTTGAGTTTCAGATAGCACCAACTATCTAGGAAGCACCGACTCCCTTTACAATTTATCTGCACCCACAGATAGGATCACCAAACCCCAAACACCAAGCACCAACTTGATGTTAAAAACAGAATAGAAATAAACTCTGTCTACAGCCCTTCCCCTCTACAATTCTCTCTCTCTCAATCCCTTACAAATTGAAATTAAAGCATAAACAGAGAGACACTTAACTCATGGACGAATCACCATCTTCTAGAGCACAATCCCGTCCATAATTGCTGTAGAAAGATGCAGCACAACAGCAACACAACAACAGCACCAGCACACAGCACACTCTTCTCTCTTCTCTTCTCTCTTTTCTCTTCTCTTCTGGTGTCACTTCTGATGTGTTTATGAACGACCCAAGCATGCCTTTATATAGGTTTTAATAACCCTTAATTGTATTCAAAACGGGCTACAATTCGTTTAGAAAGAGTCCCAAACAAATTAGATAACTGTGCTGAATTTTCGTGCAAAACTTCTAATTCTGCGCAACTCTGGTTCCCGTGCTCGGTCGACATCATACTGTGCTCGGTCGACATCATACACTGACTGGAATTAGTCACTTATCGAGCTCGGTCGACATCCTGATGTCCCGGTCGACCGAAGACACACTGTGTCACGAAAATAACTGGGAGCTACCAAAATCTGTTTTCTGCAGGTTTCTTCTTGCTCGGTCGACCGCATGAAGAGCCCGGTCGACCGCGTGCTCTGCTTCAGGAATTTTGAATTCCTGACTGTTTCAATTCTGTTTCCAATTCTGATTTCTTCTTTTAAGCTCTATCAACACCAATCTATTAACATCACGTTTGTGACAATGTGTTGACAAGAATTCCAACTCAAAACCATACTTGAGATACTAATTACTTTAATTCATCAAAAGACTCTAAAGTCATCTCAAATTCATCTCAAATTCCAACAATCTCCCCCTTTGGAATTGTTGGCAACACTATTGGAACTTCAACACTTTCAACTCCAGCTTGCAGCTCTTCCAAGTTCTTTTCAAAACTTACTTGGAACCAATGATGAAATTCTGAAATAACAACCATGCAATTTCAACCATCTCCCCCTAGCTTTCATAGCCTTACATCTCTCCTTGCTATCATAGCATAACATCTCTCCCCCTTTGACAACAAGTCCAAAGGGACCAAACCGAGGAGCGAATAGGATATTCAATGAATGCATTGCTCCCCCTTTCAAGCACAACTCCTACGGTTTAGGAGAGTGAGTAACTCCTAACTTTTTCCGGAGATACTCGAAGACTTCCTTTGGCAGAGGTTTCGTGAAAATATCAGCCACTTGCTCAGTTGTTGGAACATATTCCAACTTGACCTCTCCATCAGCAACTTTATCTTTAAGAAAATGATAACGAATTGCTACATGCTTTGTTCGAGAGTGCTGAACAGGATTCTTAGATATATGAATTGCACTCGTGTTGTCACATAGGATCGGCGTAGGATCCGTTGTAGGAACTCCTAGATCAGAGAGCATTTGCTGCATCCATAACACTTGCGTACAACAAGTTGCCGCTGCAATATATTCCGCTTCCGCTGTCGAAAGGGATACTGAGTCTTGCTTCTTACTATGCCAAGCAACTAATCTTTCTCCAAGATAAAATGCGCCGCCGCTAGTACTCTTGCGATCATCTACGCATCCAGCCCAATCGGCATCAGAATATGCAACAAGAGTGAAGGATTTGCCTTTGGGATACCAGATTCCAAGCTCCATAGTACCTTTCAGATATCGAAAGATTCTTTTCACTGCTGTAAGGTGCGTTTCAGTTGGTGCTGCTTGAAAACGTGCAACCATACATACTGCTTGTAGAAGATCTGGTCTTGTTGCAGTCAAGTAGAGCAAGCTTCCTATCATAGAGCGATAGGTGGTATGATCAACGGACGAGGCCTTATCATCTTTGCTAAGCTTCGTGTTCGTTGTCATTGGTGTGCTCACTGGCTTGCTGTCTTCCATATTGAACCGTTTCAGCATTTCCTTAATGTACTTCAATTGTGATATGAAGATGCCATGTTTCAGCTGCTGAACTTGTAAACCAAGAAAGAACTTTAGTTCTCCAAGCATCGACATCTCAAATTCTTTCTTCATCTCTTCTGCAAAATTCCTGCACATCTCCTCATCATTGCCACCAAAGATTATGTCATCAACATAAACAATGACAACCAGCTGTTTGCTTAACTCAGTTTTGACATATAGATTGCTATCAACAAGTCCTTTTCCAAAACCGATCTTTCGGAGATAGAGATCCAGCCTTGCATACCATGCCCTTGGCGCTTGTTTCAGTCCATAAAGAGCCTTTTTCAACTTGCACACTAGATCTGAATTTTTGCTGATGAGAAAACCATCAGGTTGCTCAATGTAGACCTCCTCTTCAAGTAAACCATTCAAGAAAGCTGACTTTACGTCCATCTGAAATACCTTGAAGGTTTTGTATGCTGCCAATGCAAGAAACATACGAATAGCTTCCAGACGAGCCACCGGTGCAAAGGTCTCTTCAAAATCTATGCCTTCAACTTGAGCATAGCCTTTACAAACCAACCTTGCTTTGTTTCTAATGACTTGACCATCTTCATTCAGCTTATTCCTAAAGACCCATTTAGTACCAATAACATTCTTATCAGTAGGTCTAGGAACAAGTTCCCATGTGGAGTTCTTCTCAATTTGCTCCAACTCCTCATGCATAGCTTTCAACCAACTATCATCGAGACTGGCTTCAGCCACAGTCTTGGGTTCAATGGTGGACACAAGTGAGTAATTGCTAACTACACTTTGTCTAGTTTGAACGCCTGCCTTAGGATCTCCAATGATTTGATCCTTAGGGTGTTGCTCTACCCAAGTGCTGTGCTTCTTAGGTGAAGTATCTTCTGAGTCATCCTTTGATTTCTCAGAATCTTTAGATTCAGCCATCTCATCATCAATCTCACTCGAGTCCTCATAAACTGGACTGTCATTATGAGTTGCATTCTTTGGTTCAATATTCTCATCTATTCTCACATCAGCACTTTCTATGATTTTTCTGGTTCTTTTGTTAAGACACCTATATGCCTTGCTAGTAGAGGAGTAACCCAGAAATATACCTTCGTCAGCTCTTTCTTCAAATTTGCCCGGATTTTGTTCGAGCCGCTTGATGTAACACTTGCTGCCGAAGACTCTGAAGTGCTTGATTGTTGCTTTTCTTCCAAACCATAGCTCATAGGGAGTTTTGTCTTCATGTGGCCTGATCAAGCATCGATTTTGAATGTATACAGCCGTATGAATTGCCTCTTTCCAATACTTGTCAGCCATCTTGCTTTCACTTAGCATCGTACGAGCCATCTCTTGTACGGTGCGATTCTTCCGTTCCACAACTCCATTTTGCTGTGGAGTTCTAGGGGCTGAGTACTGTCTTTGAATGCCATGATGTTCACAATATTTAGTGAACTCTTCAGATGTGAACTCGCCTCCACGATCAGACCTTAAAATCTTGATACGTTTTTCCAATTGATTTTCAACCTGTGCTTTAAACACTTTAAAACGATCAAGTGCTTGATGCTTATGCTTAAGAAACAATACCCATGTCATACGAGTATAATCATCAATGCATAACATGAAATACTTATCTCCATTGGTGCTTTGAGTTCGCATCGGTCCACAGAGATCAGTGTGCACTAGCTCAAGAGGTTTCTTGGAATGATGCTCCTTTGACTTGAACATAACCCTCGTTTGCTTTCCCTTTTGGCAAGAGTCGCAAATGGGATTGGAAGGCTTTTCAACTTTAGAGATGCCTCTTACAGCCTTTGAATTGCAAATCTTTGACATGTTATCAAAGCTTAGATGCCCAAGGCGTTTGTGCCACAACCAACTTTCCTCTGTCCGACTCATCAAGCAGGTCTTTTCAGCTCCATCTGACAATGTATAGAGATTTCCAGCAGTTCTTGATCCAGTTGCCACTGTTTTCCCGTTGCTACTCTTCTTGATGGCAAACCCATTCTTTGTGAAGATAACTTCGTGACCCTTGTCACAGATCTGGCTCACACTAAGCAGGTTGTGTCTCAATCCAGACACATATAAGACTTCTTCCGATCTGATCTTGTTTGCCATAAGCTGAATAACACCTTTTCCGCAGATTTTGGCACCATCATTGTTGCCAAACTTCACTGAACCGCCTTCATAGTGCTGTAATGTGATGAATTTCTCTTTATCACCAGTCATATGGCTTGAACAACCACTATCAAGGACCCATGGTGCTGTCTTCTTTTGTGCATTGAATGCCATTGCTTCCTTTCTTCAACTTTCTAACAAATTGAGCCTCAAGCTCATCATAATCAGAATCAACATCATGACCAGCAGTCTCTTTTGCCTTTTTCTGAACTTTGAAGGCCGCTTCTTTATCAGATGAAGACGTCTTTCCTATGCGCATCTCATAGGCAGTTAGAGAACCATGTAATTCATCCATGGAAAATGCATTCAGATCTTTGGCTTCTTCGATGGCTGAGACTTTTGAATCAAACCGGGGAAGAAGAGATCTTAGAACCTTTTTGACGATGACCGGCTCTTTAATCTCCTCCCCTAGTCCACGAATGTCATTCGTGACTTCATTCACTCGTTGCATATACGAGTCAACATTCTCGCTTTCCTCCATGCGAAGAGACTCGAATTGAGAGCGATGGGTTTGTAATTTGGCTTCTTTAATCTTCTCATCACCTTCATGTATGCTTTGCAACTTGTCCCAAATTTCCTTGGCTGTTTTGCATGCAATTACTTTGACAAGCTCGCTGTCCACAAGGCCACTAAAGAGTGCATTCTGCGCCTTGGAGTCGTTGTCTGCCAACTTCTTCGATGCAGTATCATTGGGTACGGTGGCAGCATTGTAACCGGCTCTGACAGCCTCCCAAACATCATAGCCAAGAGATTTGATGAAGGCTTGCATCCTAATCTTCCAAAAGGAGTAATTAGAACCATCAAACAGAGGTGCTTTCATATTCCCTGTATTGACTGCCATGTGATTTGACAAGAGATCACCCTTAGCGTATTAAACTGATCAAGGGAACCTCGCTCTGATACCAATTGTTGGATACCGCGATCACTGAGAGGGGGGGGGGGTGAATCAGTGATTTCTAAAAACAGGTCCAATTCAACAACAAAACAAGTCAAACCACACAATGACACCAGATTTAACGTGGTTCACCGAAAGGCTACGTCCACGGTTCAAAGACTGTCCGAACACCAATCCGGGACAGATCTGAATCTTATTTAGTCGCACCAACGACAAAGAGCACCAACCCTTAGTTTCAGATAGCACCAACTATCTAGGAAGCACCTACTCCCTTGAGTTTCAGATAGCACCAACTATCTAGGAAGCACCGACTCCCCTTACAATTTATCTGCACCCACAGATAGGATCACCAAACCCCAAACACCAAGCACCAACTTGATGTTAAAAACATAATAGAAATAAACTCTGTCTACAGCCCTTCCCCTCTACAATTCTCTCTCTCTCAATCCCTTACAAATTGAAATTAAAGCATAAACAGAGAGACACTTAACTCATGGACGAAACACCATCTTCTAGAGCACAATCCCGTCCATAATTGCTGTAGAAAGATGCAGCACAACAGCAACACAGCAACAGCACCAGCACACAGCACACTCTTCTCTCTTCTCTTCTCTCTTTTCTCTTCTCTTCTGGTGTCACTTCTGATGTGTTTATGAACGACCCAAGCATGCCTTTATATAGGTTTTAATAACCCTTAATTGTATTCAAAACGGGCTACAATTCGTTTAGAAAGAGTCCCAAACAAATTAGATAACTGTGCTGAATTTTCGTGCAAAACTTCTAATTCTGCGCAACTCTGGTTCCCGTGCTCGGTCGACATCATACTGTGCTCGGTCGACATCATACACTGACTGGAATCAGTCACTTATCGAGCTCGGTCGACATCCTGATGTCCCGGTCGACCGAAGACACACTGTGTCACGAAAATAACTGGGAGCTACCAAAATCTGTTTTCTGCAGGTTTCTTCTTGCTCGGTCGACCGCATGAAGAGCCCGGTCGACCGCGTGCTCTGCTTCAGGAATTTTGAATTCCTGACTGTTTCAATTCTGTTTCCAATTCTGATTTCTTCTTTTAAGCTCTATCAACACCAATCTATTAACATCACGTTTGTGACAATGTGTTGACAAGAATTCCAACTCAAAACCATACTTGAGATACTAATTACTTTAATTCATCAAAAGACTCTAAAGTCATCTCAAATTCATCTCAAATTCCAACACAGTGCCAGTTTCCAGGTTGGCAGCATCACTAAAATACTTCCAACGAGACTACACCTCTGGCGACGGTCATGTCTCGGTCTCTTAGTTGGTGACAAACCAGACACTGAAGACTATCAAACTCAACAACTCCTTCCTTCTTAGCTTCTGACCTCAAAGAGTACTCTCAGAGCTCATAAGCTGGGGGGCTTTGTGTGGGGGATAACCGGAGCATGACCTCGGCACCGATGTTGACAACTATGCCCATTTCGGCTGTGTGCCCATCTCGGTAACAGGCCATGGCCTCGATCTCCCCCAGCCGAGTGCTCCCACTTCGGTCACAGGCTCATATACAGCCAGCTCGGCCAGCTCCATCTCGGCCAAGCCCCCAGTTCGGCCCCTGTCACTTCATTCTTGATCACTCATCTTGGCGTCCATGTTAGAAGACTGACCAAGACTGCCGTTGACAGCTGTACTCTTACATATGCTTAGCCACGTGACAGGGCGTACGACAAGATATCACGGGTGCCCATATCTTCTGACAGAGCGGCTTCTATAGCTCCCAAGGCGCCAGGATAAGGCCCGATGGGACAGAGTGGGCTGGATAAGACTACAATTAATGACAAGTGGGCTACGATGAAACAGTACCTCCCTAGTACCTGACAAAGTGGGCTATGATAAGACAGTCAATCACCTCCTTACCTCCTCTCTTCTTCTATATAAGCACAGCTACAGCTCCAGAGCAAAGAATGGCCAACAAAGACACCACATGCTGGTACGCCATCTTCTTCCCCAAAAATCTCCATCCTACTGTTCAGTTCTTAAACTGACTTAGGCATCAGAGAGCCTTGCGCCGCCCAGGCCAGGGTCCTTTGATCCCCTCTCTATTTCTTTATCCCGTTTCAGGTTCCAGGCAGCTGATCTTCATCAGTTCTTTGGATAAGTCCTATCAGGCAACCCCTATTCTTGTGAGTTACATTTTTTGCACTTACAGAGGGTTCAACTGTCATGAACTTTCATCCATAGTGTCAAACGACTTGTGTGGAAACGTCCCATGGATACATATGAAACAGGTCCCCAAATTGATGGTTCCTTATATATTTCCTAACCATCAATTATCACAGACAAACAACCTGTATTCTCAGGTCAAATGAGAAAGTCAGGTCAATGAGCCAAATTCATTCAACCAATAAGTGTCTCCATATTGGGCTAGAGCTCAGCCCAGACCATGGCTTATATGGGTCAAAGTACAGTCTCATTGAAGGCTATACTCAACTGAAATAAAGTTTAAAAAAGCAACTTTAAATGGGTTATAAAACAGTACAAACAAAGACTGTAAATGCCCTGCAAAGACGATCCTTGAATGAGAGTTGTAATTGGGACCAAACATGGTCTAAACTTAAGGCAAATAACAGCCCAAAACTATATTTGCAAATGGGCTGAGAAAAATCAACCCAAGGCATAGCTACAGTTGGGATTAAAACTTAGCCCAAGCCATAGTTGCAAATATGAGAGTCCTAGACAAACAGTCCATACAATCAAGGAATCTCCACAAACAAACAACCCACAAACCTGAATCCTCCCAAACAAACAGCCTGGAATTATCAGAACCAAACACCCAAATAAATTCAAACCCCCCTAAACATATAACTTGGGTCCTCACATCCAAACAATCCGAACAGTAAACGTGAATGAGCTCAAAATCAGCCCAAACAATGACTAAAATTGGGCTGGATTTTAGCCCAAACACTTGCTGAAATTGGGTTGGGTTACAACCAGATTTTGGCTGCAAATAGGTTGAGAACTTGGTCAAGACTAGGGCTCTAAATGGGCCAGAAGACAACCCAAGTATTGGCTGAAAATGGGCTGTAACACAACCTAAGAAAATGGCTCCAAATGGGTGCAAAACAAACCCAAATAACAGTTCTAAATGGTTGAAAGCCCAGCCTGAAATGGTTGAGTTGAGTTATCAGCTCATGTAGCAACTATATTTGGGCTGAGAATAGCAGCTACGAATGGGCCTAATTTGGACTCAGACATGGGTTGTTAATGTCTCAAACAGTGGGCTGTTAAGAGCACGCATATAAGCCTGTTTCAAAATTGACGTCTGGACTACTCAGGCCACCTTTTTGTATGATCTTTAGGCTATTTTCAAATAGCCTAAACCAGGCCAGAATTATGGGTCTAAACTAACCCAAACCATGGGTCAGAAGTACCAACCCAAAACTAATTTCTCTAATGGGTTATTTTAAAAGGCAAAAGTCTAAACGGCCCGAAAATTGTGGCCGGGCCATTAGACCGATCACAGCATGGACGCTGGGATCTCATTTCAAAATGAGATCCCAGCATCTATGCTGGGATCGGTCTACGGACGGGCCACACTTTTCGGGCCGTGTAGAACGGTTCTTTTAAAAGGGCCTGACACCCAAATGCGTCTTACAAAACCGTCTCACTATTGGCCCAAAAAGTGACTGAAATTGGGTGTGGCTTAACTCATACAATGACAAGGAATTGGGCTAAGTTACGACCCGAATTTTAGTTGAAATTGGGACGGGAATGGGATGATGGTCGAAACTGAGCCGAAATATTAACCCAAAAGGTGATTGGAATGGACCATTATATAAGTCCGTGTCTAGTTAGAAAATAAATTAGCTACTCAACCTAGTTCTATGCTACAGAAATTCACATCAATTACAAACAACATGATAGAGCCTGGCACAGGCAGGCCTACATATAGAAAAAAAAGTTTGATCATTTGTGGGACACAACAAAACGAGTCTCACATTTCTCTTATGCACTTGAGATAACAAGTCATTTGAAGTTTGTTGTGATTGACAAGTGCATAATTCAAAAGCTAAGGGGTTCCAGTGTGGGAAGTTGTTGAGTCTTCTTTCTAACGTTTTTATGTACAGGGATTCTAAGGATTATCAGATTTGGAAGCCCTCGTTATCCGAAGAGTTCTCAATGAAATATTTTTTCTTAATCTTGGAGGGAAACCATCATTCAGGAGATCCTTCCTCTCTTGTCTGGTTGGGGTTGGCTCCTCCTTGAGTTGAGGTGTTATGGTTAGTTGTTGCAGCCAAGGTATCTACGGCGGATAATCTAAGAAGAAGAGGATTAACATCAACTAACATCTCAGATGTGTGTGTCATGTGTCGTAAGGAGGGTGAAACAGTTAGCCATCTCTTTCTTCATTGCGAGGTCTCAGCTGCAACTTCATTGGTAGATGCGGTCTTGCTTGGTGCTGCCCAAAGACTACGGAGAATGCAGTGCAGTCTTGGCTGGGACGTCACTTCAAAGGGCGTGGGCATATTCTTTGGAGGATGTTTTTTTTTTCTATTATCTGGTCTATTTGGAGAGAAAGGAATGATAGAATTTTCAAAGGTGCATCTTCTTCCTTAGTAGATTTGATAGAAATGATCACGCTATTGACTGTTAAATGGGCATTGGTTATAAAGGAATTCTCCAATTTTAGTCTGAATGATTTCCTGTTCAGTTGGAAAGCATGCATGGGGTGTGGCCCTTCTAAAGTAAGGAGATCAGTTCTATGGTCCCCCCCCCCCCCCCCCCCCGCATTGGTGTTCTTAAATTCAATGTCGATGGAGCTGCTAGAGGGAAACCGGGGGCCGACAGGTATTGGTGTTGTTCTTCTTAATAGCAAGGGTGAGGTTCTATTTATGTTTTCTAAGCATGTGGGTGTCTGTGATTCCAATGAAGCAGAGGTGTTAGCTATCTTAGAAGCTCTTCGGTGTTTCTCGAGACTATTCCATGGTGAGCTTATTATTGAGAGTGATTCTTCTAATGCCATTGCATGGGTGTCTAATCGGATGGAACTTTCAATTTCTCTTTAGGGCATGTTTGTGTAACCATTTTCCGTGGAAAAGTTAACAATTTTCTGAAGAAAACTGGTTTTTCATGGGTGCAACAAAGTCTGCAGAAAACCAAATCCTGCCACGTCAGCTTTTTCCATACAGAGGTCAGAATTTCATTTCCTATAGGGGGTATCGGACTTCTAGTTCCTCGGAAAAAGGGCACATGTTTCCTCGACTCTTCCTCAATACCGAGACCTCTCTAGTGAAAAAAAAGTAGGAGACCCCTCTCTCATCCATCTCCATTGCCCATCTAAAGCTTCCATCTTCATCTCTCTCCCCATTTGTATACTATCTGCATCTCCTTCACTAACTTTCCAGCAGCAGACAAACCCTAGGATCCATCTCCATATCTTTCAGAAAAATGCAGGAGATACCAGAGAAGAAACGAGTAGATTTGGGTTGGGTATTTGAGATGTTGAGAGTAAGATCTAGGTTGTAAGAGACCCATCTCGATTGTGAGATGTTGAGTTGATATGGGTTGTGAAGGAACCTTTTCAGATTGAGTAGATCTGAATTGGGGAAGTTAGATCTGGAGACCTAAACCCCTCAAACAGATGATCAGGGGATGTATGATTTCTACTGGTCTCATGGAATTATTTCAAATGAGATCATTACCAGAATCCCCAAGTACTGTGATTTCTCCCCATCGACTGATCATAGCAAGTAATGCGATGAAGCTACTAATGTTGTTGATCATGAGCCCTTCTCGGTTCAGATCATTTGATGGGTGGCGACATCAAGCATCTTCTGAGTTCAAATCATTTGATGGTTGGAGTTTTTCTAACGTGGCTTATCTTCTCCGTCATATTCTTTTGGCCTTTCAAATTCCAATTCATCCTATTCTTTTGGTTTTAGTATTTGTAAATAGGTCCCTGCATTTTTCGTGTCCCCAAAATCAATAGTCTGCTAACCACCATAGGTTTTTAGAGTAAAATGACACTTTTGTCCATCTCTTTTATCTTAATATGCATAATTTCAAAAGCTTGGACTCAATTTTTTTTAATAAAGCATATAACATTAACAATTGTACTTAGTGGGAGAGAATAACCCTGCATAATTTTTTTTTTATCAATACAGGGCTCATTTCATTAAATCCACATTGATCATGATGACAATAATACTTGTACTTATAACTAGTTCTGATTTCCCAATCCATACATGATCCACCTTTGGATTGATAAAAGTTTCAAAATACATGATTATGCTTCATGTGTAGGGGGTGTAAAAGAAATATTGAGGGAATGGGCAAAGGTAAAAAAAAAACACTAAATTCTAGAATTTGTGAGGGGTGGTGTTTGGCTCGATGTAAAAGAAATATCGGGGGGAGGGGCAAATGTTAAAAGAACATATTAATTTTTAGAATGTACAGGGGGGGGGGGGGGGGGGGGGGGGGGGGGTAGGGGCTTTAGTCCCCAGGCCCTTGTACTTGGGTCCACCCCCAATCATGTGCACGAGAGGGTTATTATTGAGATAAAGCATTAGGACTTGAGACAAAATAATGGTATTTTTGTGAATAAAAGTATACTCATTTTTGTTTAATAGATGTAAGGGCAATGCTCTCATTTATATAAAAATTCAAAACAAGTTTCATAGTGGATGCTCATTCTTGTTAGGAATATTGATTTTGGGGACACGAAAGATATTAAAAAGAAAGGCAAGGGCCTATTTACAACTATTAAAACCTTAGGGGCCTATTTACAAATCCGTTGTGTAATGATCATTCTAAAATGATCTCCGATGGAGTAAACACGGAACTTATACAGTAGAGGATAAGGGAGGTCTCATAACTGCTCCTTCATCCAAGGGAGCTTAAAACTACCATTTTAAATTTAAAATCTTTTGGGGATGACTATGTGAATTACCCATCAAACCAAAGGTATTGTTGTACCTTCTAAATTCAACCCATTCAATAGTGGGGCCTAGTCATTTAAAGCCCAGGATATAATGTATACAATTCTAATGGGCTAGTGAAAAAGTAAGCAATAGCCCACTAAAAAAAAAGGATCCGGATCCCCTGTTTAGACCAATCAGGTGGTGCCACATGGGGGAGAGGATTATTTTTATTCATCGGAGGAGATTTGACATCCTCTCCCCCATGTGGCGCCCCTTGATTGGTCCAAACAGGGAATCCGTTCCAATAAAAAATCATCATCAATTTTTAAATCCAATTGAGCAATGCTCATGAACATCCACGTGAACACAAAGGATGGCTTTTTGACAGCAAAGGCGAGGAGCGAGAATATTTACTTGTCAATTTTTTTTAGTTTCCCGTACTTTCTTTGTAAATTTTATTAAGTCATACGTCCATTGAGTATGTACCCAACAAATAAATGTAAATCAAAAACCTCTCATTAAACGGAAAGTTTGTATCGAATTAATTTTAGTGCATTTTTTAGAGTTTTTTGTATATACCCCCTTAAGGTTTGTAGGATTTGTAAATAGGCCCCCGAGGGTTTAGTATTTGTAAATAGCCCCCCTACTTTTTCTTTTTAATACCTTTCATGTCCCTAAAATCAATATTCCTAACAAGAATGGCCAGCTACCATGAGATTTGTATTGGGTTTTTATATAAATGACAGCTTTGCCCTTACATCCATTATTTTATCTCAAGTCCTAATGGTTTCTCTCAATAACTCTCTCATGCATATGACCAGGGGTGGACCCAGGTACAAGGGCCTGGGGACTAAATCCCCCACCTATATCTGAGAAAAGTTTAAAATCCACCCCCCACCCCCCGCAAATTCTAAAAATTAATATACTTTTTTACATTTGCCCATTTTCCCCCAATATTTCTTTTACATAGAGCCAAACACCACCCCCTCACAAATTTAAAAAAATAATATTTTTTTTTACATTTGCATGTTCCCTTAATATTTCTTTTACACCCCCCTATACAAGAAGCATAATCATGTATTTTGAAACTTTCATCAACCCTACGGTGGGTCATGTATGGATTGGATAAATCATAATCGATTGTAAGTACAGGTGTTGATTCCTGTCGTGATCAGTTTGGATTTAATGAAATGAGCCCTCAATTGAGGAAAAAAAATTATGTGAGGTTATTTTCTCCCACTAAGTGCAATTCTTAATGTTGCATGCTCTATAAAAAGAATTGAGTCCAAGCTTTTGAAATTATGCATTTAAGGATAAAAGAGATGAACAAAAGTGTCATTTCACTATAAAAACCTATGGGGTTGGAGGACTATTGATTTTGGGGATACAAAAGGCATTAAAATAAAAATACAGGGGCCTATTTACAAATATTAAAACCTTAGGGGCCTATTTACAAATCCTACAGACCTTAGGCGGGTATATAAGAAAAGCTCTTTTTTTTATTTATGCACGAATATTTTGTGTACATCTGTATTAGTAAAAATATATCTGTACATAGCAACAATACATCACAAATATATTTGGATAGATTTTGGTTTTTGGATTCGATTTTCTCCGTGCATTTAGAGATGCCCAACTGAGAACTTTGTTCAATTCTTTGTCTTATTTTTTGGTTTTGATTGTTCAGTTCTTTGTTTCTCTATGGGACTTGATTTGGCTTCTGAATTAGAGTGGATTTTGATGGAAGGTGTCTGATCATTCAACTGGAAAATTTCAGTTTAGGCACGGGGGAGAAATGTTTCTTCTTCTTCTTATATTATAATTTATAATTTTTTACTAAAGGATCAAATTCATATAGTTTGATCTTCTCCATTCCAACGTTTGTGTGTAAAAGTTGTTTGGTATTAGAACTGTAGAGATTGATTGGCATCTCACATGTAGAAACCCCATTCTGCGTTGTAAGACACCAATGCTGATGCTTCCCATTCTTAAAAAAAAACTCTTTAATCCTTCTTTCTTCACTTCCCGTCTCAAGTCTCCCATTTAGCTCTCTCTATCTCCATCGCAAAGCTCTCCATTCGTTTTTTACGAACATCACTCGTTCAGAAATATAAT
This sequence comes from Litsea cubeba, assembly GCA_012931725.1. Lineage (NCBI taxonomy): Eukaryota > Viridiplantae > Streptophyta > Magnoliopsida > Laurales > Lauraceae > Litsea > Litsea cubeba. The sequence continues at coordinate 94,802,314 of CM022946.1, read as the reverse complement.
CTTCATCTTTCTTTTCATTGATACATATTTCTTCCTTTTCAGTTTCGAAGGAGCACAGTGATCCCACAGATACTCTTTTTTTTTTAACCCAGCCAAGGAGGCTGGATCCAGCACACACACGGGAAGACAGAAAAAGGCCCACACCCACAAGCGGAAAGAAGCTGGCAGCACAAGTGGAAAGAAAGCCCACGAAAAGGTGGCATACCCAAGGTGGCCCACTTACTAGTGAGGTAAGTATCCGTTCTCAATCTCACAAATCTCACAGGTACTCTTAAATCTTATATATTGCCTCAAATTGAAAAAGACTTTAAGAAGGGTGTAGAGGTATTTATGAATTCATCATCAAAGCCTTGTAATTTGTTGCTTTTACGTACTTCATTTCAAGTGGTTATTATACATGTCTCCAAGTAATTATGTGGTTAATGAAAGTGCAGCTAGGGCCAATTAATATGTCCTAGAGAGGGGGGGGGGGGGGGGGGGTTGAATAGGACTAATGGAATTCTTTTCCCAATAAAAACATCTTAGTCCAATTTTAATCCCAACTAAGATAAGGAACACAATGAACGCAAATAAGGATACAACTTATGCGGAATATGTGTTCAATGTGTGAGCGCTTAAATAATAAAAAAATATGACAATTAGGTTTTTGTTAATAAGCACATGTGTGTGTAAAACACTCTTCACAAATTCACTAGTGATTTATATCAAAGTGCTCAAATGAATATATGTTGAAGTGTGTGTACTAAACAAAATATGATTAACCGATATGTTCAATGTTGTTTTTGCACAAGTGGATGTGTGTCAATTTAAACTCAATGATGAAATATCATTCATAACAATCTCCACAACATATAGATATGTAAATCAAGCACAAGAGATGGAGATAGAGAAATTGACATTAGGGATTTATAGTGGTTCAGTCACACAGACCTACATCCACTCTCAAGGGTCATACAGTCCCCTGGTTCTACTATGAAGAATCAAACTACACAAGTAATGATTCTACATCGATTTTGTTATCGAGGTTCGATCACAAAGATCTACTTCCTCTCTTTTGTTCACGAGGTTCGATCACAAAGATCTACTCCCCTATATAACTTTTATTGTGGTTAAATCACAAAGAAATAAGCCACTCTTACAATGCTCTGAAATGAATGGAGTGAGGGGGAGGAACACTTGCCTCTTTTTGACAAAGTCTGGAGGTTGCCACTTGCCTATTTGACGAAGTCCGGATGATGCTCTTCTAAGCTTGTCACCGCAGCTCCAAGCTTTGATGCCTCTTGTAATGCTTCCTTGATGTTGAAGATGATGCTCCAATGTTGTGCTCACTCAAGGGAAGAGGTCTTTGGTCTAGGGATTTGGATTTTAAACTATGATGGCTCAAGTTCTTCCCTAGGTAATATTGTTTCCACACATCACACTTTCCTTAAGCTAATGAAGCTCTTAGATTTACCAATACAAGCTCAAAGTGTGTGTGGAATGATCTATGAGGGGTCTAATATGATGCTCCATGGTTAGGAGATGAGCTCTCATGATCTTGGAGAGAGAGGGGATGAAATTGGGCCTTTTCTATTTATAAACAACCCTCAAACGGTTCTCTAACGGCTTTTGGCGGCTAGCCCCCTTCAAATCCGCGGTAAGCCGCCACCCCAATGGTCATAAACGCTAGTTTTAGGTAAGTTGTGCTGAGTAAAGGGGCTAGCCAAAATTTAAAGGGGCTAGCCGAAATTTAAAGGGGCTAGCTGAATTTGTCAAAGAGGCTAGCCGCGAGGTAACCGAATTTTCATAGAAACTTATACATTAAGCTTCTGGAAAAGTAACTCTCGAGGTGACCACAAACCATGGCGGTTAGCCGACCTCTGAGGCCAGTTTTGAGTCTTGAAAAGGCTCAAAAATAATTTCTAAAACCCTATTAAATAAGCCATTAAACTAAGGGTTTTTAGGGCCATCTCTTGGTTGGTTTGGAGTCCCATTTACCTGAATAGGTTGGCACAATATATGGAGGTCTTCCTTGATGAATTCGAGCCTTCCAAGACTTGATCTTCTGCCTTCAAACTTGATCTTCCTTGTGAAACTCTGAGAGGCAAGGTCTTAGACTCTTTGACACGGAATTGACAATACAAAACAAGTGCTCATTGGAATGTGGCACTAACAATCTCCCCCTTTGTCAATTTCGTGGCAAAACACCTATTCTAGATTGAATTACAACAAATGGACTCAAATACAACCAAGGTTACAAGAGTACATGATCTTTACAAAAGATACAACAATTACAACACAAAGACTCATGACTCTAGAAGCTCCCCCTGAGAATGTGCTTTGTCTTTTAAAGATACACCTGCATAAGAACATTGAAAGCACATTCTATGGTGGGATTGCTACTCCCCCTTAATTGTTAGTCACAAAATATCATAGATAGAGTGTGTTCTCACCCTTTGTTCTACACTCTCCCTTTTGTTTAATCTCTCCATTTTTCAAGATTCAATCCATTTATTATTCTCCCCCTTTTTGTCACAAATTGACAAATAGATGTACCAATGAAGCATATGGAGTACTAGAGAGATAAGGAAAAGTGTGAGATATCAATATTTAGCATATTATGATATCAAGGACATAAAAAGATTTACCTATAAGCATGGAGGGGAAGTTTGCAAGCATGATATCAAAGGATTTGACTATAAAGTGATGCAATCATGCTAGTTTGGAATTGAACTATATAAATCAACTAAATAAGTCCATAACAATTCCAAGAATCCATTTAAGGATTTTTTAAGTCCTTCAAATGATACAAACTGATTAAATAAAGATCATATGAAATTTTATTTCAATGATCATTTTCACCACTTAAGCGAAGTGATGAACCTGTATAATCATTAGTTTGCCGAACTGATATAACTATAAAGCACAGACAATGATTATGAGAAATGCATGAAGTTCCAGAAGAAAATTAATCCATTTTTAAGCATATAATAGGAACATGCATTATAATACCAAATAAAATCCAAAACCATAACATTCAGTTTTTAGAAAAATTTAACTTACAAAGGCATAATGAATGTTATGAGAATGAATGCAATCACCAAATGTATTCAATCATCAAACTAAGCGATTATAATCCTAAATAATGAATTGAGTACATTGCATTCCAAACAAGTCATCAAGATAGGAAATTTACAAATAGAGAAGCATATGACTTGCAAAATCATCACACAAAAGAAAAACACAATACAAAGCATAGTGATGATCAAAGGAAAAAACATCCATATCTTAGAAAAATAGCAGAACTAAAAGCTCATGGATGTGGCAATATGAGAAATACATAAAGATGTACCTATAAAAGTTATGCATTCTCAAGTAAAAATTGTTTTGTTTTCAAAAATACTTAAAAACAAATATTCATCCTATTCATAAATGTTTCTTTATGATCCTCAAATATAAACTCGCATTCGATCATCGTAGAGATGTCCACACTCCCCCTCAACATCATTCTCTTCTTTTGTCAATATGATGACAATGAATATACCTATGAAATGCATGAAGAAGATGAAGACATGAAACTAGGGAGTACTCAAATATAACTATTAAAGCTTGCATTGATCAAATTTCTCAAGATGTTGCTAATCATAGAAAGACATGATGATGAATGGATGAGTACCAATTGAGAATTCCATTATAAAAGCATGTAACTTGACAAAGCCCAAAATGAAAATCAATTGTATAATTTTCCATTGAAGTAAAAACTTAAAATCCATGGAAGATTCATTTTTCAAATCATATTTATTTTCAAAATGACAAAGCAATTGATTTGAAAAATATGAGATGGAACATCAATTGAAAAAGCTTTTTAGTGCATCACATCTCATTCAAATTTGCATTTCAAAATATATACTTATCAAGAACATATGCAAAATGAATTTCCACACAACTTGACTATCATACTAATATACCAATAAAGAGCACAAGGATGGTCAATGTGGGTTTCTAGTAAAGTTCAAAAAGAATTTTTACAACAAATTCTTTTGAAATAAATGAATTGTTGATTCCAAAACATAGACAAGATCGAAGGAGATTTACATGTAACGGAGGACAACAACTTGTGATTCAACAAAGTATATGAATCATGCTTCTTGTTGGTGAGGATATAAGCATCAGAGTAGTGTTTTACGTGATCACACAGAATTACAGGTCTGTCCCATAGCTACCACACATTGGAATTATGCTTGGCGTACCCAACACGTGAGGGGTCTCCTCCCACTCTCCTAGCTATCCTTAATCGTTAATGTTCTAGTCATTCAAAAAGATATACCTGTAGGAGGGTATCCGAGCTGAGGAGGTAACCGCTGGGGAGTCGCACAGCTGGACCCTCTACAGGGGATAGGCGGAGCCCAGGGCCCCGCGCCTATTGTATACACTCGGGAGAGCATGCCCTGTATGAGTCCTTGACCCGTTGAGGTGTCTCCCTTGTGCGTTGTCCCAGGGTGGATTCGGAAATCATGCACCCCAGGGGCCTTCCCAGGTTTCGAACCCGAGACCTCCTGTATAAAGGATAATCTGGGTGAGTTCTGGTACCACTTAGCCCAAGTGGTACCAGAACTCACCCAGATTATCCTTTATACAGGAGGTCTCGGGTTCGAAACCTGGGAAGGCCCCTGGGGTGCATGATTTCCGAATCCACCCGGGACAAACGCACAAGGGAGACACCTCAACGGGTCAAGGACTCATACGGGGCATGCTCTCCCGAGTGTATACAATAGGCGCGGGGCCCTGGGCTCCGCCTATCCCCTGTAGAGGGTCCAGCTGTGCGACTCCCCAGCGGTTACCTCCTTAGCTCGGATACCCTCCTACAAAAAAGGCCGGCCTTTTTTGTAGGAGGGTATCCGAGCTGAGGAGGTAACCGCTGGGGAGTCGCACAGCTGGACCCTCTACAGGGGATAGGCGGAGCCCAGGGCCCCGCGCCTATTGTATACACTCGGGAGAGCATGCCCCGTATGAGTCCTTGACCCGTTGAGGTGTCTCCCTTGTGCGTTTGTCCCAGGGTGGATTCGGAAATCATGCACCCCAGGGGCCTCCCCAGGTTTCGAACCCGAGACCTCCTGTATAAAGGATAATCTGGGTGAGTTCTGGTACCACTTGAGCTAGTCATTGTGTGGGGAGATTTCCAGAACCACAGGATTAAGCTAATCACAGCCATCAGATGAGACTAAGCACTCTCACGTGCCGTCCGCGTGCCATCCACGTGGCACGAAGCTCACCCCGGCTACCAGGACAAGAGGTCCGGCCGAAGTCAGGCAGCTCCGGGCCCTTAGCGCCGAACTGGCCCACCTCGGGCGTCATCTCGGCAAGGAGCTCCACCTCGGCTGAGCCACCCCGGGTGCCATCCCGGCAGCGAACTCCAACTCGGCTGAAGAAGCCGGGACAGAAGCCGAAGCAAGAGCCTTCACTTGCGCCCCTCATCCCCCACGTCATCAGGCACGTGGAGGGATAGGGGCACGAGCTAGTGGGACAGACGCGACATCCAGCCGCCCACAATCTTCGCCAGATCCCTGACAGGGCGGCATCCAGCGGCTGAAGCCACATCAGGGCAGGGCCCGAGGGCAGATCTGCTGGTACCCCTACCGCCAAAGGCGCCCAACAGGGCCTGGCCCAACAAGACGTGCATTAAATGCGATGTGGGCTGACCCGACGGGCATTTAATGCATAGTGGGCTGGATTGGACCGCAATTAATGCAATGTGGGCTGATCGTGACTTCCCAGTCAAATCACGGGACCCACACCACAATATCTCCCAAAGATACGATCCAAACTCTATAAATAGAGGCTCAACCCACCATCTAAGGTACGCCATTTTTCATACAGAGAGCCCTTACTCTGCCTCTCTTCTTCCTCTCCTTCCATTGTTCCAGTTCTCATACTGACTTTGGCATCGGAGAGCCTTGCGCCGCCCAGGCCAGGGTCCTCTGACCGTTTGCTATTCCCTTTCAGGCTTCCGGACGGCATCCAGTCATTCCCAGTCACCATCATCTTCTCGGATAAGTCCTATAAGGCTCCCTCCTTATTGTGGGTCATTATTTTCTGCACCTACAATTGGCGCCGTCTGTGGGAAAGTAATATCCCAACCTCTCAAAAAACCTTCCCAACCTTCCAAACCTTCTTCACCTCAACCTTTCAGAAGCCATGCCTCCGAAAGCTAAGAAGGGCGTAGAATCGTCGAGAGCAGCGCTCGAGCTGCCACCACCGCCAACGGACGTCCCTCCTCAAGGACGCTCCCGTACGGTCCAAGGCACATCCGCAGGCGAGGGCCGCCTGGGCTCCCAACTCTTTGTCGAGATCCCTTTCCAAGAGGGAGTCGAGGCCTCGCTCTCAGCGGACGAAGTCGCGCCACCCAGACGCAATGAGCGTCAGCATAAGCGTCCCCGGAAGGACAAAGCCGTGGCCGTAGGAGAAACGCGCCACGCTCAACCCCCTGGAGAGGTTCCCGAAGCTGCCCTCCTCCAGAAGCAACTCCAGAAGCAAGAACGGATGATTCGCGAGCTCCAGCAGCAGCTGAGGGCAGTGCAAACTGCCTCCTTGAGGCAGGTCTCTGAGCCTCAAGGGAAAAAGAAGGACGCTCCCAGCAGGGCAGCCCAGCCTCCCCGTGAGGATCTCAGAAATCATCTGGACCAGAAACGGAGCCAGATCCGTGACGAAGGCTCGAGCAACAGCCGAAGTCACCACAGCCGCGACGGCCGAACTCATAGCCGTCGTAGCCCGAGCCATCCCAAGCGGAAGCCCAGAGCTCAGACTCCAGAGAAGGACGATGAGCAAGAGCGATTCGACAAACGTGTCAGATTGGCTCTCCAGCACAACTTGGACATGCGGGACCAGAAGCAGATCTGTGGTCACACTGATCTCGGGGGCTCGCCCTTTACAAAGAGATCGAGCACACCCCCTTGCCCAAGAAGTTCTCCGTCCCGCGGTTCGTCCCCTATGACGGACTGTCCGACCCATCTGCACACCTCCGACACTTCTCCCAGAAGATGTCCATCTGGGGAAACGAGGGTCACCTAAACTGCAAAATCTTCTCCTCCAGTTTGGGTGACCTCCCCCTGAAGTGGTTCTGCTCTCTCCCGGAGCAGTCGGTTTCCAGTTGGAAGGAGCTCCAGCTCTCCTTCCTGAAGAAGTTCCAAGCCTACACCGTCGTCCCCAAGAAGGAAGGGGACCTCATCGCCCTGAGAATGAAGCAGGGCGAAACCCTCGCCAAGTTCACCCACCGATTCTGGGCGGTCTACAGCCAGATCGAGGGCGCGAGGGAGGGGATAGCCATCTACGCCTTCCAGCATGCCCTGATCCCCGGCATCGATTTGCGAAAGGACTTGGCCGGGGACACCCCAGAGTCCATGTCAGAATTGATGTCCCGGGTGAAGCACTTCATCGCCCGGGAGGAAGACGAGATCCGAGCTAAGGATCAGGACGGGCATCCGGAGCCCGAACAGAAGAATGACCAACCTCGGCAGAGAGGTGGGAGGCCCTCCCAGAAGCAGGAGCCCAAGCGGGCCTGGGTCTCCAGTTCGGCGAAGCCTTCGTCGTCTAGGTCTGGGGACAATTGGAGGCCCAGACCTCCCTCCAGCGCCAGTCAGAGCGTCAACGTCGTCTTCAAGGAGCCGATCTACCGCATCCTGGCCAATATCAAATCCAAGCCGTTCTTCAAGTATCCTCCGCCCATGAAGAATGAACCCACCGAAGGCCCCCGAAGCAAGCTCTACTGCGCCTTCCATAAGGGCAACGGGCACAGGACCGAAGAGTGCAAGACTTTGCAGGGGTATCTGGAGAAGCCGGCCGAAGAGGGCCACATCCCAGAGTTCATCAAGGCAGGTGATGCCGGCGGGCAGCGAGGGCCGAATCAACCAGAGCACGGCCCAGGCTCCAGACAGCGAGGACTCAGAGAAGATCATCAACGTGATCCATCTAGCGTCCTCAGCTCCCGCTTCCTCATCCCGGGAAAGCTCCCAGACCCGTGCCGAAGCCAGGGCGGCTTCGCACGGGAAAGAAATAATGAAAGCCGAACTCGCTCCGGCATCCAAGAGAGCCCGCCGCGACCGACCCGCCATCTCGTTCTCGGATCGAGATCTAGAGGGAGTCCAGGTCCCTCACAACGACCCCCTGCTCCTCACCATGAAGCTGAGGGACTTCACCGTGAAGAGGATCCTCGTCGACTCCGGCAGCTCTTCCGAGGTCCTCTACTACGACTGCTTTAAAAGGATGAAACTCTCCGAAGCAGACCTTACGGAGGTCCGAGCACCCTTGCTAGGGTTATCTGCCACGCCAGTCTATCCCAAGGGTAGGATCACCTTGGAAACCCAAGTTGGCGGAGCGTCCGTGCTGGCCGACTTCCTGGTTGTGGATGCCCCTTCTCCCTACAATGTCATTCTGGGCAGAACGTGGCTCCACAAGCTAGAGGCAGTTCCTTCTTCCCTCCACCAAAAGCTGAAGTTCGTCCTTGAGAACAAGGAGGGCAAGATGGAAGTCATCACAGTGAAGGGAGACCAGCAGCAGGCCAGGCAGTGCATGCTGGCCGCAGTCCCAGCAGTGAAGGAGCCAGAGCGCGTCAACCTGGCCGAGTTCGAGAAGGGCCTCGATGAGATCGGCCGGGACCCTGAAAAGAAGAGCATCGAGGACCTGGCCGAGGTCAGGCTAGACCCGGCAGACCCAGACCGGTTCTTCCTGATTGGCACCCAACTGTCAGACGAAGAAAGGGCCGAACTCTCTCGGTTCTTGATGCAGAATATGGACGTCTTCGCCTGGAGCCCAAGCGAAATGCCTGGGGTCGACCACGAGGTCATGTGCCACAAGCTCAATGTCGACCCCGACCACAAGCCAGTAATACAAAGGGCCCGAAGGACCGGGCTGCAGCAGACAGATGCGGTCGTCGAAGAGGTCGACAACCTGCTAAAAGCAGGGGCCATCCGGGAAGTCCAGTACCCGGTATGGCTGGCCAACACGGTGGTGGTCAAGAAGAAAACTAGGAAGTGGAGGGTGTGCGTGGACTTCACCGATCTGAACAGGGCCTGCCCTAAGGACAGTTTTCCCCTCCCGAAGATTGACCAACTGATTGACGCCACCGCCGGTCACGACCGAATGAGCTTCCTTGACGCCTACCGAGGCTATCATCAGATCCCGCTCTACGAGCCTGACGAGGAGAAAACATCGTTCATCACCCCCCGCGGCACTTACTGCTATAAGGTGATGCCCTTCGGGCTGAAGAACGAGGGGGCGACCTATCAGCGCCTCGTCACAAAAAATGTTCCAGGCCCAGCTCGGCCGATCGGTAGAGGTGTACATCGACGACATGGTCGTCAAATCTGTGCGCTCCAGCGACCATCTGGCGGATCTCGGCCAAGTCTTCGGCATCCTTCGCGCCTACAAGCTCAAGCTAAACACTTCCAAGTGCGCCTTCGGCGTAGCCTCTGGCAAGTTCCTCGGCAGCTTGGTGACGCGGAGGGGGATAGAGGCCAATCCGGAACAGATCACTGCCATCCAGGGCATCCAGAGTCCCTCCACCACGAAGGAAGTTCAGAGGCTTACAGGAATGGCCGCAGCACTCAACCGCTTCATCAGCCGGTCGTCAGATAAGTGCAGGCCTTTCTTTCAACTTTTAAAGAAAAATTTGAAGTTCCAGTGGACCCCTGAGTGCGACCAGGCATTGGCCGCACTCAAAACTTATTTGATGTCACCACCTTTACTCTCCACCCCAACTTTGGGGGAGATTCTGTATTTGTACCTTGCGGTCTCGGATCACGCAGTGAGCTCCGTCCTCATTAGGGAGGACGAGGGAGTTCAAAAGCCGATCTATTACACGAGCAAGACCCTGCTCGATGCCGAGACCAGGTACCTCCTATTGGAGAAGCTTGCGTTGGCTCTTGTCACCGCCTCCCGCAAGCTCTCCCATTATTTTCAATCCCACACCATTGTGGTGATCACGGAGCACCCACTCCGTTCATTGTTCAAGAAAGCTGACTTTTCAGGGCGCATATCAAAGTGGGCAGTTGAACTGGGGCAGTATGACATACAGTACCGTCCCCGAACTGCGATCAAAGCCCAGATCCTGGCAGACTTCATTGTCGAATTCGCCTCCCCCAACCCGGCTCCGACCCAGCTCGGCACGGCACTGGGGGGCACAGGGCAAGAGCCAGTAGAAACAGAGGTCCAGCAGTCTCCCACCTCGGCATGGAAGATCTTTGTCGACGGGTCGTCCACCTCCAAGAGAGCTGGCGCCGGCATAGTTCTCCAATCGCCAGAGGGACTGGTCATAGAGCAGGCCTTCACCCTGGACTTCAAAGCGACTAACAATGAGGCAGAGTACGAAGCACTAATTGCAGGGTTGAACAGCGCCCAAATCCTCGGAGCCCAGCACCTGGAGATCTTCAGCGACTCTCAACTGGTAACTAGCCAGCTCGCTGGAGACTACCAGGCCAGGGACGACAGGATGGCGGCCTACTTGGCCCTTGCAAAGAAACTGCTCTCTCATTTCCAGAAAGCCGAGGTCAGGCAAATATCCAGAGACACCAACACGCATGCAGATGCGCTTGCAAACCTGGCCTCCGCCGTCGAAGCAGGAAAGAAGAGGACCATCGAGGTCGGGTCAGTATCAAGGTCAAGTCTAGAACTCCATTCATCTCGGCTTGTCCTCTGTGCTGACCTCGGCCCCAGCTGGATGGATCCAATCGTCGCCTACTTGAAGGACGACCAGCTCCCCGAAGATAAGACTGAAGCCCACAAGATCAGGCTCAAGGCAGCTCGGTTCTGGCTCTCTCCAGAAGGCAAACTCTACAGGAAGTCCTTCACAGGTCCATACCTCCAATGCGTCCACCCGACCAAGGTGGATGACTTCCTGTATGAGATCCACGAAGGAATCTGCGGCAGCCATATAGGAGGTCGGTCATTGGCCTACAGAGCAATCAGCCAGGGTTACTGGTGGCCCTACATGCAGAAGGACGCCCAGGTCTACGCCAGGAGATGCGAGAAATGCCAGAAGTTCTCCCACTCCCTCCATCAGCCAGCGCAGGATCTGAGTCCCTTCTCCAGCCCATGGCCCTTCGCTCAATGGGGCCTGGACATTGTGGGGCCTCTTCACCGAGCTCCGGGGAACAAGAGATGGCTGATAGTGGCTACGGACTACTTCACGAAGTGGATAGAGGCTGAACCGTTGTCCTCCATCACGGACAGGGACTCCAGGAACTTCGTTTGGAAAAGCATCCTTACGAGGTTCGGCATCCCCCGGACCCTGATTTCGGATAACGGGACTCAGTTCGATTCCAAATCCTTCAGAGACTTCTGCCAAGAGCACGGCATCAGAAACCATTACTCCACCCCGGCATATCCACAGAGTAATGGCCAGGCAGAAATCTCTAACAGAGTGATCCTGGACGGCCTGAAGAAGCGACTGGACAAGGCAAAGGGCCGATGGACAGAAGAGCTTCCGAGCGTGCTGTGGGCATACAGAACAACTCCAAGGAGGTCCACCTCGGCAACACCTTTCTCTCTGGCTTACGGGATGGAGGCGGTCATTCCCTTGGAAATCGGCCTTCCTACCCTGAGGACAGAGCTGGTCGACCAAGGCCGAAATGAGACGAACCTGGCAATGGAGCTGGAGCTGGCAGACGAGCGACGAGAAGCGGCAGCCCTGAGACTGACCGACTATCAGCAGCGGTTAGCCAGGGCGTACAATCAAAATGTCAAAGAAAGAAGGTTCACTGCGGGAGAGCTCGTTTTAAAGAAGACCCTGCCAGCTGACAGAGAACCAAACGAGGGGAAGCTTGCCCCGAACTGGCATGGCCCGTTCAGAGTAGTCTCACTGGCAGGAAAGTCAGCCTACAAGCTCGAAGACTTGGATGGCAAGCCGCTGCCGAGACCGTGGAATGCATCCCACTTGAAGAAATTTTATTTCTAAAGATGTAATGAATCTCAGAATCAATAAAAGCAGCTTTTGCCTTGTCATCAATCTGTCTCTCTGGTCGACTCCGGCAGCACAGGCTCTACGCCCTGGAAATGGCTTCGAGTTCCTACACTACACTCAGCCTTTCCTAAAGCCCCGTGTCTTGGACACACTCAAGGCTCTACGCCCTGGAAACGGCCTGGAGTTCCTAAGCTCAGCCTTTCCTAAAGCCCCGTGTCTTGGACACATTCAAGGCTCTACGCCCTGGAAACGGCCTGGAGTTCCTAAGCTCAGCCTTTCCTAAAGCCCCGTGTCTTGGACACACTCAAGGCTCTACGCCCTGGAAACGGCCTGGAGTTCCTAAACTCAGCCTTTCCTAAAGCCCCGTGTCTTGGACACACTCAAGGCTCTACGCCCTGGAAACGGCCTGGAGTTCCTAAACTCAGCCTTTCCTAAAGCCCCGTGTCTTGGACACACTTAGGCTCTACGCCTTGGAAATGGCCTGCAGTTCCTACACTCAGCCTTTCCTAAAGCCCCGTGTCTTGGACACACTTAGGCTCTACGCCCTGGAAATGGCCTGGAAGAGTTCCTACACTCAGCCTCTCCTAAAGCCCCGTGTCTTGGACACACTCGAGGCTCTACGCCTTGGGAATGGTCTAGAGTTCCTACACTCAGCCGTTTCCTAAAGTCCGGGTTCATAAACCCCTCACACCTCGGCGCAAGGCAGTTCGGCCAAGGTCAGTTTCCTGAAGTCCGGGTTCATACACCCCTCAGAAGGCCATTGCCGAACTCACTCTCGCCTAGCCAACGGTATGGGTCCACTTCGGCACAATGCAGCTCTTCTCGGCCAAAGCCAGCCCTTTCGGCCGAGGTCAGTGCCAGCATTCAAACACACAAATCCAAACATTCCGGAACAGCGTAAAGAAATGAGAAAAAGAACTCAAAAGCACTGTACACAGTTTGGGTAATCACAGAATTCCTTCTTATCCATTGCAAACTGCTTCATTACAAGAAATACAGAACAGAAAGCAAAGTACAGAAAGGAGGATCACAGTCCTCTAAAAAACAGAAAATAGAGAGGCTAGGAGACTCTGATCTTCACCGACTCTTCAGGCAGAAGGCTCGAGGACGCCGGATCGCCGCCTGGAGGTTCTGAGCAATCCTGGACCTCGCTGGGCTCTGCAACACCCTCGGCGGCCAGTGGGACCAGCCAAGCTTGAAGAAGCCTCCCGGTCCAGCGGGGCCTCATCCCGCCTCCCGTACGACGGGCGCACAGGGCCTTGTCGGACGAGAATGCGCCACCGTCCCCCCCGCAGCGCATCCTCATTCTGCCTGGCCAGGGACGGATGGCCGTAAATCCGCGTTCAGAGAGCGCGTGGTCCACGGGGAGTTCCTTCAGAGAGCGCGCAGACCACGACAGCCTTCCCCCCTCAGGGATAGCCGTCCAACGGCGCAGGGTTCCCCCCGGATCAAGCAATTTCAGGCAACCTCCCGGACATGATTCCTACAGCTATGTTCTTTTCTTCTCCCAGGGCGAGCTTGCCACCCCTATTTATAGGAAGGAGAAGGACTCGGTCTCCGAAAGAAGTTATGAGGGCGAAGTCTCCCACGCGTTACTGGGGATGCACGGCTGTTGACCGGCGATCCCTATGGCGCCACGTGGAGACGTCCGTCCGATTCCCTCGTCAGCTGTGCCACCTTGTTTATTGCTATTTATGGTCTCCAGAATACGGAAAGTCAGCACTGACAGTTTGACTCTTTCTACCTCAAGGGCCACGCCACACAGTAAAGGCATTCAATACCATTCGACGCATATCCAGAAATGAAAGAGAGACAGATGCAAAGAGAAAATGCACAAGTGAAGAAGCTCGACTTTCATTGATTGCAGAAAATACTTACAAGGCTGAGAAGCAAAAACGTTACAAAAGAAAGACAGAGTCAAGAGAAGGGACAGAGCTACTCCGGTCTCGGCGATTCGACCAGATCAATCACCATGTCTAAGGGGCCAGAGGCTTCGGCCGAGACAGGGACCTCGCTTGGAGCGTCGCTGACAGAAGGGGCTTCAGCTGGTACCTCAGCCGAACCAGGAGCAGAAGAGGTCTCACCCTGAGGCACGGCCAAAGCCTCGCTGGCGACTGGGGCATCGCTCAAGACCAGGGCAGCTGGAGCGTCGTCAGCAACAGGAGCTTTGACCGGAGCACTCTCGGCTGCAGGTGCGGAGCTCGGCTCGGGATCCAGGTCCGAATACTTCGGCAGGTCCTGATAGACGGGATGGTCTTCAGGGACCCCCGCACGTCTCAGTGCGGCCAGGCATCCTTCCTCGAACAGGATGGCGGTGATCTCCTCCACCTGCTTCTTGTACAGCTCAGTGGCTCGATCCACCCCATCCTGGAAGGCGGACTGGGCCTCGGCCTGAAGAGAGGCCTTTTCCTTCTCCATCTCGGCGTTCGCCGCCTTCAACCTTGCCGTTTCGGCGCGCAGCCTCGTCCCCTCAGCAGTAGATTCAGCCTTCAACCTGGCCAACTCAGACTCCAGTTCGGCGGCCTTCTTGTTCCTCGCCCAGAGCTCGCCTTTCATGTGGTCGGCCCGGGACGAGAGTTCGGCGACCTCAGTCAGAGCCGATGCCAACCGAGCGGATTCTCCAGCACTGGCCACCTTGAGCTCTTCCAATCCCTTCCGCTGCTCGTCCAACTCCTTCTTCAGCTTCTCCCGCTCAGACTCCAGGCGGGTCACTCTCGCAGCGTTCCTATCCCTCCTTCCCACCACGGTTAGGAGCCTCTGCATGTTCTGCAAATGGAAACAGAGTCAGGTTCGACCAAGATACTTGAAGAATGAAGAAAAGCGTTGCAAACACTTACCCGAAGACTATCCTGGATCGCCGAGACCATCAGGCTCTCATCCTCGAACCTATCGTGCGTCTCCATGTCTCTTGGCAGAGCACAGGCCTTGGCGAGAGCCCCGATCACCTCGGCATTTCCCAGCAATCGGTCTTCAACGTTCAGGGGTTTGCCGGTAGAGGTTTCCATTTTCGGCTTCCACGGTGCTGGGGCAGTTCGGGGCCCGGAGGCCGATCCGGACCCTTGCCCCGCCGAGATGAGAGGCTCGCGCGCTGGACCAACAGCCGACTTGCTGACCGGCGCACTCTTTTCGGCCGGCGCACTCTTTTCCTTCGGCGCGCTCTTCTCGCCTCCCTTTTCGGATGGAGCTTTAGCCCCAGGGGCTCGTTCAGGAGTTTTGCCCTTCGACTGCAGATCAGCCTTCGAGCTCTTCTCCCCCGCCTTGGACTTCTTCTTGGGCGGGGACCCCTCCTTCGAGCGGTCTGGCGAGCGTTGCCGGGCTCCCCCGCTCGAGGCAGGGGCAGGAGCAGAGAGAGAACCGGCGCCCACCGGACCCGAAGCAGCACGAGTGCCGGCAGGCGACGAAGCCCCAGAAGACGACGACCTCTGCCTAAACTTGGCAGCCAGATCTCTGACAGCGAGCTCCCTCGAGCTTCCCTCCATGTCCTCTCCTCGATCAGAGAGGTAAGCGTCCACTATCTGCGTCAAGTCCGGCAGCTCCGGATCAGAAGTAGACGCCTCGGCACCAGACGCAGTTCGGTCGGCAACAGGATCGGTCAAGGGGACCCCGCTAAACACCGCAACTGATACGGTCGGACGGTCAGGGTGTGTCTCGTCCACCTCAGGTGCTCCAGTCCTGTGGTAGTGGCCGCGATACCGCGGCGTGTACCCAAGCAGCTTCCAAGCTGACCTGGTTTCGTGCCCCTTGTACCGTTCGACCTTGTTGATGTCGTCGGTATTCCTCCTCCAACCTTCGCTAACAGCTCGGCGTCGCCTTGCACCCGCCTCTGCTCAACAGGCAAAAAAGGGTATCAGTTCGGCATCAATGAGATAAGCAAAACAGTAAAGGAGAAAAGCGGTGATGATTACTTGGGACTTCCCCAGGGCGACGTGGGACCAACAGCCTCCTGCTTTCACCTGGGCCGAACTCCCAATCCCCCGAGACACAGAAGAAATCTTCCTCGGCGTTCTTACTTGAATCCTCCAAGGCTAGGACGAAGCCCCTTCGCTGCGGCTTCACACGGAGATAATATCTTCCCTCCCCAGCCTTGCAGATATCATATGTATCCTCGATGTCGTGAGGGCCTAGGTTGGTCCCCAAGATCTCGTTCAGCTTCGCTGTGCCCATGATGACCTTGTAGCCATTGGGCATCAGCTGGCCCGGGGCGAGGGACCAAAGGCTAAGGCAGGACCTAAGCAGGGGGTGCAGTGGAAACCTGACCCCACCCTCGATCACGGAGATCAGAGGGAACGGCATCCAGCCGCCGTAGCAGCGATACAGGGCAGCGTCGGCAAGGTCTGCCGGTTTTAGGAGGACCCCCTCCGGAATCTTGAAGGCAGCCCTAAACTCGGCTAAGCCCTCATCGGAATCTACCCTGAATCTAGGGGTGCCCATGTCTAGAAGGGGCGACGACGAGGAAAAACCCTAGAAATCGAAAAAAACCCCAAGAACAACCAGACGGAAGAACAGAGTGACTTACAGGGATGAAGAGGCAGATCAAGAGCAGATCCGGGCGCGTTCTACGGTCGTCCCCCTCGAACAGATCTCAGGAACCAGAGCAGAAATCGAAAGTAAAGGCGAAGACGAAAGAAATCGGGAGCGAGAAGAAGAAGGGGACGACCCTATTTATAGAAGGGGAACCCTCATTTGGGTACCGCCTCCGAATTCGAAGAGACATCTCAAAGCCCGTGCCCGTCAATCAATGAGACAACGCAATCGGCGCAGAAGCTGCGCGTGTAGCCATCAACTCGGTCCCCAAGACGAACAGGGCAGGGCATTTATTGCTTTAAAGAGTTGAAGCGACACCAGGCATAAAGAGTTGAAGCGACACCAGGCATAAAGAGTTGAAGCGACACCAGGTAATGATCACAGTATCCCCAGACGGATTCTTCTAGCTTTCAACCCCTAAAGGCTAGCACACTTCAGAGGTCAAAAGCTAGGGGGCAATTGTGTGGGGAGATTTCCAGAACCACAGGATTAAGCTAATCACAGCCATCAGATGAGACTAAGCACTCTCACGTGCCATCCGCGTGCCATCCACGTGGCACGAAGCTCACCCCGGCTACCAGGACAAGAGGTCCGGCCGAAGTCAGGCAGCTCCGGGCCCTTAGCGCCGAACTGGCCCACCTCGGGCGTCATCTCGGCAAGGAGCTCCACCTTGGCTGAGCCACCCCGGGTGCCATCCCGGCAGCGAACTCCAACTCGGCTGAAGAAGCCGGGACAGAAGCCGAAGCAAGAGCCTTCACTTGCGCCCCTCATCCCCCACGTCATCAGGCACGTGGAGGGATAGGGGCACGAGCTAGTGGGACAGACGCGACATCCAGCCGCCCACAATCTTCGCCAGATCCCTGACAGGGCGGCATCCAGCGGCTGAAGCCACATCAGGGCAGGGCCCGAGGGCAGATCCGCTGGTACCCCTACCGCCAAAGGCGCCCAACAGGGCCTGGCCCAACAAGACGTGCATTAAATGCGATGTGGGCTGACCCGACGGGCATTTAATGCATAGTGGGCTGGATTGGACCGCAATTAATGCAATGTGGGCTGATCGTGACTTCCCAGTCAAATCACGGGACCCACACCACAATATCTCCCAAAGATACGATCCAAACTCTATAAATAGAGGCTCAACCCACCATCTAAGGTACGCCATTTTTCATACACAGAGCCCTTACTCTGCCTCTCTTCTTCCTCTCCTTCCATTGTTCCAGTTCTCATACTGACTTTAGCATCGGAGAGCCTTGCGCCGCCCAGGCCAGGGTCCTCTGACCGTTTGCTATTCCCTTTCAGGCTTCCGGACGGCATCCAGTCATTCCCAGTCACCATTATCTTCTCGGATAAGTCCTATAAGGCTCCCTCCTTATTGTGGGTCATTATTTTTTGCACCTACAATACCAATATAAGTGCAACTTGGAATGAATCAAGGTGGAGTATCCAAAGCATTAAATCAATTCCAGAATAATGAACATGTTAAGGATACAACCAGTCATACTAAAATCATGGATTGTAAAATCCTTGTAAAAATACAAAAACTCTGAACTGGTTTTGAAATCATGTGACTAATAAATATGTTCCAAAACAGAGAAATCCATGAGAATAGAGGTATTAATCATAGCATAAGCATGTTTTACTCTTGAAAATCATATGCTATGTGAATTATCATCATTTCATAGATTATGAATATAAAGAGCATGGATTATGAAATGAAGATCAATTATCATGAAGCCAACCTCTTC
Source organism: Litsea cubeba (assembly GCA_012931725.1). Classification (NCBI taxonomy): domain Eukaryota; kingdom Viridiplantae; phylum Streptophyta; class Magnoliopsida; order Laurales; family Lauraceae; genus Litsea; species Litsea cubeba. The sequence goes on along the minus strand of CM022946.1, from coordinate 94,784,113 downwards.
AAGAAAACAACCATAATTTAGAGGAGGCAGACATGAGAGATATGATGCTAAGGTGAAATTTCAATTCAGTGTTCACAAGATTTGTCACATTTTAAGATATACCAAACAAATAGGAAACCATGAAAAGAACATGGATGTGACAAACACAAAATTCACTGAGCATCATGAATATTCATCATATATAAAAATATAACTAGAAAGCATAATGATGAATATAAGAAATTACATAAAAATAAGATTGGGTGGTGTGTGCAATTTCCAAGGTGTAAAACATATGAACTCAACAAATATAACATCCATCAAATAATAGTTATGACCATAATGTGCAAGAAATGGATTTGAATAGATTCATATGTTCAAAAACACATTTATGAATATTGAAACATGTACAAAAATGAAATCATATACGTGGATCAATAACATAACCGTCCACCTTAAATAAAGAATATCAAGCATAAGGATGGATTTTAGAGTTCTAGTATGGAGTCAACAAATGAAAACAACACAACCATACATAGAACAATTTATCATTTGCATATAAAGGGTCACATCATCAACAAATAAACTCTTTACCCTTGCAAATGTACTAAACTTACAATGCAATGGAAAATGGTTATGAAGATCATACCAAATGAGCTTAGCACACAACATCACATATGTACTTAAGAAGCTCAAATGATCATGAAACAAAAGATTTTTCTATAAAGTACATAAACAATCATCAATTTGTATTCATGAAAAGATATACAAAGTTAGGCACACCATGCAATTCAATGACACCATACCCATCCACACAATGTAAGAGAAAACATCACAATCAATTTGCATCTGAAAGAATGTAACTTAGTTGAGCAAACATGCAAATTGCTTGTAAAATGTATATCCTTCTAAATGATATAATCATAAGCACAAGGAAATAAATTCAAGGAAAATGCTTCAATAAATAAAACTAATAAAGCTTAGAACATTTTTCCAAAAATCTTTAATTCACTCCAACATTCAAAATCTAACAATGAAACATTAATAAAATGATGGTCAAGTGATTTTGAAAACATGAAGTGAACTAATATCAAATTTTCAATTTGTATCCTAAATATAACAATAGACACTCATACAAATTGAATGCATATTTTCCATACCAAAAGATATAACTTGTAAGTTCATGGAAAACAAAAAATGGGGAACATAGGAGCAAATTATCACAAATGACATAAAACTCAACATACTTTACTCAAATTAATCGATCACAATATTTAACTATAAAATTTCTTATCAATTAATTGAGCTCTTACCATATGTAGTCAATTGCACAATACCCCAAGAAAATTGATTTTCATTTAAAGGAAACTTAAATAAGCAAGAGCAAGATGAAAATCATTTTTACATATATCAATCCCCAATATCCACCAAAACAATTTTTCAACTTGTATTTCAAAAGTTGTAACTACTTGTAACACATACAAGTTGGTTTTTCAAAAACAATAATTTTATATCAATCCCCAATATCCACCAAAACAATTTTTCAACTTGTATTTCAAAAGTTATAACTACTTGTAACACATACAAGTTGATTTTTAAAAAACAATAATTTTCCATTTGAAGGTATAAAAAAAATCAATGGAAAACTTAAATTGCTTCAAATCATTTGATTTTCCAAAAAGATCTAATTATAATGTAAATCAAATGAATTTAATAATTAAAACATCAATTGATCATGAAGAGGAAATTTTACTGATGAAAGTTTTTGAAATCACAATCAATTGATCATAAAGAAACATTGCATTTTAAGAAATGTAATTCTATAAGAACAGAAATACAAATTGTTTGTAATAATCATACGTTTCCAAAAAGATATCATAGAAAGACAAGGAAATGTTTATATGTACAATGCTTTTAAAACTCAAAACTTTTTAAAGCATTTTCATTTAGAAAATCTTCAAATCGTTTAAAACAAATAAAATCCAACACTGAGCATAAAGAGGATGATTTTGAAGATAACACATAATCAATTTTCAATTTGTATTTTAAAGAATATAATTACAAGGACTCATACAAATTGATTTAAAACAAGACTTGATATCAATTGGAAAATGTGTTTATTCAAAAACACATTTATTTTGACAAATATAACTATAGATAGTTAACCAATTGAGTTTCAAGTAAATTACAACAATTGAATTTCTCAAACAAGAGTTGAAACATAAAAAGAGAAACAAATTCAATTCTCATAACTTTCAACTTGTACTTTAAACAATATCACTATTTGAAACAAATACAAGTTGAGAATAATTTTCCATTTCAAAACAAAAACTATGAAAAATTCATTTTTCAAAAATATCTAATTTTTCAAAATGATATAACTTATGAAATTCATTAATTTTTGAAAAACAGGGGATGTAACATCAATTGATCATGGATAAAAAAAATATTTTAAGTCCATAATTAATTGAAGCACATTAAAAGAGCATTGGAATGCATTTTCATAGATATAACAATATGAGAAAAAAATGCACATCAATATGATGCAATCAAGTGATTTTCTGAACCAAATGATATAACTATAAAAGTGTATGTGAGCAAAATCAATTGACTACAAATACTTTTGCACTAAAACAAATGTTACTATATAAGCTCAACATGCAAATGTACAAAGACCAACAATATGAAATAACTGAAAAGAAACAGGTTGGTCCAAAGGGGTTCAAGACCTAAGATCTCTCTAACGATCTTCCTTTGAAAATCATCCTAAGGTCTTGGTAGGTTTGTCCTTAAGGTCCCTCCAATCCATGTGTCTCTCTAAGGAATTGACACTAGGAATGAAACAAGATCAACTCTGGGTTGTTAAGCCTTTATGGAGTAACCGCTCTGATACCAATTGAAAGTGCAGCTAGGACCAAATAATATATCCTAGAGGGGGGGGTGAATAGGACTAATGAAATTCTTAATAAGCACATATGTGTGTAAAACACTCTTCACAAATTCACTAGTGATTATATCAAAGTGCTCAAATGAATATATGTTAAAGTGTGTGAACTAAACAAAATATGATTAACCAATATGTTCAATGTTGTTTTTGCACAAGTGGATGTGTGTCAATTTAAACTCAATGATGAAATATCATTCATAACAATCTCCACAACATATAGATATGTAAATCAAGTACAAGAGATAGAGATAGAGAAATTGACACAAGGGATTTATAGTGGTTCAGTCACACAGGCCTACATCCACTCTCAAGGGTCACACAGTCCCCTGGTTCCACTATGAAGAATCAAACTACACAAGTAATGATTCTATGTCAATTTTGTTATCGAGGTTCGATCCCAAAGATCTACTTCCTCTCTTTTGTTCACGAGGTTCGATCACAAAGATCTACTCCCCTATACAATTTTTATTGTGGTTAAATCACAAAGAAATAAGCCACTCTTACAGTGCTCTGAAATGAATGGAGTGAGGGGGAAGGACACTTGCCTCTTTTCGACAAAGTCTGGAGGTTGCCACTTGCCTCTTTGACGAAGTTCGGAGGATGCTCTTCTAAGCTTGTCACCGCAACTCCAAGCTTTGATGCCTCTTGTAATGCTTCCTTGATATTGAAGATGATGCTCCAGTGTCGTGCTCACTCAAGGGAAGAGGTCTTTGGTCTAGGGATTTGGATTTAAACTATGATGGCTTAAGTTCTTCCCTAGGTAATATTGTTTCCACACATCACACTTTTCTTAAGCTAATGAAGCTCTTAGATTTGCCAATACAAGCTCATAGTGTGTGTGTGGAATGATCTATGAGAGGTCTAATATGATGCTCCATGGTTAAGACATGAGCTCTCATGATCTTTGGAGAGAGAGGGGATGAAATGGGGCCTTTTCTATTTATAAACAACCCTCAAACGGCTCTCTAACGGCTTTTGGCGGCTAGCCCCCTTTAAATCTGCGGTTAGTCGCCACCTAACGGTCATAAACGGCTAGTTTTAGGTAAGCTGTGCCGAGTAACGGGGCTAGCCGAATTTGTCAAAGAGGCTAGCTGTCACGGCCCCGAACCCGATTAGAGAATAAATCGGATCCGGGGTGTGAATTTTAGGGCTAATTAAAAAAATTTTGCCCTTAATGCCCAAGGATCGAAGTCCGCTGTGATGATTGTGTAGTTAAGCCTCATTAACAAATAATCAACGGGACTTATCCGGTAAACACAACAATAACCTGTAGGAATATCAAAGCAAGTATGTATCTCATTCCATTATATATATTCAAGTTTCAAAAGATAAAATATATAAAGTTTATAAACATCAGGACCATCCCAAAAACCTAGGTCCTGGTACAAAAGATATACAGTGCTAGAATAGACAAATTCAAAAGATCAAAAATCCAAAAGATGAAATGAGGTAGCACGAAGAAAGATGTCCCCATGTAACGCGCACTAGTGCAGGGAGTGATGACGTTATGCTACGTCATCGGCACCCCACTCTCGTACCTCGTCCTCCTCCCCCGGTTGAGGATCCTCTGGGATTGCCTCGGCATCCGGGCCGGCGTAATAGTAGTAGGTGTCCTCTGCACACCATGGAATAAAGGATCAATAATATGTTGGCAAGAAGATAAGCAATATACATTATTCATAACATGTTTCAAAAGAGAATAAAGACAAGTACATGATTAAAAATAGCAAGGTACAAGCTAGGCATAAAGCATGAATAGTTAAAGGAATCAAGTGACAAGATAAATCCTAGCAAGATTACAAGAATAACCATCCATGAAATGCAATGTCAAGCAAGAGGGGACTCCGAGGATGTCCTAGCCATCTCACGGGGGTATAAGTGACGTCCGAGCCGACTACGAATACCCAAAGTCTGGCTCTAGGGGGATCCTAGCTCCCGGTCCTAGGAATAGCAGCACGGTCCGAGCCCGCTCCCAGCTATTCGCGCCATAGATGCCGTCCAAAGCCGACTGCCTACCCTAGTGTCCGGTATCCAGCCCACTTTATAATCATCAGTCTGCAGCTGGTCATGAATGCAAGATGATGATGATGGTTTATACACGACACAAGTTTCAAGACAAATACACGTGGATATATTTCCAAGTACAAGATAACAAGCCGAGGACTACTCCAAGTCAAGCCAAGATACAAGTCAAGTTCCAAAATCCATGAGTAGTCCTCTTTTCAAGTCTATCCACACGTGTTCATCAATACAAGATAAGGTACCTAAGGATACACTCTAAGTCCAGTCACATCCTAATTCTACAAGTTAAATTACAAGTTATACAAGTATACAAGATTAGAGTGTACAAGGTACGACAAGCTACGTCGAATCGCGACGAGTCAAGAACGGAAAGTGACGAGCGTGACGAGATCTTTCCAACGGACCCAAATTCGACGAAAACGGAATTTTTTGGAAAAATACCCAATTTTCCTATTAATCACAACCTAACCCCCTATTAAGACTAATTGCACTTGGAATCAAACTAAACTTCGCAAATCACTTTCTAATGATAAAAGAAACTCGCTTAGCCCCTAAACCCACTTAATTAGCTAAAATCACAATTAATTAGGCTAATCGCCAATATTAAGAAATTAATCACCCTATTAAGGTCGGGGACCTTACATCCCTTCCCTCTAAAAAGAACATTTGGTCCTCCAAATGCCTAAAATACCTCCTCAGGAAGAAGATGAGGATAGGCTTTCCTGATCTGGTCCCTAAGTTCCCACGTGGCCTCCTCTGGACGGTTGTGCTCCCACTGAACTTTGACCCATGGAATGGTCTTCGTTCGCAGAGCTATCTCCTTAGTGTCGATAATCCGCGCTGGCTGTTCCACATAAGATGCATCGGACTGAATCTGCAGTGGCTCGAGTGGCAACACATGGGTGGGATCTGGAATGTACTTGCGCAACATCGACACATGGAACACGTTGTGCACACCTGACAACTCTGGCGGCAAGGCAAGACGATAAGCAACGTCGCCAATCCGGGTGCGAATCTCAAACGACCCCACATATCTCTTGGAAAGCTTCCCTTTCTGGCCGAATCTGACAACACCACGCATCGGAGAAACCTTGAGGAACACCTTATCACCAACCGGAAACTCTAATGGTCTTCGTCTCTTATATGCATAGCTCTTCTGACGGTCACGGGATTCCTTCAAACGCCTCTGAACAACCTTAACTTTCTCGCTGGAATCACCAACCACAGATGGTCCATGGAAACTTCGTACTCCTACCTCTTCCCAACACACCGGAGTCCTGCATCTGCGTCCATACAAAGCCTCGAATGGTGCCATGCCAATGCTAGAATGATAACTGTTATTGTAGGAGAACTCACAGAGGGGCAAACTCTCATCGCAATCTTTCTTGAAATCCAACACACATGCCCGAAGCATATCCTCTAGAGTCTGAATAGTGCGCTCTGACTGTCCGTCCGTCTGAGGGCGGTATGCTGTGCTGAATCTCAACTGTGTGCCCATGGATGACTGAAGTGTAGTCCAAAATCGAGAGACAACCTTGGTGTCTCGATCGGATACTATAGATTTAGGCACTCCATGCAATCTGACGATCTCATCATTGTACAACTTGGCCATCTTATTTATAAACTGACCGGTCTTGAATGGTATGAAATGGGCTGACTTGGTCAATCGGTCAACGATCACCCATATAGCATCATTCCCTTTCTTGGTATGTGGCAGTCCTGACACGAAGTCAATAGTGATGTGCTCCCATTTCCACTGGGGAATATCTAATTGATGAAGTAAACCAGGAGGTTTCTTGTGTTCAATCTTGATCACCTGACACGTGTAACACTTGGAGATGAACTCTGCAGTCTCTTTCTTCATACTCATCCACCAATAGTGGTTCTTCAAATTCTGATACATCTTAGTGCTGCCCGGATGAATAGAATATCTCGTATGGTGTGCATCTGTCATTAGCTCTATCTTTATGTCCTGTACATCTGGCACGCACAACCTTTCTTTGCAATACAACACTCCCTCAATTAGTCTGAACTCAGGCCTGTCATCTATGTGCTCAATGATGCGCTGTAACGCTGGGTCATCCTTCTGACATTCTTTGATTTTGTTCATTATCTCTGGTTCCCATGCTGCCATGCTAGCAATCATCACCTTCTCGCTGATGGGCCAAACTTTAACGTCCAAGTCTCTGAATTGTTCCATCCATTTCCATTCTGGCACTATACACCCACTGAATGCTGACTTTCTACTTAAGGCATCTGCTACCACGTTGACTTTTCCAGGGTGGTATTTGATAGGAAAATCGTAATCTTTGATGTACTCCATCCATCTCCGCTGTCTGTTGTTCAACTCATTCTGTGTAAACAGATATTGTAGGCTCTTGTGATCTGAGTGCACCTCGAACTTCTCACCGTATAAGTAATGTCTCCACATCTTGAGTGCAAGTACAACGGCTGCAAGCTCTAAATCATGGGTGGCATACTTCTTCTCATGTTCTTTCAACTGCCTCGAGCCATACGCTATCACCTTGTCGTTTTGCATGAGAACACAACCCAAACCACTCCTGATGCGTCTGTGTAAACAACAAATCCTCCACTACCAGATGCTAAAGCAAGGATGGGTGTGGTGGTCAGTCTGGTCTTCAACTCTTGGAAGCTTTTCTCACACTCCTCGGTCCAAACAAAAGGAATGTTTTTTCTAGTCAACTTAGTAAGAGGGGCTACAATAGTAGAGAATCCTTTCACGAATCTCCTATAATAGCCAGCAAGTCCTAGGAAACTGCGAATCTCTGCTGCATTTTGTGGACTACCCCAATTGACAACTGCTTCTATCTTTTTGGAATCCACGGCCAATCCTTCCTTGGAAATCACATGGCCTAGAAATGAAACTTGTTCTAACCAGAACTCACATTTACTCAGCTTGGCATATAACTGGCTATCTCTCAGGAGCTGCAACGAAGTCCTCAACTGATGCTCGTGTTCCTCCTTGGACTTGGAATAAACCAACACATCATCAATGAATACAACTACGAACTGATCGAGGTAAGGAGTAAATATCTTGTTCATTAGAGCCATGAACACTGCCGGTGCATTCGTCAAACCAAAGGGCATCACTAGAAACTCAAAGTGACCATATCTAGTCTGAAACGCTGTCTTAGGAATATCTTCCCCTCTGACACGTAACTGATGGTATCCCGAACGTAGATCAATCTTCGAAAAGAACTGTGCTCCCTGTAGCTGATCAAACAACTCATCTATTCTCGGAAGTGGGTACTTATTCTTGACTGTCACTTGGTTCAATTGCCGGTAATCAATGCACATCCTCAAAGTCCAGTTCTTCTTCTTAACAAACAGTACTGGAGCTCCCCATGGTGATACACTTGGCCTGATGAAACCCTTATCCAACAGTTCTCCTAACTGAGTCTTCAATTCTTTCAACTCTGCAGGAGCCATTCTGTACGGAGCCTTCGAGATCGGTGCAGTACCTGGTAGTAGCTCTATCGTGAAGTCTATCTCACGCACGGGTGGCAAACCGGGGATCTCCTCCGGAAAAACATCCGGAAACTCGCATACTACCGGAATCTCATCTATGGGTTTGGACTGCTTGTCCTCCGCGATAAACGCGATGTAACCCTCACATCCGCTCCTCATCAAGTGGTCTGCCTTCAATGCAGAAAGCAACCGAGTGGAGGTGGGCTTCTTCGCACCAACAAACTCAACACTACGGTCTACACCCTGTAACCTTACGGTCTTGTTGAAACAATCCAACACCGCGCGGTTCACCGCTAACCAGTCCATACCAAGAATAACATCAAAGTCGGACATCGCCAACACAATCAAATTGGCGGTCAACTGAGTACCTCCAATCTGAACTGTGCACCTAGGATAAACAAAACCACACGCTACTGATCGGCCTACAGGGGTAGCAACCACTAGAACAAATGGTAACATCTCTCTATCCTTCCCAAAATATAATGCAAATGCTGGTGCAACAAAAGAATGTGTGGAACCTGGATCGAACAAAACTCTAGCATCAAATCCACAAACTGAGAGAATACCTTCAATGACGTTCTCTGCTGCCTCTGCCTGCTCGTGTGTGATTGCATATACCTTGCCTAGCTGCCTCGGACGCTGGTACTGCTGATGTGGCCTCTGCACACGATACTATGGTCGCTGCAATGCCGGAGGTCGCTGCAATGTTGGGGGTCTCTGCGGAGCCCTATACTGAGGAGCCGGAGCACGTGGCTGTGGCTACTGGGGAGGTCTGACAATAACTTGTTGCTGCTGCTGTGGTGGTCTAATCTGTACAGGAGGTGCTTGACTCAACGGCTGCGCAGGATAAGGAGGCCTAGGCGCCGGAGCTGGAAGTGCTGGGGGTGCAATCCCTGTCTTCGTCGGGCAATGACGAACCTTATGCCCTGGATCTCCACAATGATAGCAAGCACCGGACTGCTTCCTACAGTCACGGGAGTAATGACCTCCACCACAATGTGTGCACTCTAATCTCTGCTGCAGCTGTTTGAACCTTGGTTCCATTCTCGGTCTCTTGGGATGCTGGAGAGGAGGAAGAGGAGCAGGAGTAGGAGCAGGTATCATCTGTCCAATAAGCTGTGGCAACATAGCCATAATCCTCTGCTGCTCTAACACTATAACACCCTTGAGTGACTCCTCCGCCCAGTATGCCTTCTTGACTACTGCATCATACTCTGTCAACTTGCTCTGCTGAATTTGCAATTTGATATCGGGCCTCAGCCCTCTGATAAACCTTCGAACCTTCTCAAACTCTCGCTTGATCAAAGCTGATGCAAATCTAGACAGACGGGTAAATTGGGTCTCATACTCTTGAACTGTGAGAGTATCCTATACAATTTGCTCAAATTCCACTATCTTCTGCTCTGTGTAGTGCTCGGCGATGAATTTCTCCTAGAACTGCTTGATGAAAGTCTCCCATGCCTTGTTATCTTCAACGGTGTCATAAGCGCTCTTGATGGTCTTCCACCAACCTTCTGCTGTCCCACGAAACATATGAGCTGCCAACTAAACCTGCTGCTTACCTGTGCACTTGAACACGTCAAAGATCTTCTCAATCTGCACGGTCCATTCATCTGCCTCTGCGGGATCCTCAACCCCATTGAGCTCCGGGGGAATTCTCTTCATAAACTTCTCAACTAGGTCATTGAGATCTCGCTCTTTGGCTCGGGGCTCAAACACCTTTTGCATTACTTCCACCATTTGAGCTTGAAAGGCGACTTGGTCCTCTCTCTGTTTCCTATCACGTTCTGTCTGTGCAGTCTGTGATTGCAGATAAGCATTGAGGAACTGCTGGAACTGGCTATCCGGTATGAGTGGTGTAGAACCTGATCCTGATGAGGCGCTACTAGCCATGTCACTGCAAGAAAATATGAGTAAGACCCTATGCAGCCCAAAACTAGCAACACAAGACTATAAGAACATAGAACATACTACAAACACAAGGCTAACGGTAATCCTCACACGCGTCCTATGGTTTCTACAATTTTTACCCTGAGAAACCATCCATTGCTCTTATACCACTCTGTCACGGCCCCGAACCCGATTAGAGAATAAACCGGATCCGGGGTGTGAATTTTAGGGCTAATTAAAAAAATTTTCCCTTAATGCCCAAGGATCGAAGTCCGCTGTGAGGATTGTGTAGTTAAGCCTCATTAACAAATAATCAACGGGACTTATCCGGTAAACACAACAATAACCTGTAGGAATATCAAAGCAAGTATGTATCTCATTCCATTATATATATTCAAGTTTCAAAAGATAAAATATATAAAGTTTATAAACATCAGGACCATCCCAAAAACCTAGGTCCTGGTACAAAAGATATACAGTGCTAGAATAGACAAATTCAAAAGATCAAAAATCCAAAAGATGAAATGAGGTAGCACGAAGAAAGATGTCCCCATGTAACACGCACTAGTGCCGGGAGTGATGACATTATGCTACGTCATCGGCACCCCACTCTCGTATCTCGTCCTCCTCCCCCGGTTGAGGATCCTCTGGGATTGCCTCGGCATCCGGGTCAGCGTAATAGTAGTAGGCGTCCTCTGCACACCATGGAATAAAGGATCAACAATATGTTGGCAAGAAGATAAGCAATATACATTATTCATAACATGTTTCAAAAGAGAATAAAGACAAGTACATGATTAAAAATAGCAAGGTACAAGCTAGGCATAAAGCATGAATAGTTAAAGGAATCAAGTGACAAGATAAATCCTAGCAAGATTACAAGAATAAACATCCATGAAATGCAATGTCAAGCAAGAGGGGACTCCGAGGATGTCCTAGCCATCTCACGGGGGTATAAGTGACGTCCGAGCCAACTACGAATACCCAAAGTCTGGCTCTAGGGGGATCCTAGCTCCCGGTCTTAGGAATAGCAGCACGGTCCGAGCCCGCTCCCAGCTATTCGCTCCATGGACGCCGTCCAAAGCCGACTGCCTACCCTAGTGTCCGTTATCCGGCCCACTTTATAATCATCAGTCTGCAGCTGGTCATGAATGCAAGATGATGATGATGGTTTATACACGACACAAGTTTCAAGACAAATACACGTGGATATATTTCCAAGTACAAGATAACAAGCCGAGGACTACTCCAAGTCAAGCTAAGATACAAGTCAAGTTCCAAAATCCATGAGTAGTCCTCTTTTCAAGTCTATCCACACGTGTTCATCAATACAAGACAAGGTACCTAAGGATACTCTAAGTCTAGTCACATCCTAATTCTACAAGTTAAATTACAAGTTATACAAGTATACAAGATTAGAGTGTACAAGGTACGACAAGCTACGGATACATGATTCAAGAGTCAAGAGTGAAGAACAAACCAATCCTAGGTCAAAAGTTGTCCACCGTGTACCGAACGTATCCCCAATGGAGTACGTATGGAGAATGAGTCAATGGTGTCCTAATTTGGCGGGCCCATGGTGTACGGAAGTTGTTGGGCACCAATTAACTCAATTCCACACGCATTCGATCAAGTTATGACAATATACGGAAAATCCCAGACAACCGATGAAGCACACCAAGCCAACATGCTCAATTTTCATTTTCCCCAATTGGTCATGCAAGGGTAGGGTCAATAGGTTTCAACCTAGGGTCTAAACTAGGTTTACAATCCCTTTCCAAAAGAGATAAAGCTTGCTTCATTGGTCCAATACCTATTTCATTTCCCAATCTCTGATGATTAAGATTAGTATACCATTGGATTCTACGTCTCGAGGGCTTTCCGACGATATGTAGAACTCCAAATTCTGATAAACGGGTCAAAAGTTATGGCTTCCGGAAGATGGCCGTCCCGAGCCCGAAGCAGTTAGCTCGAGCGAACAAAAGTCGGCTCGAGCGAACTGCTCACAGAACCTTCTTGGCTCAAGCGAACAAAAGTTGGCTCGCGCGAACTGCTCACAGAACCTTCTTGGCTCGAGCGAACTGAAGGTTGGCTCGAGCCAAGTGTCCAGAATTGCAGAAAATGACTCATTTTGAGTCCAAACCTTGGGGAATCAAATCCCCTCTCCTCCAAGATCACCCCTGCAAGAAAAAGAGCCTCTTGCTCTCTCCACATCCATTCCATTCCTCCCATCAACAAACCCAACCATTCAATTAAGGTCCAATCCCATTAAATACCTAATCTAGCATGTGAGATCCAAATAACATAGACAAGCTTGGCATTATGGGTTGCTAAGCAATTGCATTGTCAAGAGTGAAGATAATATACATGTATGAGCAATAGATAAAGCTAATCTACTTGCCTTCACCAAATAGAGTGAAATTAGAGAGAAATTGAGAAGATTGAGGAGGAAGAAAGCTCCCACACACACTCTAGCCAAAACAACTCTCCCAAGCCTCTCTCCTACACTCAAGGAACACAAAGGAAAAGAAAGAAAGGAAATCCATCAACATGCAAGAACTCTACAACAATGAGGAAGGAAATTAGGGAAGAAATGGTTGAGGAAAACTTACCAAATTTAGGTCAAGATGTAGAGGAAGAAGAGAGGAAGAAGATGATGAGCTTGGCTGGCCTTGAATCCCTTCTCCAATGGCTCATGCAAGAAAAAGAAATGAAGAGGGAGGAAGAGAAGGAAAACTTCAGCAGTTGCAAATGAAGGAAGGAGACGAATGAATGAGCTGGGATGGGGTTTTAGGATGAGGGATGGAGGGAGAAATGACTCAAATACCCTCTTTGAGTGAATTAAGAGAAATGTGATTATTTGAGGGACTTTGGTGCGTCGAATCGCGACGAGTCAAGAACGGAAAGTGACGAGCGTGACGAGATCTTTCCAACGGACCCAAATTCGGTGAAAACGGAATTTTTCGAAAAAATACCCAATTTTCCTATTAATCACAACCTAACCCCCTATTAAGACTAATCGCACTTGGAATCAAACTAAACTTCGCAAATCACTTTCTAATGATAAAAGAAACCCGCTTAGCCACTAAACCCACTTAATTAGCTAAAATCACAATTAATTAGGCTAATAGCCAATATTAAGAAATTAATCACCCTATTAAGGTCGGGGACCTTACACTAGCCGCGAGGTAACCACTAGGTAACCGAATTTTCACAGAAACTTATACATTAAGCTTCTGGACAAGTAACCGTGAGGTGACCGCAAACCATGGCGGTTAGCCGACCTCTGAGGCCAGTTTTGAGTCTTGAAAAGGCTCAAAAATAATTCCTAAAACCCTATTAAATAAGCCATTAAACTAAGGGTTTTTAGGGTCATCTCTTGGTTGGTTTGGAGTCCCATTTACCTGAATAGGTTGGCACAACATATGGAGGTCTTCCTCGATGAATCCGAGCCTTCCAAGACTTGATCTTCTGCCTTCAAACTTGATCTTCCTTGTGAAACTCTGAGAGGCAAGGTCTTGGACTCTTTGACACGAAATTGACAATACGAAACAAGTGCTCATTGGAATGTGGCACTAACAGTTATCATATGTGAGTCCAAGTCATGTTAGCAAGCAACGAAAGATGGCTTTGATTAAATAAATGTTGAGATTTTCAAATTTGTTTTTTTTTTCTTTTTTTTCTCCTTCTATTTCCGCTTTCATTTTACTCTTCTAGCACAACAGAAGTGGGTTTTCTATCAAAAGTTCCCTAATTTTCTCAAATTACATATCCTTATTGAACTCTTCAATATTCCCTCGAATGCATTCTTCCCATTTAAATTGCCTGAAATCCCTCCAATAAATCTTGCTTTCTTAAAAATATAATTCCTCAATCCATGTGATTATGCAAAAAAAAAAAAAAAAAAATTTACATCAATCCAAATTAATGAAGTTATCTTATGAGATAAAGATAGAATCCCTATTTCTGAATAGGATCTTAGCAAATCATTAATTTCAGTAAGTTGCTAGCAAATCATTTGTTTTAGGAATAACCCATCTTTACTAGGAACAAGATTCATTATCTCCATACGTTTCCTATACGACATATCTTTCAGCTTTCTTAGAATGAATAAATCATAGAAGAGATTTTACACAGTTGGTGAATGTGGATTGGATGAAACTATATCTCCTTGTTTCGGATCCAGACTCTTCTTTTATATACATTTTCTATACACCGCATATATTCTTTTTGTAAAGAACCCTGTCAAGCGAAAAACTTATAGTCTTGGACCCATTAGACATTTTCTCAAAATACGATTTCATGTGATAGCTATTATACCTCCCATCAACCTACCTTGGAATTCCTCTCTTTTTGGGTAGCCCCAGGCATCACCCTGAATGTCTTGAGATCAAGACTTGATGGCTAGAAAATGAAGTCTCTTTCTTTCGCGGGTAGACTAATTTTGGTAAGGAATGCCTTAGCTAGCATCCCCCTGCATAGTTCTCCGGCTATCCCCATCCCAATTAGAACATGTTTGCAAATTGAGAAAACAATAAGGAAGTTCCTTTGGTCATCGAACTCCACTCCATAAAAAAGGCACCTTGTCAGATGGGAGATCATATGTCTTCCAAGGAAAGAAGGTGGGTTGGGTATTAGGAGAGTGTCTGAAACAAATGAGGCCAGCATGCTCAGACTAGGTTGGCAAGCCATGACAACTTCTTCCCTTTGGGCAACCTCGTTCAAAATGAGATACTTCATAAACTTCTCAATTTGGCACCCTAACAACCCATTATCTGGCTCATGTATATGGAGGAAAGTCAGATCTCTAGATTCACTTCTGCAATCAGGTAGCAGGTGGGCAGTGGGTGATGGCAACCTCATTAGTATTTGGTATGATAGATGGTTGGATCTCTCTCCCATTGCTCCAAGACTTCCAGAGTTCGTCTTTTTCCCAGTCGAATAAAGTCTCAGCCATAATCAGAGATAGGAATTGGTTCTTCCCTGACTACCTTCCCCCGGCTATCCTTCATATCCTATGACAGGCTAAAACCATAGACTTGGGAACAACCTCCTCTAGTGATGAACTCAAATGGGAAGGTAACTCTTTAGGCTCCCTTTCTATGAAAGATGCTTGGCAGCAAATTAGATCTAAAGCAGCAGAGGTCCCTTAGGCTTTTCTCGTTTGGAACAAGTTCGTCCACCCAAGGCTATCATGTTTTATTTGGCGTCCTCTTCATAGAAGGACTCGTACTTAGGTTTGGGCGCAATCAGTGGGAATCTCCTTAGCTTCCAGGTGTGCTCTTTGCAAATCTAACACTGAAATAGACCTCCATTTATTTTTCTGTCGTCCATATGCTGTCCACATTTGGGATTGGTTGTTGAAAATTCTTATTATCCATGGCCTTCTTCTAACTCAACTGGTCACTATTGGCAAGCCCTCTCCTCAGGCAGAGATAGGACTGGAAGAAAAGCCTCTAGTTTCTTACATCTCATCTCCTCTTTATGGTTTGCTCGCAATGAATCAGTCTTCAACAATAATCTCACTGCAGTCCTGTCGCGACCCCGGACCGGGATTAGGGGAGAATCCGACTAAGTCCGGGATCGGGACACGGGGGTGATGCCGCGCCACGTGCATCTCTTTGGCTAAACTGCACACGGAATTAAAAGAACATTTGTCCGTGCACGTGATTTCCCATAGGGTTCCGCGGTGAGGATTATCTTTACACATCATCTCACATATAACCATATCAAACATATTCTCAAGATTGCGGAAGCGTGTAGCAAACCATATTAATACTATTCAATTCCATAAACAAGACTGATTTATGATTAACATAACAAGATATCAGAATGAGCAATGATCATAAGCATATTTCCCCAAAAATAAATTTAAGTGTATTTACAAAACATCAGTTGATTAATTCCCCAAAATAACGGTCAACAATGACCGTACAACCAAAGGAAACCCAAAGTAAAGATATCATAAGTTCCCAAAATGTTACATTCTCAAGGCAAGGCCGAATGTCTACATGACATCATCGGCTTGCCACTCAATCACTCGCTGCGGTTCACCGACCGCCTCCTCAGGCTCCTCCTCAATGGAAATAAGCTCGGGACCTGAGTACCAAAATAAATGGATCAGACACGACGGTCTGGCAGGTGGGTGAAAAGATATAACAATAATTCAAAACAATGATGTCTTTAGAAACATAGTAGAATCTAGATAAATAATGAATTTTCATAAAAGAAGAATGCATCATGTAAAAGAGATACGTATGCGATAAAATCATGTAAAGGTACCAATGATTCGGGGACTAACAAGATGGCAACCACACAAAGCTAAATCCTCTCTCACAAAAGTGATAAGAGCACATCGGGACATTGACCTCAGTCACACGAGGTGAGGAGAATCAACGACGTTGACCTCAGTCACACGAGGTGAGGAGAATCAACGATTTTTATATAATAAATACATATAATACTCTGCGGGACCACGGTAGCGAACCGGATATATCGGGGCGAGGCGGGAACCATGCTGCAGCGGGTATAACTGAAGGGGGATATCCAAACCGGTGGATCAAACCGATAAGGTTATCCAAGCTTAGTGGTGCCGACTCATAGGTAACATGCGAAATTCAAAGCAAATAAATACACATAACGGGGCGGGAACCTATAGGTACAAAACATATAAAAGTCGGGACGGGTCTAAACAAATTAACAATATGGTAACACAATATTCTCGGTTCAAGAGTACTCACAAATCACAGGTTGAAATCCCAAAATAGGGGATTGGTTGAAAATCAAATACAAATATTTCCAATACCTTTACAGGCTAACAATAGGGTTTCTAGAATTGAATCAGTGTGAATAGGGTCCCGTATGTCGATCATGACGTAATTTTTGGTACTCTTTAAGAGTTAGGGACATTCCGGGTCCTTATACACATTGGTCAATCTATAAAATCTCATAGAATCTCCATGATAAGTTTCCCCTTTCATTCGGACTTCACGCAATACTTCACAAGTCCTTAATTAACAATGGGGCTCCAAACAATACCTCCCCACTACAACCCATTACAATTTACCCAAATCTTTCATGGGTTTAAATGCATCATTACAGGTTCAATATCTTCAAATAAGAAGAGAAGGGATAGAGTTGAATTGGACTTGAGTATGGGATTGAAATGAATTTGGAGAATAGTCCCTCAATTCTTTTATTTTACAGTTCATCTCATTTCAGTCCGATCGATCGTACTCATTGGCCGATCGATCGGTCCTGAATAGTTCCCAGTTATTTACAGTCCGATCGATCGGACCTGATGGGCGATCGATCGGTCCTGAAAACACTCTCAGTTATTTACAGTCCGATCGATCGGACCTGATGGGCGATCGATCGGTCCTGAAAACACTCTCAGTTATTTACAGTCCGATCGATCGGACCTGATGGCGATCGATCGGTCCTGAAAACACTCTCAGTTATTTACAGTCCGATCGATCGGACCTGATGGGCGATCGATCGGTCCTACAACGAATCTCAACCCATTTGGTTGAATTCTTCTCTTGTCCAGCTCCTATCCATTTCCTTTCTTTCCCCTTCTCCCAAACATAACTTCATGAATAATTGGGCTATTCCTTGACCTCCTTATCTCATCAAATCATCATTCAAAATCAATAATACTAAACTATCAAACATGACAAACCATTAAAACTATTAATGAAGACAAATCAAGATTTTGCATAAAACATGATAAAACACATGAGAATCATTTCATCCACTTGCCTTGGGTCCAATGCCAATCAAATTGAGCTTTAATCACTTCTTAAGCCCACAATCAAACACCTATACAAAAACCCCCAAATGCAAACCCTAAAATATCAAAATCCAAGTAAAACAAAACGAAATCTTCCAATAAACGAAATGGAGCTTCCCTAAGGCTAAACAAACAAGATTCTAAAACTTTTAGGAAGATCACTTACAAAGAAGTTCTTCAAAAAGCAAGGCATTATTCAAAGGAAGTCTTGGAGTGGGCGGTTTTCTTCAAAAATGGTGTCAAGATGAAGCCCTTGAGACGAGGAAGAAGATTGTAACCTCTATTTCTCCATTAGCACTAGCTTGGTGAAGGATTGAAGATGAAGAAACAAGAAAAAGGCAAGGGAAAACCCTAGGGCTGGAAGTCTCTTCTCCTTTTTAGGGTTTTTGCCAGAAATGGAAAAATGAAGAAGAAGCTTTCTATATATAGTAAGTGAGGATGGGGTCCACAACTTAAAAGACTCCTCGGGCTCAAAAGATGGCTTTCGGGGCTTCAAACGACTTCGACGAAGAAGACAAAGTTGATCGGAGAAATTTCTAGTTTCCAAAAAGTATATAATTTTGGTGACATTGAAATCGGTGTCCAGATTTTGGATAAAAAGACCATTTTTGCCCTCAAACTGCGAAAACCTGGTTTAGGGCTCTCGAATGGGAACGATGTCAACATGAAAGTTGTAGGAATTAGCAAGATAAGTCCAACGAGGTTAAAAACATGATTTTTGGAAATCATCGGTAAACCCCCAATCTCACACAATTCGTAACAAGAACCCCCCCCCCAAAGGGCCCCACCAGTAAAAAGGCTCTCCAAAGTCCCCAAAGCTATTATAAAAGCTATTCTAATCCCCAAACTTAATTAAAACCCACTAAACACACTTAAAATTAAAACACACTTAATAAACTCGAATCGAGGTCTCTCGGGTCAGGGTCTTACATCCTCCACCCCTTAGGACATTTGGTCCTCCAAATGGAAATTAAAACTCACCTCCGGTAGGAGATGTGGGTACTTCTTCTGAACTTGATCCCATAATTCCCATGTTGCTTCTTCCGATCCATGATTCTCCCAAAGTACCTTGACCTACTGAATAGTCCGAGTTCTCAATTCTTGTTCCTTGGTGTCAATGATCTGCTTAGGCTTCTCAACATATGTAGCATCTTCTCGGATTTCTAATGGCTCATAACGGAGTATGTGTAGTTTGTCGGGAACGTACTTCTTTAACATAGACACATGGAATACATTGTGTACGCCGGAAAGTTCGGGTGGTAAGGCTAACCTGTAAGCCACATCACCAATCCTACTCACAATGTCATACGGTCCAATGTACCTCCTAGACAACTTGCCCTTCTGTCCAAACCTCAAGGTTCCACGAGTAGGTGACACTTTCAAGAAAGCCTTATCTCCTTCTTTGAATTGTAAATCCCTTCTGTGAGAGTCTGCATAAATCTTCTGTCTACTCTGAGCCACTTTCAGACGTTCTTGGATCAACTTGACCTTGTCACTTGTCTCACTAACAATGGTCGGTCCATGGAAACTGCGAGTGCCAACTTCTTCCCAACAAACAGGTGTCCTACACCTTCTGCCATACAAAGCCTCAAAAGGCGCCATACCAATACTCGAGTGGAAACTATTGTTGTAAGCGAACTCACACAACGGTAA
The DNA here is from genome assembly GCA_012931725.1 of Litsea cubeba. Taxonomy (NCBI): domain Eukaryota; kingdom Viridiplantae; phylum Streptophyta; class Magnoliopsida; order Laurales; family Lauraceae; genus Litsea; species Litsea cubeba. The sequence continues at coordinate 94,764,341 of CM022946.1, read as the reverse complement.
GGCTTCATCCAACTGAGTCTTGAAATCTAACACACAAGCTCGGAGCATATCCTCAAGTGTCTGAATTGTCCTCTCTGACTGACCATCGGTCTGTGGGTGATAGGCTGTGCTGAACTGTAACTTCGTACCCATAGACTCATGCAATGTCTTCCAAAATCTTGAGACAAATCTGCTGTCTCTATCGGATGTGATGGAAACCGGTTGTCCATGTCGACTGACAATCTCTGTGACAAACAACTATGCCAAAGGTAACATATGCATCTTCTTCCCAGTCTTCATCGGTAGGAAATGAGCTGACTTGGTGAGACGGTCCACTATGACCCAAATAGCATCATTGCCCTTACTAGTCTTCGGTAAACCCGATATGAAATCCATGGTAATGTGCTCCCATTTCCATTCCGGAATCTCTAATGGCCGTAGTAACCCTGGAGGCTTCTGGTGTTCCGCCTTGATCAACTGACATATCATACAACGAGAGACGAAAGCTGCTATCTCTCTCTTCATGTTATTCCACCAAAATCTGCCCCTCAAATTCTGGTACATCTTCGTACTGCCCGGGTGTATGGAATACTTGGTATCGTGAGCCTCTGTCATGATATCATTCCTCAAGTCCTCTAAGTTAGGCACACATAAACGGTCTCGATAGTAAAAAACTCCATCTACAACACGAAAATCCGGACGGTCTGCTAAATGCTCAAAAATCTTAGCCAACTCTGGATCTTGCAACTGATTCTCTTTGATCTTCTGAATGAAAGAAGGCTCTGACACTGACATATTTGCCAACATGACACCATCTCTTAGTGGTTGGAAATCTACTCCCAATTCTTCTAACTGTTGTACCACGTAAGTCCCCCGAAGACATGCCATGCTCACTGACTTTCTGCTCAAGGCATCTGCAACTACATTCGCTTTCCCCGGGCGATACTTGATTGGAAAGTCATAGTCTTTAATATATTCCATCCATCTCCTCTACCTCATGTTCAACTCCTTCTGAGAAAACAAGTACTGTAGACTACGGTGATCGGAGTGAACCTCAAACTTCTCTCCATAGAGGTAGTGTCTCCACATCTTCAAAGCTAAAACAATTGCGGCCAACTCGAGATCATGTGTTGCATAGTTCTTCTCATGATCCTTCAACTGCCGGGATCCATATGCAACTACCTTCCCATCTTGCATTAACACGCATCCAAGTCCAACATTGGAGGCATCGGTAAAAATGGTGAAACCGCCGCTCCCAGATGGCAAAGTGAGGACTGGAGCTGTAGTCAATCTCTTATTCAGCTCTTGGAAACTAGCCTCACACTTGTCCATCCAAACATATGGTGCATTCTTCATTGTCAACTTCGTCAAAGGTGATGCAATCGACAAAAATCATTGCACAAACCTCCGATAATATCCTGCCAATCCAAGAAAACTCCTGATCTCCGATGCATTTTTCGGTCTGTCCCAATTCATGACAGCCTCAATCTTGGACGGGTCCACTGATAATCCTTCTTTGGAGATGATATGACCCAAAAATGTGACTTGGTCCAACCAAAATTCACACTTACTAAGTTTTGCAAACAACTGATTCTCCCTCAAAAGCTGGAGTGCTATCCTCAAATGTTCTTCGTGCTCTTCTTTGGTCTTGGAATACACCAAAATATCATCAATAAACACTACTGTAAACTGATCCAAATACTCCGCAAATATTTTGTTCATCAATGCCATGAAAACTGCCGGTGCATTAGTCAAACCAAATGGCATCACTAGAAACTCATAGTGTCCATATCTTGTCCGAAAGGCTGTTTTTGGTACAACTGAATCTCTAACTCTCAACTGATGGTAGCCTGACCTCAAATCGATCTTCGAAAAGTAAGCAGCTCCTTGCAACTGATCAAACAATTCATCTATCCTTGGCAATGGATATTTGTTTTTGACGGTCACTTGGTTCAATCTCCTGTAGTCAATACACATTCTCATGGAACCGTCTTTTTTCCTCACAAACAAAACTGGTGCTCCCCACGATGACACACTAGGTCTCACAAAACCTTTGTCTAAAAGTTCTTGCAATTGCATCTTCAACTCTCCCAATTCTGCCGGGGCCATTCTGTAGGGTGCGATAGATATCGGAGCGGTCCCCGGTAACAACTCAATAGTGAAGTCTATCTCTCTAATGGGTGGCAATGCCGGTATCTCCTCCGGGAAAACATCCGGGAACTCACAAACAATTGGGATCTCCTCCACCCCTTGGGACCGTTTATCCTCCGTGATAAACACCAAATAACCCTCACAACCACTTTTTAGAAGCCTATCAGCCTTCAACACTGAAATAAACCCTACACCAGCACTACTCTTCTCTCCCTGAAATAACACCCCTGCCTGGGTCTCCTCTAACTTAAAAGTCAGGGTTTTATGGATTGTTTGTAGCATGGTATCCTGCTAACCAATCCATCCCTAGGATGACATCAAAATCCTGCATCTCTAATAAAATGAGATCTGCCAGTAATACTACTTCTCCTATCATGACTGGGCAACTAGGGTAAGAAGTTCTACAAACAACTTCCTTACCTAAACGGGTAGTCACAGTCAAAATGAAGCTCAACTCTCTAGCATGCATATCAATCAACTTAGCAAATTTTGGAGATACGAATGAGTGAGTAGAGCCAGGGTCAAACAAAACTCTAGCCTCAAAACCACAGACGAGAAGTGTACCTTCCACTACATTGCCTTCAGCCTCTGCATCCGCTCTATTGACAGCATAAAGATGTGCCCTCTGTTGTGGCTTGTTCTGTCCTTGTTGTTGCCTGCCTTATTGTGCATTCCTATTCTGATTCTGAGGATGCTGATTCTGATTCTGCCCTTGCTGACGGGCCTGTTGTTGCTGCTGTGGCCTATGCTGCTGCGGTGGTGCCTGTTGCTGTAGTGGCCTTGCTTGATTCTGAACTACTAACGCATTCTGAGGTGGTGCCTGACGCTGTGCTCCTTGCTGCTGCCTATTATGTCTATCTGGCCTTGGACAATCCTTCATTTGGTGGTTCATGGAGCCACATCTAAAGCATGCTCCCGTAATAAAACAACAATTGGTACTCTCATGGTTTTTCCCATAGTGGATACAAACCACTGGATTCTGTGCATTCTACTCCTGCCTTGGCCTTTTGTTCTGATTGTTCCTTTGCTGATAGTTCTGCTGCTGGCCTTGACCCTTTCCTTGGCTCTTGATGATCTTGTTATGGAAGTTCTCAAATTTGTATGCCCTCTTGACAGCTTCTTCAAAGGTGGCGGGTGGTACAACCCCGGTAGCATCCCTCTCAATAATCGGGTGAAGTCCCTCAAGGAACTTGGTTATCTTCTTCTCCTCCGTATCTACCAACTCCGGTGCATACCTTGACAATCTCTCGAATTTGGTGAGGTATTCGAGGACTGTCATGTTCCCTTGCACAAGTTGCTGAAATTCTACTGCCTTTTGCCTCTTGACATGTGTAGGTACATATTTCTCTCCAAATTGTCTCTTGAAGTTAGCCCAAGCTTCTGCATCAGCCATTGCCCTATATTCTGCCTTGATGGTTTTCCACCATATATCTGCTATGCCCGTGAACATAGAGGCTGCAAGCTGTACTCATTCTACACCCGTACATGTGAAGATCTCAAATATGTTCTCGGTGTGCTCAAGCCAATCATCTGCTGCCATTGGATACTCAGTCCCCAAAAATTCTTTCGGTCCTCTCTTCCTGAACCGCTCATACAGCACATTAGGATCATTCCCTCTAATGTTTACCGGACCAGGTGGTGCAACTGGGATTGGTTCCGGTCTCCTTTCTAATATCCCCAACAACTGTGCTTGCATTTGAGCTATCTCCCTAGCATGATCCTCGTCTTTCTTAAGCATCTGTTCTTGCAATCTGGTCTGTGTCTCATATGCTTGTGCTTGGAGTCTAGCCTGGTTCTCATTTGCCTGGCATTGTTGGTCAATCATAGCCTGCATCATCTGTTGGAATTGGTTCTGCATGTTGTTGTCTTGTGGTTCCTCTGCAATAGGTCATGTATTCTCACTGTTACTAGCAACGTGATTACTGTTTGCTGCTCTTTTGCGAGGTGGCATAACACTGCAAAACAAATTATTAGCACATATAAATCAAGTACAGGGTGGTCACACATTGCTCACATGATTCTATCTAACGAATCCTCGCCACGAACTTAAGATTTCTAGTTTCTTTTAATTGCCTGAAACATGTCCCGCTCTGATACCAGTCCTGTCGCGACCCCGGACCGGGATTAGGGGAGAATCCGACTAAGTCTGGGATCGGGACACGGGGGTGATGCCGCGCCACGTGCATCTCTTTGGCTAAACCGCACACGGAATTAAAAGAACATTTGTCCGTGCACGTGATTTCCCACAGGGTTCCGCGGTGAGGATTATCTTTACACATCATCTCACATATAACCATATCAAACATATTCTCAAGATTGCGGAAGCGTGTAGCAAACCATATTAATACTATTCAATTCTATAAACAAGACTGATTTATGATTAACATAACAAGATATCAGAATGAACAATGATCATAAGCATATTTCCCCAAAAGTAAATTTAAGTGTATTTACAAAATATCAGTTGATTAATGCCCCAAAATAACGGTCAACAAAGACCGTATAACCAAAGGAAACCCAAAGTAAAGATATCATAAGTTCCCAAAATGTTACGTTCTCAAGGCAAGGCCGAATGTCTACATGACATCATCGGCTTGCCACTCAATCACTCGCTGCGGTTCACCGACCGCCTCCTCAGGCTCCTCCTCAATGGCAATAAGCTCGGGACCTGAGTACCAAAATAAATGGATCAGACACGACGGTCTGGCAGGTGGGTGAAAAGATATAACAATAATTCAAAACAATGATGTCTTTAGAAACATAGTAGAATCTAGATAAATAATGAATTTTCATAAAAGAAGAATGCATCATGTAAAAGAGATACGTATGCGATAAAATCATGTAAAGGTACCAATGATTCGGGGACTAACAAGATGGCAACCACACAAAGCTAAATCCTCTCTCACAAAAGTGATAAGAGCACATCGGGACATTGACCTCAGTCACACGAGGTGAGGAGAATCAACGACGTTGACCTCAGTCACACGAGGTGAGGAGAATCAACGATTTTTATATAATAAATACATATAATACTCTGCGGGACCACGGTAGCGAACCGGATATATCGGGGCGAGGCGGGAACCATGCTGCAGCGGGTATAACTGAAGGGGGATATCCAAACCGGTGGATCAAACCGATAAGGTTATCCAAGCTTAGTGGTGCCGACTCATAGGTAACATGCGAAATTCAAAGCAAATAAATACACATAACGGGGCGGGAACCTATAGGTACAAAACATATAAAAGTCGGGACGGGTCTAAACAAATTAACAATATGGTAACACAATATTCTCGGTTCAAGAGTACTCACAAATCACAGGTTGAAATCCCAAAATAGGGGATTGGTTGAAAATCAAATACAAATATTTCCAATACCTTTACAGGCTAACAATAGGGTTTCTAGAATTGAATCAGTGTGAATAGGGTCCCGTATGTCGATCATGACGTAATTTTTGGTACTCTTTAAGAGTTAGGGACATTCCGGGTCCTTATACACATTGGTCAATCTATAAAATCTCATAGAATCCCCATGATAAGTTTCCCCTTTCATTCGGACTTCACGCAATACTTCACAAGTCCTTAATTAACAATGGGGCTCCAAACAATACCTCCCCACTACAACCCATTACAATTTACCCAATCTTTCATGGGTCTAAATGCATCATTACAGGTTCAATGTCTTCAAATAAAAAGAGAAGGGGTAGAGTTGAATTGGACTTGAGTATGGGCTTGAAATGAATTTGGAGAATAGTCCCTCAATTCTTTTATTTTACAGTTCATCTCATTTCAGTCCGATCGATCGTACTCATTGGCCGATCGATCGGTCCTGAATAGTTCCTAGTTATTTACAGTCCGATCGATCGGACCTGATGGGCAATCGATCGGTCCTGAAAACACTCTCAGTTATTTACAGTCCGATCGATCGGACCTGATGGGCGATCGATCGGTCCTGAAAACACTCTCAGTTATTTACAGTCCGATCGATCGGACCTGATGGCGATCGATCGGTCCTGAAAACACTCTCAGTTATTTACAGTCCGATCGATCGGACCTGATGGGCGATCGATCGGTCCTGAAAACACTCTCAGTTATTTACAGTCCGATCGATCGGACCTGATGGGCGATCGATCGGTCCTGCAACGAATCTCAACCCATTTGGTTGAATTCTTCTCTTGTCCAGCTCCTATCCATTTCCTTTCTTTCCCCTTCTCCCAAACATAACTTCATGAATAATTGGGCTATTCCTTGACCTCCTTATCTCATCAAATCATCATTCAAAATCAATAATACTAAACTATCAAACATGATAAACCATTAAAACTATTAATGAAGACAAATCAAGATTTTGCATAAAACATGATAAAACACATGAGAATCATTTCATCCACTTGCCTTGGGTCCAATGCCAATCAAATTGAGCTCTAATCACTTCTTAAGCCCACAATCAAACACCTATACAAAAACCCCCAAATGCAAACCCTAAAATATCAAAATCCAAGTAAAACAAAACGAAATCTTCCAATAAACGAAATGGAGCTTCCCTAAGGCTAAACAAACAAGATTCTAAAACTTTTAGGAAGATCACTTACAAAGAAGTTCTTCAAAAAGCAAGGCATTATTCAAAGGAAGTCTTGGAGTGGGCGGTTTTCTTCAAAAATGGTGTCAAGATGAAGCCCTTGAGACGAGGAAGAAGATTGTAACCTCTATTTCTCCATTAGCACTAGCTTGGTGAAGGATTGAAGATGAAGAAACAAGAAAAAGGCAAGGGAAAACCCTAGGGCTGGAAGTCTCTTCTCCTTTTTAGGGTTTTTGCCAGAAATGGAAAAATGAAGAAGAAGCTTTCTATATATAGTAAGTGAGGATGGGGTCCACAACTTAAAAGACTCCTCGGGCTCAAAAGATGGCTTCGGGGCTTCAAACGACTTCGACGAAGAAGACAAAGTTGATCGGCGAAATTTCTAGTTTCCAAAAAGTATATAATTTTGGTGACATTGAAATCGGTGTCCAGATTTTGGGTAAAAAGACCATTTTTGCCCTCAAACTGCGAAAACCTGGTTTAGGGCTCTCGAATGGGAACGATGTCAACATGAAAGTTGTAGGAATTAGCAAGATAAGTCCAACGAGGTTAAAAACATGATTTTTGGAAATCATCGGTAAACCCCCAATCTCACACAATTCGTAACAAGAACCCCCCCCAAAGGGTCCCACAATTAAAAAGGCTCTCCAAATTCCCCAAAGCTATTATAAAAGCTATTCTAATCCCCAAACTTAATTAAAACCCACTAAACACACTTAAAACTAAAACACACTTAATAAACTCTAATCGAGGTCTCTCGGGTCGGGGTCTTACAAGTTCACAGGTTCAAACATCTTTTCCAGCACAGTAGTTTGGAGTTTCTTGGTATAACATACATTCTTCTAAGCTTCCAAGGGTTTCTTAATCCCTTACTAACTGAAACCTTAAAGGTTTGATTTTCTCTTCAGTGCTATTCTTGTACAAGTCCCTTTTCAGTCTTCTTCTTTCTTTTTCTTTTTTTGGTTTTTGTTGAGCTTGTTCTTTCAGCCTTTTGGCTTTTTTTGGGGCATCCAGTCCAAGTACTTTCTTCTCCTCCTTAATTCTAATTTACCTTCTAGCAAAAAAAATTGTGATGGTGTTAGAAAAGAGAGAGACTAAGAGAAAGAAGATTAGAGGGAGAAGAGAGAGCTTTCCTATTATCTCATTATCAGTGTGTACAAATACAAAGGGGAGAGGCCTAATTTTAGGCAAAGTAACATCATAAGAGAGGACCCTAATTCTAACCATAACTCATCTTAAGTGGGCATCCACCCATGATCCATATCTCATAACACTCCCCCTTGGATCACCACCATTCAATGATAGTTGCCTCATTAAAAACCTTGCTAAGGAAAACCCAATGGGAAAAAACCAAAGTGAAGGAAAAAAGAGTACAACATTCTTCAAGATCATTGAACTGATGTAGGACGTGCATAAATGCTGCCTCGTTAAAACCTTAACCAAGAAAACCCAGTGGGATAAAACCTAGAAAAGAAAAAAGAGTACAGCGTACAAATGTCCTGGGTAGCATACTTCAGGATGCCTCCTTAATAAACCACTCCCCCTGATGACAGCAACCATTCACATATTTGATGATGAACTCTACGCCCGTCAATCCTATATACAAACTTCTGGAATACTGATTTTGGCAAAGATTTGGTAAATAGATCAGTCAGGTTGCTACTCGAACAAACTTGCTTGACTTCAATTTCATTGTTCTTCTGAAGTTCATGAGTGAAGAAGAACTTTGGTGCTATATGCTTAGTCTTGTCTCCTTTAATGAAACCTTCTCGAATCTATTTTATGCATGCTTCATTATCTTCATAGATAATATTCAGGAAACCTACAATAGATGGTAATCTACAAGAACTACGAACATGATGAGTCAAAAATCTGAGTCATACACATTCCATACTGGCTTCATAAATAGCCAAAATCTCAGCATGGTTGGACGAAGTAGTTACCAAACTCTGTTTAGTATAATGCCAAGAAATGGCGGCATTACCATTAAGAAACACATAACCAGTCTATGATCGACCCTTATGAGGATCAAATAGATAACCTGAATCTGCATATCCTACAAAACTGAGATCTCTACGAGCACAAGAATAAAATATTCCAAAATCAGTTGTTCCACGCAAATATCGTAGGACGTGTTTAATACCAATACAGTGCCTTTGAGTTGGTGCAGAGTTATATCTAGCAAGTAGATTCACAGAAAATACAATATCCGGTCTAGTACATTGTCCCAAGTGAAAGAAATTGCGATTCAGATCTGAAACTTCTCATAAAGAGACTACTATGGCTGATGCAAAGCATGACAGATTTTAAAAAATCTGATTTCTGCACTATGCAGCGGAAATCAGCCATAAAGAATCGCATAGAAACTCCATTAAATCATGACCAACAAGTGTATAATTAAAGGAGAATGAAGAAGACTCATACCTCAAAGATTTGTAGACTTCAAACCTCTGAAAAAATAGATCCAAAGGCCCGAACTCAGACTTGCAATTTGCAAACAAGTTGCTGGAATTTTCTGCACTAGTATTGCCTTTGATCTTCTCCTCTATCTCACTTCCAAATCTGATTGGCTAAGATGGTGGGATCTTAATCTAGGAATTAAGAAGTATTTCTCCAAGGGAAAATCTCAGACCTTAAGCCTTCTTCAATCAAGAAGAGAAGCAACCAAGGGCTGGACGTGTGGGGCACTCTTAGGATACTTGCAAAGTGTTTCACAAAGTGTGTTGGACGTGTGCTACCTTTGTAATTCTCCTTCTTATGGTGTAGGACGTCCAAGGGAAGGCTCTCTCTCTTTTATAGAAACTTAGGAAACCTTTCCTAGAAGTTTATCTTTCCTAATTCTCATGGATGTCCAAGAAAGACTTACTTCCTTTAAGAAACACTCCAATTAGAAAAGGAAACTAAAAGGAACTTTCCATACAATTAGTAATACTAGTTGTAGAACACTTACTAATTTTAAGTTCCTAATCCAAAAAGGAAACTAACTCATAGGAATACTAATCCAAAGAGGAGTCCAACTTTCCAAGTAGAGTCCTACTCAAAGTTGGAAACCTTACCCATGGAAATCCTATTATGGACATCCCACATATCAATGCACACCATGGCCCACATACAATTTATCTAGAGTTAAATTCATGTATACCATCAAAGGCCTATTTGAATTCAAACTCAAAATTCTTTTTCCACTAAAATAATTCATCCTTATGTTATCTAAACATCTTAGGAAACCATGCCAATCTTGATAAGTGACTAGAGAAGGGACCAAAAGACATATTTGCCATTGGCTCCCAAAATGACCAAAATGTCCATGCTAAACCCATAGCAACATTAAGACCATTTTAACCTTAACTCATTCCACTAGAGAGTTATGGTTGAACTCCAAGGACAAATATATAAGCTCGTCATAAGATGACGGTTGTCTTCGACCTACTAAGTGTAATGACCTGAATGCCCCTCTATGTAACATCCATAATCGAGTCAGGTTATCACATGTACTATCAACCTTCCCGATTACATCTAAACCTTAGAACTTCATATCCTTAAACATAATCATCATTCGAATATCATTCTCTTGATCCAGGGAGCGACCCACAAGTTCAATATTCATATGGAACATCCATATACTAAGATCTTAGATTTTGATGATTAATCGGATAATTCTAAGGGGACGATTATTCCATCATCAGATGGCATAGATTCTATATTGCATCTGCACGTCCCAACTGATCAAGTCCGAGTACCCAAAACACAGAGCTGTTGACCCATGAATAGAATCTCACCCATAGTGAATTAAAGCACAAGAACTTGACTTCGTCAGTTCATCCACAAATGCTCAAGATTAAGAGCACCGGTTACTTAGTAGCATGAGGTGACTTGATCTCTTTTCTGTGATAGTACTATTTTAGAGATCACACCTACAACGGTCCTGTTCAATGCATGACACATGCACTAATGAGATAGATCCGGGAAAGGCCTCCCATGACTTAGGTATGTCACCCTATATAGGAGAGTATCTCATTATAACTTCTACCAAGATGAAGTGCCCAGCTCCATCTTTCAGTTATGAACAAATATGATGTTTCCAGTTGTCCATGAATAAGACCTATCTGTGTGTAGACACTACACACCTAATTCATTTACTAGAAACAATGGGCCTTACACAACCATACATATATACATGTTTAAGCATAAAAGAGTCTTTCAATTAAATAACCAGTAAATATCCAGTAACAAAAGATGAGAATGCAACTAGTGGGCTTTAGGGCATACACCAATCCCAACACCAAGTACATCAAGGCTACAATAGCACTTAAGTATGGTACTTCGGGACCCAATACCTTTTCATTTTCATCAATGGGACGGTATGGATGTTTCTTTAAATAATTAGCAGTTTTTTCGAGCTCTTCTGGTTCCCAATCATTAGCATCATTTTCCTTTGATATTTGTGTAGCTACCGCATATGCAAATGTGTCATTGATGACAATATCATTTCTATTCCATCTCTCTCTTGAATAAAAATAAAATATAGAGATCTCTTTATTATCAGGTATCGGTGCCTCTTCAGGGGCTTTCAAAGTCTCACTAGGGACTTTCATTATTCTAGAGAGAACAGATTTTACCATAACCTCTTCAAGAGCGCTGCGTGTCTCTTTGGGAGGAACCTTTTCAGGAGCATTACGTGCCTCTTCGGGAGGAACCTCTTCAGGAGAGTTAAGTGCCTCTTCAGGAGGATATGATGATGATTGTTAATTTCTCCTTTTCCGTGGAGCTGAGTCCTTTAAACCTATAGGTCTGCCATGCTTCTAGCATATTTCAGATTATTTTGTTGCTATATTTTGACTTTGTCCTACAAGGACATTAATCTTGGCCTGTGCATTCATAACTGGTACGTGTGACTTTGTCACTTTTGCTGCATCGTTAAATGAATCAGGTGATTTTTTGCAATTTCTTGTAAGTGCACTATTCTCCATACTTCATTTTCTCATTATGAAGTACGTGGATCTAGATGAGACAGACTGGAAGTATTCCATGTTAGTTCTCGCCGTTCTTCAGGAACGGGTTGTTCTACAGGAACAATACGTTTTTCAGGAACTATCTTATCTCCCTTTAATGGCGGGAATATTGTCTCATTGAATTTATAATCGGAAAAAATGAGCAGTGAAGACATCTCTAGTCATTGGTTTTAGATATCGAATAATCGAGGGAGAGTCACATAACATATATAGATTCTCAATCTACGTTGTGGTCCCATCTTAGTACGCTTAGGGCTCCTATTATGCCAAAGCATTAAAGTCTTAGGATCACTAAGCTTTGGGCTTGACTTTTGTTGTTTTGCTCATAATCGAATGCGATTCGACATTGGAGATTGTCATGTAAGATAACCCTGAGGAATGCACTTAGTTTTTCTAATATTTGCTTCTGGCTTCCAATACTAGTAACGATGTGTAAGTATTCCTTGTTACCTTCACTCATAGTCTAAATGTGGTACCCATTCATTCTGATGCCTTTGAAATTAATCAAGTTTCTTCAGAAACTTTTTGAGAACAAAACATCTTTAATGAAGAGTTGGGTACCATTAGGTAACATCATATGGGCTCTTCCGGAGCCTTCAATTATTTGCACAGGTCTAGCTATGGTGGATACCTTTCGTGGAATGAACAACAATTCTGAGAAAAAATTTTGATTTTTTCAAAATGTTGTGTTATGGCACTATCTACCAAACATAGATTGTCCTCAGTTCCATGATCCATACCTTAAATAATAAATCAATACAACTATGCAATCATATGATATGAGCTAAAATAATTAAAATATTCACCATAAATTAGGATATTAAAAAAGAAGAAGTTCCCCTTCAAAATGGAAAAATCTAAGAAACATGCATCTCAAATGAACTAAAAAAATTAAGTTTGTGAAGTTCAAATAATTATTGTTCTTCTAGACCATGCCAGGGGGTGCTCCCAAGAGATTGCTAAATGCCTCATTATCCAGAGATTGGTTGTCCTCATTCCCAAAGAAGTCTCAAGTCTCTAAGTTTGTAATGTCAATTGGAGGCCTCTCTAGTGTCATTGTATTCCAATTCCAGCCTTCCAGATCATTTGTCTCTGCTAAATGAATAGAGGCCATATATGCTTTGCATTGTTTCACCATTTCCTTTGGTGCACGGCAAGTGCGTGACTAATGCCCACTTCTTCCACATCTGTGGCACGCGTCATCAGGACGGTGGGTAGGATTAACTGGTGGATTCTGATTCTAATTGTTCTTATGTTGAGGGGCAGACCACTTCTGGTGATTTTTGAGTTTTGATGGGGGCCTTTAAAACCACCTTGTCTGGAGGAGTTATGTCTTCCATTCCCCCTTCCTCTGCCTCTGTTTAAGCTAAAACTGACATTTGCTTCAGGAATTGTCGAAGATCCAATTGGTCTGGAGTTATTATTTTTCATCAATACTGTGAGAACTCGACCCCTAATTTCTTGGATTAGTGTTGTTTTAGTTGTGGATTAGTTCTCTAAGCGGGATTAGCGGCTGTTTGGTTGAGTTTATGAGTTAGAATGACTTTTCATCAGCTTTGGGAAGTTTTAAGAGCCAGTAAACCTAGTCAGTGACCGTAGGGTCCCATTTGTTTTGTGTGCTCAGCGTGGAGTGATTCCCAAAAATTCCCATTTCGGCTTTATTTGACTAGTCTCGTCATTCCCTATAACTTTCGTGTTCACTCCGTACCATTCAAAGCTCCAAAAATCAGTTTTCCAGCCCTGGGGGTAAAAAATCGGTCTTTTCACATTGAATCTGAAACCAAATTCCGAGATCTCAGAAGTCAGACCATGCTGAAATTATACTTTTTGGAAACTAGATTTCATAAAAAAAAATTTCTCTTCTTCGACGATCGCATCCGGGGCCCAGAAATCGATATTTTAACCCTTGACAAGTTTAAGTGAGGTGGGGTCCACACCCACCCATTATAAGAAAACCCTCCTCTCTTTCTCCCTCATTTTCCACTCTCCATCAACTGCAACTCTCTAGCTATAGTACCACAGCCATTCTTCTTCTTTTTCTTCCATTTCTCTTGCTCGGATGGAGCCTCCAAACCATGAATCCGACGAGGGAACTCCGGCAACTTCTTCCCCTTCATCTCCTCTCTTGTTTGACATCATTTTCGTGGGAAACCAAGGTGGGCAGCCCCTTCTCCAAGCTTCTTCTTTCTGGTTGTTGGTCTTAGAGTTAAGAGCTTCCTCCCCATCTTCCATTTTTGTGCAATGGCATCCCCTTAGGTTCCATTTCCCTAGCTTGTGTGCCCCATTCCTTGTCTTTCTTGATTTACCATTTCTAGGGTTCTAAATAGGTTTGTTTTTTAGGGTTTTTGGATATGCTTGTAGGTGTTGCTTGAGAGTGGTTGTGGGAGCATGTTTAGCTAATTTGGAACCCAAGGCAAGTGGATGAATGGATGGTTTTGAATGTTAGCATGCTTTATGAGAAAATCTTGATTTTTCATTACTTGTTCTTGGTGATTTCATATTTGTTTTACATCAATGCTTCTTGCTACTATCTCTCTTGGTTTATGAATGCATATTGATGAGTCTTTCTCATTGGTTTAGTCTCTTGGAGATTTATACATGTTATTTTGGTTAAATCTTGCTTTATGTGTACATATGGATTACATGAATGATGGATTTTCTCTTGTGTTGAATGAGATTGGAATGAAGGAGATTTGATGTATTTTATGGAGTGTTTGATGGAGGAATAAGTGTTGTTTTGAGAAGGCTAGGAGCCCCCTTATTTTTTTGACAAAGTGGTGGCTCAAAGGAGATTTGAAAGAAGAGGAAGAAGGAGCCCGGAATGCACTTCGGGGCAGCTTTGTGATAGTTCGCTCGAGTGAACCCCAGACAAAGGCTAGTTGGCTCGAGCCAACCTGCTGGTCACTCAAGCCAACCAGTCCAAAGCCCAGTTCGCTCAAGCGAACATCTTCTAGAGAGCCCATGGCTCGAGCAAACTTCGGGTCTGCTCGAGCCATGTGTACTGTGGACCTGGGGTTGTTTTAAAAGCGTGGGACTGATGTGTAAATGCTTAGGAGAGGTCTGTTTGGGGCCCAAATGTGATGGTGAGACTTAGGAGGTAATGTATGGAGCCTGGTTGAAAAAGAAACCCCATCACGGAGATTCATTGAGGGTTTTTGACTTGTCAATGTGTATAGGGAGCTCGGAATGTCTCCAATCTTATGGAGTACCAAGCTAATATCAAAACCGACATATGGGAACCTTATCCCCACTGATTTAATCTTGAACCCTCAATGCTTGGTCCAGAAATTTATGGAAACCCATCCACGTTCTATTTTTACCTAAACTTTTATGTGTACTTCCCAAAATTCATACTACATGACTCGTCATGCCCCGAAAATACTGAAATTGCATTTTTAGTATGTTACTAGCCCTTTATGCATTGCCCGGTAATACAGTGATATTGTTCCTATGGGCACCCCGTTCAGCCCGATTATTACAGACATTTGTACTTGTCCCGATTTCTTGTATATGACTTATATGTCCGCACCACTAAGCTTGGATGACCTTGTCGGCTTGATCCACCGACTTGGAGATCCCCTCTTGTTCCGGCCAGCTGCAGCTGGATCCCATCCCATCCCGATACCTGGCTCGGTACCGCGGTCCCACTATGATGTGCTCTCATCATGTTAGTGATAGAGGATTTAGCTTGATGGGGTTGCCTCCCGTCCTTACGATTGTGGCTCCCCTGAAGAAGGAAAATTTGCAGGGTCCACCTATGGACTGGGTTTGCAATGTGAGGAATACCCGATTTGTCAAATACCCATGCTTTATACATGCTTTAAAGGAATACATGTTTTGTCAAATATTCATGTTTTACACCCATTTTATATGAATAAGGGATTTTGTCAGATATCCATGACTTTCCACACATTTTAATTATATGCAGGTTTTGTTCAAATAACATGATTTATCACATTTTATTCTTCAGTATATTGTTTATATCCTTTCACCCACCTGCCAGACCGTTGTGTCTGACCCACTATTTTGGTACTCGGGTCCAGATTTCTTCGCCCCGAGCTGATTGTATGTTGGCTGTGGAGCCATGAGCTTGCAGGTTGTAGTGTTAGCTATGTCATGTAGACATTGAGCTCGACATCAGAGGTTTAATTAGCCTGTTATTGTATGACTTTTATTAGCCATTTTTTCGGGATTGTAATTAATAAACGTTGATATTTGTAGCTTGAACATATATGGGAATGCAATATCCTCTGACTGTCAGCTCTGTACTTTACTATGGCAATTTGTTCCGGTCTGATATGGTTCTTGATATGATAGCTTTATGCTAGCGGTTGAGTGTGACGTGGAATCTGATGGCCACAGACTCCAGGTCGTAACTCCACGAAAGCTTCTACGAAATATTCAGAGTGTGTTGGAATTTGTCCTCTTCACACACGTGGATCTTGGGAGAAATATGATTCTATTACTTAATCCCAAATTCACACTCCCCGAGGTCGGGCCACTGCAAGGTCTGGGTTTGGGGGTGTGACAAATACTATGCAATTCTGTTCAGTGACTAGGGGACATGAGATAAGTTCTGAATATTTGGAGAAATGTCGTTCTCGATACTGCTGCTGTTGCTGTAGGAGCACATTCGAGGCATGAAAAGTGGATAACGTTTTCTCCAACATCTGCTCTTCCGAAACCTTTTCACCATATAGTCTTAATCGGAAAACAATATTGAAGAGGAAAGAGTTGTATTCAGATACTATTTTATAATCCTGTAACCTCGGGTTTAACCATTCATTCTATGCAGCTGGTAGTATGACCATCTTCTGGCGATCATACAAATCCTTCAGGGGTTTCCATAGGCCTGCTGGGTCTCCCTCAGTAAGGTATTCATTTTTGAGGTCTGCATGTATGTGATGGCGCAAAAAGATGAGGACTAACGCCTTTTCCTCTAGAGATATCTTATTACCTTCCTTTATGGTCTCTCCTAGTTTCTTGGATTGCAAGTGGATTTTAGCATCCAATTGCCAAGATAAGTAATTGTCCCCATTTATGTTAAGTGATTTAAAGTCAAGTTTAGTCAGATATGACATCATGCAAGAACTGTAATAAGAAATATATATTAAGTTAACCATGTGCAGATAATCAATAAAGTAAAAGGAAAAAAATTAATGAAACCTTAACATAAAAAGTAATTAAGGAAGGGATTTAAACATAACAAAAAGTAAATTGGCCAATGAAAAGTCAGAACATCAGGTTCTCAACTTTGAGAATCGAGACTGTTGGTTCTATAAAAACTTTAGGCTTGATTTAGAACTTTAGGTTCATAATACAAGAAATTAGAACTGTAGGTTCTGTCAAGTCTTCAAGTTTGAAGTAGAACTTCTGGTTCTAACAAATGATCAAGACTTCTGGTTCTGTCACATTTTCATGTTTAATTTCATGGCGGTATAATTTATTTGGACTTATGAATAAAAAACTTCAGACTTTGATTTATGGATATGAATCTACAGGTTCATATCAGTATTCCAACTTTTAGGACTGCTGGTCCATGGATAGGTGAAATTCAGGTTCACTTTTAGAACTTCTGGTTTTATGTTGTGATCCATTCATAGCATTAATAAATTTAAATTAAAAGAGAGAAGAAAAAATCATGCAAGAGGATGAATAGTAACCAAGTACTATAATTACAGTAAATAATTTAGATTTGAACTATGGTTTGGAAATCACTTACCGTGATTGCAATCCAGAAAAAAAAAATTCTAACCGTTGAAATCTCTAATCTGTTGCGTCTATTAGGTAGTGTTCGTCGCCACGAATCTGCAGAACCAACCCGTTCCTCGATCAAAGGTTAGATGAAGAAGTACTCGTGCCTTATTATTGAAGACTGCAAACATGTTACAGTCGCTGATCACCCAAATCCCCAAAATGTGGCTGGAAAACAAAAACCAAAGGCTCCTTTGATTTTGCACGCAAACCAAGAGGAGATGTTTGAAACCAAAACGTGGCAGAAAACCAAAACCAAAGGGTCCTTGATTATACGCGCAAACCAAGAGGAGATGTTTGAAACAAAAAAAACGTGGGTTTATCTTGTTGCACGGTAAGAGGGGGTAGAGTAAGATGGGATCGTGCTGATAACGTGTTAGAAAAGAAAGAGACTAAGAGAAAGAAGATTAGAGGGAGAAGAGAGAGCTTTCCTATTATCTCATTATCTGGGTGTACAAATACAAAGAGGAGAGGCCTATTTATAGGCAAAGTAACCTCATAAGAGAGGAACCCTAATTCTAACCCTAACTCATCTTAAGTGGGCATCCACGCAAGATCCATATCTCATAACAGATAGCTATTATCCCCATTATATAGAGATTTGTGAATTCTAAAGAATTAAACGTCATGCTGTCTTGAGGCAATAGAGAAAGTGACTTTCAAAAATTGATTCCAAAATTGGTGAAAAATTTTCTTGTAGCATGATTTGGACTGTTTGATCAGGACCCATCTTGTGATGATGGCCGCTACGTACCATCTTGTGATCCAACCCCCCCACCCCCCAACCCCACCCCATCTAAATGGAGGGAAAGGCAGAGCAAGCACGTTCATTCTGGTTGGATTTGAATTTTGTTTTATGAGATTCTAGGGATTTCTCGCTTGAATTTTTGTTTCATAAGTCTAGAATACCTAGAACCTCTCCCAAATTATTCAATTTAGTGATTGGAATCTTTTAGATATTTAATTCTATCTTTTTTTTTAGATTTTTTTTATCCCTTTTTTTTTAATAATAACCCTCCTCTATTTTATAATCACTAGCGTGTGCCATGTTTTGCTAGTTATATATAGTAAAACGTTACACCCTTGGCAAGAGGCCTTATTGCAATGGCACATCAATGCCACGAAAATCTCGTGCAATGCGATGCCAATTGTGAGAGAACTCCTTAATAATAAAAAAAACGCACTTCTTCATTGTGGTACTTTGATGTGCCAATCAATTAGGAATACTTTCCATGTGTAACCCATCTATATATATTTGATTTTGACTTTAACAAACCATGAGTTCAAATCGGGGTGTTTGAAAATGAGATATTTTAAGAGATTTTGCTATATTATCTACTAGTTTAGAATGTAATCTATTCACCTAAAAAGGATGTGTTTAGATAACTTAGAAAGTATCTTATATTATCTCACTTTCTTCCAAAAACCTTCATATTACATTATTCAAGGATATGTTGTACAAAATAATCTTTAAAAGATTGTTTCTAAATACGAATGGAGAGTTCATGAGCAACCATTAATTACCACTATAAGTTTTAACATTTATGACTCCCATTATTAGATTGGTCCCACAGTTCTTACAAATTTAGTGTGAGGTCCTATAGCCATATCACGATTATATAGCCCTTGTTAATTATCTATATTAGGTGGGTTCTACAAATGTCACGCTAGGGGATTTCATTGTAATTACCAACATTAGGTGGGTCCCGTACTACCAAATTTAGTTGGGTCCCATGATTACCAAGATTGAATTGCGTTATTGTAATTATCAGTTTGCCACCATTATATGGGTCACACTATTTGATAGCTCCCCTAGTGTTAATTGACTACCAACATCAAATGGGTCCCACAATAACTTCTCATAAAAAAAACTAGATAGGATCATTTGTTATAGTCTTACCAACATTTGGTGGACCCACCTTAATTAAACAACATTGCTTGGATCTCATGATTTAACATTTAGTCTTATTTTTTTTTACAATAGATGGGTCCTACCATGATTATTAACACCTGTGATTACTAATTAGTGGGTCTTGCATTGGGTTAATTGATCATATTCTCTCCATTTCTTGTTCGGTATATCATCTTGTGAGTTTTTTATAAATTGCCTAACACTTCAAAGGTATATTAAAATCTGTGAAGACCGCCAAACACCAAATGTGACACAATATAATAATATGGCAATACTATTCTATTCATAAAATCTTACAATATTTAAATTTATTGATATTACATTATGCATTTATTCAAACACCTTATGCTACCTGTACATTACATATAACATATGGTGCCTGGTGGTATACATTATTGTCAAGTATGAAGCTCATAATCTCAACATAAACTTGGACCTGATTTTGTTATGGAATAGAAAAGATCTTGATGTTGAATTGAAGAGAAGCTTGGGATGTTTCTTATAGGGTGTGTCCTACACAAGATATATTAAATTTTAATAGTTACTAATATATTGACCGCAACATATTATCTCCATTCTAGACTTTCAAGCCTATATATATAGAGGGGGCCTCTGTCAGTGTTAAAAAGCATCGGACATCAAAAAGTGACCTTTTTGTCACATTTTAGTAATAAAATGAGGTGAGTGAGGGGTCAAGAAAAGAAGAGAGGACAAATAAAAAAGTGATGGCCTTTTGTCATTTAATAAAATGAGAATGTAGCTTTTTTGACAATTTTTTTTTACATAGAAGATGAGTTTTTTGTCATAAAAATTAGAGGTGTTTTTTTGTAATATGGACCTTTTGGATTTGACTCATTTTTCGTTCATTGTCTTTTAAAACAACCCTTCACCTCACTTAACTGGTAAAGTAAATTTACCAAACAAGCTTGGGTGAGGGTTGCATATATGGGCAGACCCACGTATTAACTGGAGGGTCTAGAAAAAGTCCGTAAGGGGCCTTGAATCTTTGAGTCTTTCTCCCATCAGATTCTTTTCTTGTCGACTTTGAGGCCCCAAAAAAGCCCATAAGGGGCCTTGAACTCCGAGTCTTTCTCCAATCAAATTCTTTTCTCATCGAGTTTGAGGCCCAGAGAAGCCCATAAGGGACCTTGGCACTTTGTGTTTTCTCCAACCAGACCCTCTTCTCTTCAACTTTGAGTCTTCTCCTGACCTTATTATGACTCAGAGTCTTCTCCCACCCTTAGAATCCCTCGGACGTTGGCGCATCGGCATTGGTGGATCGGACTCTCTTGACTACTTAAAATGGTTTCTTTTTTATGCACAACCAACAATGTAGGGTTCTCAATGGACTTAAGTAGGGCTATATGTGCATGTGCTCAAGTTCCAATTTTATAAATGGACTGCTCTCATTTGTATCTTTAGATTTATTATTTTCTCCCTACAGTTAGTCATCTAGGAGTTATTCTATATATAGACTATTTCAATTGACCATCGTCATCCCCCGTCAAAAGAAAATCCTGGGTCCGCCACTAGTCGTGCATATCCCATTTTTTGACTTGATTATAAGAGATTGGATTACAAGGGTTGTGCTCTCCTAAAAGTTCCTGTGTGTGTGTGTGTGTGTCTATCTTTTTTTAGCATTTTTACTGACATTTGGTGCATTTGTATTTGAGAACAATGAAAATGGAATTTTGTACGTTGCAAACTGCCTCATTTCTTTTTAATTTAAAGGTTCCAAGAGACATAGATGGAAATAGTAAGGACCGATTTGAAGAAGTTCAACCTATCTAAAAATTTGACTCATAATAGATTGGAATGGAGAAACTAAATTCATGTAACTTAACCCAATACAAATATATAAGAGACAAGGCTTTGATGATGATCTTAAGGTTTTTATGGTCTTACAAGCATTAGGAAAATTCAAAAACCAATATAATAGGCTGAAAACAAATCTTTAACAACATCTTGGTAAAATAATAATAATGATGGATCTAAAAAATGTAATTCTAAAATCTTGTAATATTTTTGTTATTTAGCAGCATTTCAAGAATGCAACAAATTTTAAATTAAGTTGTTTGGCAATGCTTGAAATTATCATGCTTTAAAAAAAAAGGTTTCAAGATAACTATTTTTCAATGTAATTAAGCTGAGTAGGGTCCACTGCGACTACGAGATTAATTTCATTGTTGAAATTCATGGATGGGCCCCACCTTTGAGATCCAAATTATTTAAATTTATTTTTCCGCTTTGGTTTATCATTAAGGAAAATTTCACCACCGTCAACATTGTGGCCCCACCCTCTCCACCATTGTCACCATTGTGATCACCACGACCCATCACTGCCGCCACGGCCATTGGCACTCATCATCATCATCACCACCATCACTCAACATCATCATCTTTGTCACCATCACCACATCACCATGACCGTCGCCATGATCATCACCACCACCACTATGGTCATCATCATTATCTTCATCGTCCAAATGAGCTCTCTCTCTCTCTCTCTTTCCTTTTTTTTTTTTTTTTGATGATGGGGGTGTCCGTGAGGTCTTTGACCTAACAAGACAAACCCTCGAGGCGGTGCCCGCTAAACTCACACAAATGCACACCATGCAAATTTGGGGAGGTTTCATACACAAGACATTGGTGGGGAGCAAATCCACACCTTATACTACTCCACTAACTCCCAGGTGGGTAAAGGGCACTCGCCTTAGGAAAGAGGACAAGTGAGGGATTTTTTTTTAACTTAGATTTAAAAAGTTGTTTATTTATTAAAGAATTTCCTAAACGGAGGAGGTCTAGAAAAAAATTACTAACTTTAAAAAAAAAAATTCTTACTTTTCTTGGTTTTCCAAACTTGCAAGATTTTTTTGTTTAGAAAATGAAAAATTATGTTTTATAATATATTATTTCCTTGCACTTTTTTGTGCATCTAAACATGCCCTAATTTCCAAGTTTGACATTGATTCCTTTTTTTCCTTTTTTTGACATAGATTTCTAAAAATGTGAAAAAGATTGTTTATCTTCCTCTAAAAAAATAGGAAGTCTAATGTGAAGAAGGAATTAGAATATCCAGCTTGCGAGTCCCTAGCAATTGCGGACCTGAATTTTTAGGAGGGGCAAATATTTATCTTGGTGAGGAGTTTGAGAAATAATTAAAAACTTAAAATCTTTTGCTGGTTAAAAGATGTTGTGAAAAAATTAACATAAATAAATTAGTTAATATAAAATCAAAGTTTAAAATGATATCTTCATTCCAATTTAACTCACAGACTAGTCATTAATTATCCCCAAAAATGATAAAAATGATGAACTCGCATTGCTCTCCACAGCCAACAATATTCAATAATGGGACCATAAGACTTGAGAGGAATTGTAAATTGCTTGGTTTTAACAAATTTACTTGTGAGCACTTTATTATCAATTAAATACAAAAAAATTAAATTAAAATATTTTTTTCTTAAACAACATAATTTGGGTTTGATAATAACATCATTTGGATGTAATTTAATTTTTAATTATCAATCCATTTGGGTGGCTTGGATTTTTATCAAGTAGGCAGCGTTGTGGCCGGTTCCACTTCCTACACTCATATGACGTATGTGGGAGATCAATTATTGCATATAGGCTCTCTTAAAAAGTGAATAAGTTAAATATATATATAGAGAGATAAACTATATAATTCAAGTGGAAATGGTGATTGGATATATACCTTTGACGACTTGTCTTTTGGATAAAAGTAAATGACCAAATTGCCTTTTAGTGTTCTAAAAGTTCTATTCTTTACTTTTGGAGGGAAAAGAATTAGGTGAATTCGGCGACGGGTCC
The DNA here is from genome assembly GCA_012931725.1 of Litsea cubeba. NCBI lineage: Eukaryota > Viridiplantae > Streptophyta > Magnoliopsida > Laurales > Lauraceae > Litsea > Litsea cubeba. The sequence continues at coordinate 94,741,127 of CM022946.1, read as the reverse complement.
CTGAACATGTCACTTTATTGCCTTAGGTCCACAATCTTTTTTCATAGTCTGATAGGTCATTTTTTCAAATCTGAAGACCTAAAATGTCTAATTTACCCTTTCTTCAAAATCATATCCAAGATTGAAAATCATATCCCATGATTAGGGGGATGTGCTATTAATAATTGTCAATTACCATTTAATCGGCCAAATAGATTTCAAAAGATCCAAATAAATTTCAAAAAATATAAATAAATTTAAAAAGATCCAAATAAATTACAAAAGATGAAAATAAGTTTCAAAATAAGTAAATAAAATTAAAAAAAGAAAATAAATTAGAAAAATATAAATAAATCCGAAAGAAAGCAAATCAATTTCATAAAATGAAATAATTTCAAAAAATATCAAATAAATTTCATAAAGAACGCAGAGAAATTTAAAAAGACGCGAATAGATTTCAAAAAATATAAATAAATTTCAAAAGTTGAAAATCAATTTAAAAAGATGCAAATAAATTTTAAAAGATCCAAATAAATCTCAAATAATATAATAAGTTTCAAAAGATGAAAATCAATTTCAGAATATACAAATAAATTTAAAAAAAATGTAAATAAATTTCAAAAGACGTAAATAAATTTCAAAAGACGTAAATAAAATTAAAAAATGCAAATACATTTGCCAAAACTAAGATAAACCAATTTTCTAAATTTCAAAAAAAAATTTCATAAACTCAAATAAATTTGCCAAAAACTCAGTTAGATTTGTCCATAACTCAGATAAATTTGTTCCAGAACTCTAGCCAAAAACTTAGATAGATTTGTCCAGAACTCGGAGAAATTTATTTCAGAACTTAGATAAATTTGTGCAAAACTCAGATAAATTTGACAACAAATGAAAAAACTCAGATAAATTTGTTAAAAACTTAGATAAACTTGACAAAAACTTAAATAAATTTCACAAAAACTCATATAAATTTCATAAAAACTCATATAGATTTGTCAAAAATGATATAACAGCCCTACTACCATCTAAATTTCAGAAAGATTTGCCATAAACTCAAATAAATTTGCCAAAAAATCTATTAGATTTGTCCAGAACTCAGATAAATTTATTCCAGAACTCAGATAAATTAGCCAAAAAGTCAGATAGATTTGTCCAGAACTCTGAGAGATTTGTTTCAGAACTCAGATAAATTTGAGCAAAACTCAAATAAATTTGATAAAAAATGAAAAAACTCAGATAAATTTGTTAAAAACGCAGATAAACTTGACAAAAACTTAGGTAAATCTCATAAAAATTCATATAAATTTCATAAAAACTCATATAGATTTGTCAAAAATGATATAACAGCCCTACTACCTTCCTTCTCTGGCGATGGCGCAGCACCGTCGACGCCAACGTGCTACTTTCAGGGCTTTCGACTTCACGGGTCAGGCGGAACTGACCCAAACCCGGAACTGAACCCAAAGAACCTGGGTTGTCATCCTCTCCTCTCCACGTTCTGGTCCTGGAAACAAAACCAGAACTTGCGTCTCTCCTCTTTCTCCGATCACAGCGCAACAACTGCGGCAGTGGACGGTGAAGTCTCAGGCGATGATCGTCACGGCAGTCCGCTCCTTCCCGGCGACGGTGTGAGAACCCGACCCCAGATTTTCTGGTTTAGCATGGTTTTAATCATGAATTTGTTTTCTCAGTAGGATTAGTGGTTATTTGATTGAATTTCTTAGTTTAATTATATTTTCTTTTGTTTTGGGAAGTTTTGAGAGCCAGTGATCGTAGGGTCCTATATGTTTTGTGTGGTCATTGTGAAGAGATTCTCTTTGATTTCTAAAAATTCCCATTTAGCTTCGTTTGGCTAATCTCGCCATTCCCTACAACTTTTGTGTTCACTCCGTACCCATTCGAAGCTCCGAAAATTAGTTTTTCCAGCCCTGGGGGCAAAATTAGTCTTTTTACAAAAAATCTGGACCCAAATTTTGAGATCTCAGAACCTTGCCAAATATATACTTTTTGGAAACTAGATTTTATGAGAAACATTTCTCTCTTCATTATCGATCTCATCCGAGGCCCAAAAATCGATATTTTTAACCCATGTAGTCCCCAATCTTCCATTATTTTGATACCTTTGACCAAACAGTTGACTATTTCTGTGGACCCCAAAAGTATGTCAATATTAACCTTGTTGGAAAGATGATTTTTTTCCCGGGCACTTTTCATGTTTTGAGTTTCTTGACCCGAGGTCTAGAAAGCCTTCTAATCTCCATTGCAAGTTTTAAGTGTTTCTAAGTGTGGTGGGGCCCACACCCACCCATTATAAAAAGTACCACTCCTATCTCTTCTTCCCCAAAACCGTCCCAGCACAGTAAGGGAGGAGTTTCAGCTCCTTTGGGAGCTTTTTCCCATTTCTTCTTCTTCTTCTTCTTCTTGCTTCTTCATCTCCAACCCTTTCCAAATCTTGCCCAAATGGAGAAATGGACTCTACCATCTTCTTCTTCACCTTGAGAGCTTCATCTTGATACCATTGGAGAGGAAAACCAAGCTTTTCAAGATTCCTTTTTGAACTAACCTTGCCTTTTTGAAGGACTTCCAAGTAATCTCTCCTCCTAATCTTTTAGATTTGTGTTTGTTTAGCCCTTGAGACTCTCCATTTTCATTTTTGGAAGTTTTCTCTTTCTATTTCAAGTTTTGACATTTTAGGGTTGTAATGGGTGTATTTTGGGGTTTTTGTGTAGATTTGTGATTTTGGCTTAAGAAGTGATTAGAAGACTTGATTTGCATTAGCTTGGACCCAAGGCAAGTGGATGAAATGATTTATTTTCATTGATCATGTTTTATGCAAATGTTAGGTTTTATTAATGATCTTCATTACTTAAGTTTTACTTCGTGACATGCTTTTTATTGAGATTTGAAATACATTCATTAATGTATCTTTCTAGTATATTGCTTTCTTGAAAATGATATCTTGATTGTATTAAGTTTTGATTCGTTTTAAGTAATGGATTTCTTTGGTTAAATGTGAGTGGGATGAAGAGGTTGGATCCATTTTTATGGATGATTTGATGGAAGTGTGGATGAGGTGGAATGGTGGAATTGTAGTGATGGATTGGAAGTTTTGATTAAGGAAATGGAGGAGCATTTAACCCATTTTATTACAGGGATCTGACCCTTGAAAATGTGGAGAGTTTGGAAAAAGAAAGGATTGAAAACGGCTTCAGAAATGCAGCTGTCGGTCAGCTTGTCGGTTGACCGACATCCAACCAACAGCGAGCCGATAGCCCCTCTGTTCCAATTCCAGAGAGCTGCAAGTTTCTGCAATTTCTGATGCTGAAGTGTCGGTCAGCCGACAGTGAACCGACAACCCCTCAGTTCCAATTCCAAAGATTTTTTTCTCCCCATTTCTGGACTCAGCTAGTCGTCGGTCAGCTTGTCGGTCGACCGACATGACCCTGTCGGTTAACCGACAAGCCAACCAAGGGTTGACTGAAATCTCAATCTTGATGGATTTCTTTTGAAGAACTTGTGGAACTATATGGGAGAAGAATGTGGAACTATATTGAAGAATAAATCCCTTTATCATGATTTGTTAAGATCCTTAGATTTGTCAATGTATGTAAGGTCCCGGAATGTTTTAAATTCTTAAAAAGTACCAAATGTTTATCAAACCTAACATACGGAATCCTATACACATTGATTTGTATCATGGACCTTCAATACTTGGCCCAGAGATTTATAGAATCCATTTGTACCTGATTTTACCAGATTTCACTTGTACATTGCAAGTTTTGTGCCTTGTAACTAGTCTTGCCCCGGATATGGTTTTTAGCATAATTGTTATCTTGTTCCCGCTTGACCTGATATGATATGTCTTATGCTAATGAGCATCTTGCCCCGATATATATACGTATTATTTTGTTTTCTTGGACACGACCTATGAGTCGGCACCACTAAGCTTGGATGTACCTTGTCGGTTTGATCCACCGGTTTGGAGATCCCCCCTATCCTGCCAGCTGCAGCCTGGATCTTTGTTGACACCAAAATTGTAACTTTTCTTCTTCAAAGATCCAAAAAGCTACATGAAGTCGCAGCCTGCCATAAATAGGCAATGCTACTTCCAAAAAATCAAATCTTGTCAGAATCAAACAAAAACCGCAAGATCCTTCAAGACAGCCAAAAGAGAAGTACACAAGAAGTTTCGGGCAATTTCAAAATCATTTGGCCTAACTTCGCTTCTCCGGCAGCTGAAAAGGAGCTCCCGGCGGCAACAGCATCGGAGATACCAAATCTTCGATCAGAGCCTGTGGATGGTATCAAAATACATCCAAAAGGCTCCACGTCAAGTTTCAAGTCAAACCGACAACGTTTGACCCTACATCAACCCTCGAACAGCTAAATCAAGCCTCTCGACGACAGAACCACCGAGGCCGTCACTCATCAGAAAGAGCACATGGACGGCTTCAAAATTCTTACAAAGGGCTACACGTCAAATTTCAGGTCATTTCGACAATATTTGACCAGACTTTGACGCTCGGAAGCCAAATCAGGCCTCTCGGCGGCGAAGCTCCCCGGGACCATGGTTTCCAAGACAGCCTATGGATCATCTTAAAATGACTCCAATAGGTTCCCTGTCAATTTTCAAGTCAATCGGACATCGGTTGACCGCACATCAAGCCTCGACATCTTCATCGCGACAAAAACAAGTCTACTGGCAATAGGACCCCAAACGGCTTCAAAACTCAAAAAAAAGCCTACGTTTGGTCTTATTTATTGCTCAAGAGACTTCACCCCAAATTTCAGGTCATTCCAACATCGTTTGTCCCAGTTTCAGCTTCTGACGGAAAATCGGCAGCTCTGCGCGACAAAGTCTTCGGCTTTCTCGGAAAATTGGAAACTTTGCAATCCAAAATGCAAGTTCTCATCAAGTTTTCTATAGGGAAATCAGGCCAATAAATGATCAAAAATACCAAGAAAAAACACAGAAGAAAAAAGAATTGAAAAACATCAAAAACGGTCGCTAAACGGGACAAAAGGGGGAAATTCCCCCCCAGGGTCACCAGCCCCTGCGACCATGGAGCCCGAATTCGCCGAGTTCGCCCCGGAAAGCCCATTTTTTCGTCGTTTTTTGCGATTCGAAGCGTTCGACTCTTGGGATTTTCCAAAATTCAACTTTTGAGACACCAAATCCTTTGACATCTGTCAAAATCACGGGTCAATCATCAAGAGTATCAAAATAAACATTGATCGCCAACCGGTCAACCAAAAAAGTGTGCTTTCTACCCGACCGATCGAGAAATTGACAGGACAGATGGCACCGACCCGCTGTTGGCAACCAATACCTGAAGTTACATGGTCATCCGATGTCGATCTACATGAAGATCCATCTATGATCATCGCCAGAAGAATCCCAAAAGACGCGGCAGGGCCCGCGACTCTTCAACTGCTCGGCGACCACTTAATGCGATTAATTGACTAGCTTTATTGCAGTCATTAATTCATTTCTTTGGACGGTCCAATCAGAAGCAAGCAAATGGGAGTTACAAGTCAAGAGATTCATGACATTTAAACCATGAAACTCCTCCCATCGTGGCGATTAAAGGCGATTAAATGCACTCAATCTCCACCGGCCAATCAGAAGCCAAGAAAAAGGAGTTACAAAGTAAAAGAATTAAAACTTATAACTCCTTCCACTATGCGGCTTAAAGACAAAAAAAGCCCATAAATCCTCCTAAATGGCTACCAAGAGCCTATAAATAGGAGAGCATCCCAAGCATTCCAGAGAGACGTCAGAAAATCCAAAAATCCAGACAGAAAAAGGCATCAGATATCTAAGAGAAAGAAAGAGAGGAAACTCTGCGAAGTTCTGCACCGACCACCACTACAAGATGACAAAAGTCCCTTAGGGGGTACCCCCCCCCCAAGGTCTTTGCCTTCTCCTTCTGCCTCCAATGGCTTAGACTTGGCTTTTCAGCCCGTCTACTTAGTTTTTTATTGGACATAGGACCTCCTTTTGGTCTTTGTCCTCTAAAAACCTGAAGTTATAGCCAAGCCAAGTGAATCAAGAGCATCCTCTGCTCTCATCTGCATGGATGATAGCAAAGTCTATACATGGCTTGCGACCGTCAATCTGAACAAGTCCCCCACAATCTCCTGAGAAGTTAAATCCTCCTTTTCTTGCTTTTCATTATAGTTTGTATTTTTCCAAAAGAGACAAGAATCACAACTCTTGTCTTTCATTATTGATAAGAATTGTAAATCGGCTATAAACGCCAAAATCGGCTATAAATGCCAAAAAATCGCCTTTCACGACAAATCAAGAAAAATGTCTCTTTTCTTAAATATATGTGCAATGGAAAACTTGAAATAAGTTGATTTCCTTTTTACTTGCGAAGGTCGATCTCCGGATCACCACTTGCGGTTCCAAGTAAAATAGAAAATATGGTACACCCACATAAAAAAAAATGTTGATACCTGCTTTCTGCCCCCCGGGCGCGAAAGGGTCGTACCCAACGAACTCCCACGTCCGCAGACCTCGGTAGCACCGAGCATGAATGCGCGGTCCATCAAGCTGGCACACCCGGTGGGACTCGTTCATTTGAGAACACGATGCTAGAAATGAAATATATACATATCATATCTTTTGCTTAATGCTTATACTTCTTTTCTCGATTCCTTGGCTACTTTCTAATTGGTGGCCTATGTTGGATTCCGCATCTAAAAAAAATGAGATGAGATTTTTTGGAAATTTCTAATTCTTTGAATTTATTTCCACTCTATCTTTTCAAAAAAAGTCAGATTTTTCATTTTGGATTCAAAATTGAGAAACCTTGATCCTTTCCTATCGCTCATTGTGCTTGCAGAAATGTTGAGCCTGTTCGACTAAGGTTTTGGGCCATCGTTTCTCTTCGATGAGTTCATTAGAGATCTAAAAAATATTAGATTTTTCATTTGGATTCAAAATTGAGAAACCTTGATCCTTTCCTATCATTCATCGTGCTTGCAGAAATGTTGAGCCTGTTCGACTAAGGTTTTGGGCCATCGTTTCTCTTCGATGAGTTCATTAGAGATCTAAAAAAAATCAGATTTTTCATTTGGATTCAAAATTGAGAAACCTTGATCCTTTCCTATCATTCATCGTGCTTGCAGAAATGTTGAGCATGTTCGACTAAGGTTTTGGGCCATCGTTTCTCTTCGATGAGTTCATTAGAGATCTAAAAAAAATCAGATTTTTCATTTTGGATTCAAAATTGAGAAACCTTGTTCCTTTCCTATCGTTCATCGTGCTTGCAGAAATGTTGAGCCTGTTCGACTAAGGTTTTGGGCCATCGTTTCTCTTCGATGAGTTCATTAGAAATCTAAAGCAAAAAGTCAGATTTTTTATTTTGGATTCAAAATTGAGAAACCTTGATCCTCTCCTATCGTTCATCGTGCTTGCAGAAATGTTGAGCCTGTTCGACTAAGGATTTGGGCCATCGTTTCTCTTCGATGAGTCTATTTGGGATCTAAAAAAAAAAGACATAGACCACTAAGGTTAAACCAACTGCGTTCTTTGATCACGGTTGATTCAAGAAAAGCCTTGTCCAGAGTGTGGAGACAGCTTGACCGTTCTAGGCAAGGGTCCTCGAAACGGGTTCATTAAATAATCCTACCCTTACCTGGGGGCAATTCTATCAATCGAGATTTCATAAGACCGGGTTTGGAGGCTTATGTGTACTCTCTCGTCTTTTAAATAAAATTTTTCAAAATAAAAAAAATTAAATAAAAATTTTAAAATAATAAATTAAAAAAAATTTAAAAAAAAAGAGATTTTTTAAAAAAAATCTTTAAAAAATAAATAAATAAAAAGATTTTTTTTAAAAAAATCTTCAAAAAAAAAAAACTTCCGTCATTTTTGGGTTCAGATCGAAGAAATTTTGGTCTCTTCCTTTCTGAGCACTGCCGCCCGCGGAGATCGTTGAGTTCGTGTTCAGATTGGAATGCCTTTTGCTCTCTTTGATGAACCCGATCTTGGCCTTTCAAAAAAAAAACTCGTCATTTTTGGATTCAGATCCAAGAAATTATGGTTCATTTCCTTCTGAGTACTGGCGCTCGCGGAAATCGCTGAGACCGTATTTGGATCGGAATACAATCTGCTCTATTTAATGAATCAATCTTGACCTTTCAAAACAAAGAATCCCATCTCATGGATGCGGTCTCAAAACATTTGTGTCTAGCGGTACTAGTACGCCCTTTGAGGGTCTACTGTATTCACGACCGGCACATTTGTAACTTCAACCTTATATTCTTCTTACGTCGAGCAAGCTCTTCTTCTCGATAAGTCGAATTTAGGTTCACAATTGCTTCTAGCAGTCATTGGAACGCTCATTCTGGGCTCACCATACCTGCGATTAGAATAATTGTACGCTCTATGTCATTTTGCCTTCTTCATATTGCTTGGGTCATATCCCTCGAGCGATTTGAAAAGACAAAACCATAGAACTTCCCATTTATGATCATTATATTCTTGTGATTACTAATGGATGTGGTCTTCTTTCGGAAAATTTTTGGAAAAAACTAACAATGGCAGCTTCGCTAACCATTACTTTCGATGAGAACAAGCACCAGCTCATGCTTCAACAGAAGCAAACAACGCGCACCTACAAGCGCCCTATCAGCTGCCGAAGCATCAACTCCCTCGGCAACTCTCTGAACTCCGGGTCGACCTCAACTCCCCGGACTATCGTCTTTGGTACGTTGGGACCATTCCCACTTCCCGAGGAACAAACTGATTCTTCCAAGAAGCAGAAGCTCGTCTCCCAACGTGTCACTACTGTGCACCAAAGGCGAGCACCAAAAGGCCCGAAGCCCGTGGCACCCCCATGAAGCCTCGTCCCGCAAACGACCAGGTCTTTCCTAAGACTTCGTCCCCAAGACCTTCACCAAAACAAAGAAGGTCCCAAACATCCACTAAGCCAGCATACCTGGCCCCACTCAAGGAGAACCAGTTCTGCCCTCTTGCCTACATGAAAGAGGAGAGACCCATCTCCAACCTAACTCCCAAGTCAACCCAGCATGAGCCGGCTTGTTCTTACAAGCCCAAAATCAGATCATGCATAACAAGGCCTCTGCAAACACCTGCTAAGGCCTACAATCCTTTGGTTTGACCCTTCACATCTACAGGGGCCGAACTCGAAAAATTCAAAGCTTCGCTGCAGCAGGCGAAGGACCGGGTCCGCATCCTGTCCTTGCCTAGCTACAAAGAAGACAGGCTTGGCTGTTGCGCCCGAGGGAGCACATCCTTCATTGTCAAAGCCCAGCCAGAGCTGACCGAAGCTCAAATTGCTCGTCGTATACACCGCCGCGCTTCGTATCGACAAAAGAGACTGGAAAAGCAAAGGACCCAGCCTCCTTCGCTTCAAGTCTCTCACAAATGGGTCGAAAAAGAAAGACCCAACCAAGTTGCTGCTGTCCATATGGTTGGAAAAAGCAGAAGATGCCAAAAGTCAGCAACAAAAATCCATGTCCGACTTCTAGTGACCCGCAGCATCTCCAGGACAAGAAGACATTCAGAAGAATCCCCTGCTCCTTCAAGCAAAGGACGACAGAGTGATCCTTCCTCAAGCTCTTCATCAAAAAGAATGAGCCCAAGCTCAATCACCAGGACAGTTTCTTCATTCGAATCTCAAGGGATGAACGTCCTGGCTACAAATTCTGAGCCACCACCCCGCAATCCACCTCAAGATGATGCGCTCACACGCATCCAACAGTTGGAACAAGGCCAACAGAGGATTGAAACTCTGATGGAAAACCTTCTCCTCGCCTTCCAAATCAAGCGAACAATGAACCTCCTCCGAATCATCAAGATGATGAGGTAAATGGAGAAGAAAATGAGTCACGCGCCCTTACCAAAAAGGACGTAGACAGTATCCTCGCAAAAGCAAAAGAAGAGGATATACTCAAGGAGCATAGGATCAAGCCACCATATCCCTTATGGATGGACTCGGTCCCGTTCCCTACAAAATTCAAGCATCCTACTCTCCAAACATATACGGGGAAAGGATCAGCCAGACAGCACGTCATCCACCTCAAGATCTTGACGGGAGCTATCGCGGATCAAGATGCACTCAAGATCTGCCTCTTTGCAAGTACCTTAAAAGGTACGACCTTCGATTGGTACTCCACTTTGCCGAAGGACTCCATCCAAAATTGGGCCATGCTAGAGACACGCTTCCTGACTCACTTCAAAGGTTAGGATCATCCCGCAACTATGGCTCAGCTGTGCAACCTAAAACAGGGGGAGAATTAGTCAACATATGACTTCATTCACAAGTAGAAAGCAATGGCGTACAAATGGTCTGATGTACTTCCACAAGCGTCGCTAGTCGACATCTGCCGAAACAAAATGAGAGCTAGAATCCACTCCATGATCATCGACAACAAATCAAAGAACCTGGGAGAACTCCTAGAAGCTTCCATGGAAGCTGAAACGGTGATCAAAGACCTCAACAATCAGAAATCATCAAGAAAAGAGCCAACCGCCATTGCAACCTCTAAACCAAGAAAAAAAGAGGTCCTCAATGTGCAGACCAAGTCAGCTCCTCAACCACCAAAGAAAGCTGAAAACAAAGCTGCTGGTAAGAGACCCGAACTCTCTGATGCCTTCAAAGAGCGAGTGGAAAAGAAATACACGTTCGATGAAGATGTTGATGAAATCTTCGGGGCTCTCATGGCAAATGGCAAGCTCACTTTGCCTGAACCCAAAAGACCGGGTGATGTTGGTAAAACCAACGATCCTCGGTACTGTCCATACCACCAGGTCTCTCAATCAATGCTTCGTTGTGAGAGAGAAAATAAACAAGATGTGGAAAAACGGTGTCATCACCTTCGACAAAAACTATGGGTCTACCTCCGTCAACATGGTGACATGTGGACAAACATCAAAATCACCAAAGAAGAAGATCACTACTTCCTTCAAGGTGATAAACACAATCCAAGCGTCCGAAGAATCGGTTCCTTACCCGACACCAGATGGACAACCCATATGGGTACATCCCGATCTCCTGGAAGATGAAAACTGGGAGGTCGTGAAAACAAAGCCTACAGCTCAACAGCGAAGGCAGGCTAGGAAACATCTCCTCAAGCTCAAACGGCAAGAGAAGACCCTGCCGAAACAAGAAGTCCGAGGAAAGGCAGAGGCTTCCTCTACCGCTTCACTAGAGGCAACAAAAACGTCCCTTCCAGAGACTTCAAAGGTAGTAAGAAAATTCACTCTCAGTGATTTCATGCCACCTCAATTCAAAGAAGCCACGCAGGGGCATCATACTCTTGCAATTCAGTAGTTGGATTCTCCATTGATGGATACGAGTCCAACGACACCGATGATGGATTCGAATCCAGCTACACCGATGAGTGGGAGGAGTCCCTTGAAACAGGAGAATATCTCTCCGATGAAGAATGGGTTCCTGAGACTCATCTTATGCCAGTAATCTGGTATAACCCCCTACAGCCACAAGGATGGATAGTGGTTATTGCTAGATGATTGCTAGGATTCCTGTTATTGATTCTATCGATTATTATTCCCGTTTTATGCCTAGTTTCGCTTTACTTGTACTCGCATAATTATTACTTGTCATTACTCTATACTTGATGCATGTCATGTTTATTATGCTTTGCTTATCTATTGCTCAACATGTCGTTGACTCTGTTCCTTGGTGTGCAGACACCTCAGGTGAGTACTACTATGAGGAGCAGACCGGTGAGGAGATCCCAGAGGATCTCCAACCAACAGAGGAGGAGCGAGAGTGGCGTGCCGATGACGTAGAGTAGCGTCATCACTTCCTGGCACGAGAGTGATTCATTGGGACCTCACTAGATTTTACTTATTCTTTTATTACCCCTCGTTGGAACTTTCATTTTATTTACTCTATTTCCTTTTATTGGCCTTGTTATTTGGGATGGCCAATGTAATAAATTAACTTAACTCCTTAGCTTTGATTATTCTATTTATGCAACTTAAATATTCAATGAGAATTATTATTCATTGCTTGATATTCCATATGCCTAGAGTTCTATTAACTCAATATTTATTGTATTACATGAGGCTTGAAATATTATATCCTCACCGTGGACTTACGATCCGTGGGCCCAAATGACAAAATTTTTAATTAGTCCTAAAATTCACTCTCCGGATCCTATTATTCTTTAATCGGGTTCAAGGGACGTGACATCAGCACCATTCTGAGAGGAGCTACCCTCACCTCGGGTATGTCTGCCAGCCATGATCCTGTAAAATACTCAAGGTTAGTTTCTATATGCCCCAAGCTAACAAAAAATGCTAGAAATAAAACTAAAAGATCAACCTACTGACTAACGGAATCCTCACACACGTCCTATGGTTTCTACAATTTTTACCCTGAGAAACCATCCACTGCTCTGATACCATCATCTCACGTCCTCCGAACCCGATTAAAGAATAAACCGAATCCGAAGAATGAAATTTAGGAATAATTAAGATTTTTGTCCTTTAGTCCCAAAGATCGTAAGCCCGCTGTGAGGATATTGTATTTCAAGCCTCAAGACATTAATGAATTGTGGAATTCATACAATTTAAACATATGGAATATCATTCATTGAATAATAACTTCATTAAATTAAAGTTGCATGAAACAATATAAACAAAACTAATCAAAGAGTTAATTATTACATTGGCCAACCCAATAAACAAGGCCAATAAGGAAACTAAAGTAAAAAAAGTGAAAGTTCCAACAAGGAATAAAAGAGAAGTAATAATTTTAATGAATATCCCCATGTGACTCTCTAGTGTCAGGTAAGATGACACTACTCTACGTCATTAGCATGCCACTCTCATTCCTCCTTTGCTGGTTGGAGATCCTCTGGGATCTCCTCACCGGCCTGCTCCTCGTAGTAGTAATAACCACCTGAGGTGTCTGCACACCAAGGAACAGAGTCAATGACATGGTGAGCAATAGATAAACAAAGCATAATAAACATGACATGCATCAAGTATAGAGTAATGACAAGTATGTAATAATCATGTGAATACAAGAATAACGAAGCTAGGCATAAAGCGAGAATAATAATAATGAGAAACAATAATAGGAATCCTAGCAATCATCTAACAATAACCACTATCCACGCAGTGCAAAACAAGAAACAAGAGGGAGACTCCGAGGCTGTCCAAGCCACCTCCCGGGGTACCAGTAACAATCCATACAAGACTACTGATATCAAAGTCCGGCTCCAGTGGGATCCTAGCTCCCGGTCCTAGGAATAGCAGTACGGTCCAAGCCCGCTCCCAACTATTCAACGCCATGGACGCCGTCCAACGCCGACTGCCCACCCCGACGATTGAGTAACCGGCCCATTAATAAAACCCCAAACTACAGATGGCCATGTTATGCGAATAGTAATGTAGTAGTAATGACACACGAAAAACAAGACAAGCAAGTATGGCTAGTACAATATACAAGACATGATCATAGGGATTATCTCATTCAAGACAATACAAGAGAAACAAGCCACGTAATAATCCCTTTTTCGTTGCTAGCCAGTCGTCTTTATTAGTTCATGACACAGGTTCCTAAGGTACACTATAGGTTAGGTCCAAGTCCTAAATCCTACAAGGATTTATGTTTCATAGTTAATTAAGTGTTTTATGCCAAGAGAGTGTACAAGGAATATAAACAACAGATACAAGTCACAAGTCAAGGAAGAATTACATTCCAATCCTAGGCAAGTGGTGTCATCCCTGTATCCGACATGTCCTATCAGAGTACATGTGGAAATTGAATCAATGATGCTTCTAGGGAATCCCTTGGTGTACAATCATGTTAAGCATCTATTGAAATAATTCCATATACATTCGGTTAGACCATACGTAATACACGAATACCTAGACAACCCATCGCATTCACACCAAGCCACGTGTTTCGATTTCAATCCCATTATGGTCATGTGATAGTAGGTTAGAGGTTTCCAACATATATGTCCCAAACCTAAGTTATAGTTTTAGTCCGAAAATAAACAAGAAAAAATGGCAATTTCGGCTGACCTTCATGATGCTGTCGGTTGACCTACGTGATGGTTTTGGTTGACTGACACGAACCGAGAGCTAACCGACGGAACAAAAACCAATTTTCACTCTCTGGTTTTGCAACCGAGAACAGTGTCGGCTGACCGACGTTCAACAGGCCAAATATGGCTCTCTGGTTTTCTGACCGAACTGAGCTCGGCTGACAAACACCCTGATGTCGGTCGACGGACACTGAACTGAGAGTTGACCGACGGTACGGGATCAGTACAGTTTCAGGCCATTTCTGAAACTCTTCCATCCCCAGTACATTTCCTCCATTTCTATGCCTGTCCAAAGGCTATAACCTGATAAAATAGAGCCTCCTGCTCTCCCAACAATCCATTCCAACCATTCTATCCATTGAATCAAATACACCATAAAGATTTCCAATTTTAGAATTAACAAATCTAAATCCCAAATCAATACCTAACATGTATAAATCCCCAAATCAGAACCTGCTTGGAATTGAGGTATTCTATCATGAAACATCATTAATCAATAGAAAACAATACAGACATATAATTATGAATTGCATATCTACTTACCTCAACGAAGAAGAAGATTAGAAATTGGTCAAAACTCAAGGAGAAGCTTTCTATCACAAAATTCTCCAATCTAACCCAACCAAACACAACCTAAAACGCAAAGGAGAAGATAGAAAGGAAAAAGATCAAGAAAGTGCTACATCTAAACTGAAAGGAATATGATTGAAAAGATGAAGTTACTGGAAATCTTACCAGATTGATACCGGAAGAAAGAGGGGATCGAAAGGATGAAGATTAGCGGTTCGGATCGCGGAGCTGATCTCTCCGGGGTAGAGTTCCAAGCTTGAGAAGAGAAGAGGAATAAGATGGGGGCTGTTGAAGTTCTTTCGTTGCAGAGATGAATAGGAGATTAGGGCTAATCTTCATTTAAGAAGAAGAGAGGGAGAAAATTACTAAGTTGCCATTTAAGTGGGTCCGGTGAAAGAATGGACCACTTGAAGGGTTTCTAATTATCTGATCGCGACGAGTCAAGAGACAAATATGATCAGCGCGATGAAACCTTTCCAACGAACCCAAAAATCATGACATTTGGAATATTTCGAAAAACACTCAATTTTCCCTAAATTGCAAACTACCCCCTACTAGGATCAAACGAACTCGGAATCGAACGAAACTTCGCAGACACTATTCTAATGTTAAAAGAAACTCGCTCGTGATCTAAACCCACTTAAATATCTAAAATATAATTAAATAAATAATTACTAATAAATGGGTCAACGGACCAGGTTTTGGACCCAATTAACCCAATTAGGCCACGGACCTTACAACCTGTAGAATCGATGATCCCGGAATTGTGGTCCGTTATCATGGACGAATCTTTTAGGTATGCCGAAATGATAAACGATATTGGTGCGCAGGAGCTGAATGACTGATGAGGTCTTCATTTCATTGAGCACAAATGCTTCCGACCACTTGGAGAAATAATCCGTAGCGAGGAAGATGAAGCGTTGACCTTTACTTGAAGGGGGAGTAATAGGACCTATGGTGTCCACACCCCAGGCTTCGAAAGGCCATCAGATCGCTGTAGGATGCAGCCATTCTGCAGGCATATGAATGTAATCTCCATGAACTTGGCATTGTTGGCAGCGCTTAGCAAATTGCATTGCGTCAGCTACCATGGTAGGCCAGTAATAACCAAACCTTTTTATCTGATCATAGAGCTCAGGACCAGCCTGATGGGCTCCACAAAGACCAGCATAAAGTTCTTTGAGTGTTTCTTCAGCCTCTTGTTGTGACAAACAGCGTAGAAGTACTCCGTTGAAGGATTTCCTATAAAGGATTTTTGAAGGAATATCCAAATGAAAGTTTGGGGCTCGCCTTTGGATGCTTACCCTTTCTTTTGGATCTTCAGGTAGGATTCTGAACATAGTGTAATAATCAATGAACAGATCCCTCCAGTCGCCGATTGAAGGTTGAAGGATAGAGATTCGACTTCCTACCACTCGGTGGCATTCAGCAACTGCTTGGTGTGTGTTATAAGGGTGGAGGATTCTTCTCTCGCACACTATGATTTGAATGTTTTCCCCTTCCTGGATTGCCATAGATGTAGCAAGTCCGGCCAGGGCATCTGCACGGATGTTTTCACCTCTACGAATGTGGGTGATGTGATAGATGTCAAACTTTTGCAGAAGCGATTGTGCCTTGTTATAGTAAGGCAGCAGATCAGGCTTCCTGACTTCAATTTTTTTATTAAACTGGTTGACGATCAGTTGAGATTCTCCAAAGACTTCCAGCATGGTGATGCCGGATTCGATGGGGAGTTCCAATCCTAGGATCAGAGCTTGGTATTCAGCTGCATTGTTTGTGCATGGTTCCTGTCAGACCCCGACCCAGGTTTGAATATTTAATTTCATTTTTAACCGTGATTAGTGGATAAGTGGGGTTAGGGGACGATTAGCTTATTTTACTAAGCTAGATTAGGTTGTTTGATTAGCTTTATTAACCTTTGTTAGCCTTTAACTTAAGTTTGACGCGGGCCGGGGCGCCCGTGGATTATGTGTGAGATTGTTGAGTTTGTTCTTGATGCTTGTAAAATCCTCATTTATGTGTATTTTGACTTATTTCCTTTTTATCATCAACTTTCATGTTTTGGCCAACTTGATTTTGTGATCAGAAATCGCGTTTTCCGAGAAAAAGGGCAAAACTGACATTTCACACAAAACCTGTACCCAAATTTCGAAAATTCCAGAAATTGTCAAAAATATACTTTTTGGAAAGCAGAAATTTCGCCGATCATTTTTGTCTTCTTCGTCGTCTTCGTTCGGGGCCCGCAAGTACCGTTTCTAGGCTTGTGAAGATCGGGGCCCACAATGGCTTGTCTCTTAAGAAGGGACTCTTCTTTCTCCCTTCTTCATTTTCATTCTAGCAACTTTTCTTGGCTAGGGTTTTTCTCTTCTCCCTTCTCACTCTCTCTCATCTGGAACTCTCACTTGGTGAGGTATTCTTAGAGGATTGATCTCCTCAATCTCTTCCTCCCTCTTCAAGCTTCCTAGGGATACCATTCTTGAGGAGTTTGAGCTAAGAGAAGCCCTCCATTCAAGCCTTTCTTCTTTGTTAGGGTTCCTCAAGGTGAGCAATAGTTTTCTAAACCCAAGATCTTTGCTTTCCTCTCCATTTGGAGCATTTTAATCCCATTTGTTAAGGTTTTCATTGAGGATTTACAAGGGTTGACATTTTAGGGTTTCTTGGGAAATTTTTGGGGTTTTTGTAGATTTGGAGCTTGAAGCTCTAAGGATTGGTTTAAGGAGTGATTTTGAGCTTATCTTGGCTAAAGGCAAGTATATTCCAACACTAATGTGATGCTTTCCCTCATTTGGTTTTATTTCTTGATTTTTCCCTTTTTATGTTAATCTCTTTTAGTTTATGGTTTGCTTGATTTAATGAACCACCTTAATAGTCATCTTCATTTATGTTATTGCTCTATTATGCATTGGAAGGTTGTTCTCTTTATGGCTTCTTGGAGAGTTTGTTTCATTTGTTCAAATGGTGTTCAAAGAAATGGATTCTTTTAAAAAGTGTTAAGTTGTGTTAATTAGATGATTATGAGTGATGATTGGAGGATTTGTGAAGCTTAGGAAAGGGCCCAAGATGTTGTAGAACTATGTATGGAAGGAGGGAATGGAAATGATCAAGAAGAAGGAAGAAAAAACACAAAGAAGGAGGATTTCCTGCACTCGGGCCGGACTGGGCAGGCCCAGTCCGCTCGAGCGACCCACTGGGTCGCTCGAGCGGACCAGGTACTGTCTGGGTCCGCTCGAGCGACCCACTGGGCCGCTCGAGCGACCCAGCTACTGTCTGGGTCCGCTCGAGCGGACCTGGGTTCGCTCAAGCGAGCCCAGCTCAGTCTGGGCTCGGGTTTTGGGCCTGATTCAGGGTCCTTTTTAGAATAGTTTGATGGCCCAACTGAAGGTTATGATAAGCCCATTTCTTAGGTGTTCTTTGGGCCTGTTTTAAGGCCAATTCTCGGGCTGTTTTGAGTCTTATTGTTGGGCTGAGTAGGACATGAATTGTGGGCTATGTTAGGGATTGTTTGGGCTGGTTTTCAACGGACTGTTGGGCTTGAATAAGGCCAGCTGTGGGCCTGATTAAAAAGGGGTTTAAACCTACTTCCAAGGAAGACTTATTCTATATAATTTCAAGCCCACTTCGGGTCTATGTCCAAGCCCAATTCAGCATTAAACTTTCCCCTATAAGTGAAGCCCATTCACCCTTTTCAAGCCTAGAATTCATGGCAAGTTGTGTCTTAAACTATGGCCAATACCACTTAGGAAAACCCTTGAGTCTGAATGTACACTTAATCCCTTGTGATTGTCAACGACCTTCAGTGGCACCAAATCACTTTCTTTTAATGACAATAAAGGGGATCATATGTACATCGAGACTACCCGCTTAGTCATCCGACCCATCATTCATTCTTTTGTATAAAAAGACTTTTGTTTTGGTTCTTTCTCCAATTCCTTCATGTTTTGAAATGGGTTACCCCCATATTTTAGAAATGATGAAACTACTCACTTGTCTTGCTTGGCTTTGACCATATGCATTTGTTTGGAGTAGTTCTCAATTGACTTTGGAAATGTATCTTATAAATAGAATTGCATTTCTTCGAGGTTTCGGATTTTCACTAAAACGGCACCACTAGGCTTAGGTCACCTTGTCGGACTGATCATCCGGCTTGGGGTCTTTATTTTGTTTGCCAGCTGCAGTTTGGATTCCGTTTGTACCGACCATGGCAACGGTAATTACTCCGGTCCCACGAGTAGTGGCTACGGTTCTGTCTGATAACGACTATGTCGTTCCGTCCCACGTTTAGTGGCTACGGTCTGTTTGCTCCGGTTACTTCGGTAACAGGAGAATATAGCTTTATGTGGGTTGCCATTGTTTTTATGCATTGATATTCATCTCATGGCATTGTTTTTATGTTAATTCATCATGACATTAGATTTGTAAACCATCGAGATGTTTCTTCT
Source organism: Litsea cubeba (assembly GCA_012931725.1). NCBI lineage: Eukaryota > Viridiplantae > Streptophyta > Magnoliopsida > Laurales > Lauraceae > Litsea > Litsea cubeba. The sequence continues at coordinate 94,722,072 of CM022946.1, read as the reverse complement.
ATCTTTACTTCGGCATTGTTATTAATCGTGAATTTATCGTAGCTCTTACTTATTATGTTTTACTCCGCTCTCATCTTATTATTGTTGTAATTGCTTGCCAGACCGTCGTGTCTGACTCTCTTTTGTTTGGCGTCAGATGTCGAGCCCCTCGCGGTTGAGGCGCACTTCGAGGCGGAACCTATAGTTCCAGCGGAGGGCGAGTGGCAGCCCGATGATGTCAATTAGACATCGGGTTACCTTGGAGCTGCGATCACATTTTGGGATTCATGATGTTCATTTTGGGTTTTTGTCATGGCCATTGTTGGCTTACCTTCTTTTGGGGAAAAATTGTAATTAATGCTTACTTTACTTTTGTATCAACTTCTAACTAACTTTGGGCCCACAGTAAATGTTTCTCTTTTGATGCTAGTCTCATGCGTTCTCATTTTATATCCGTCTATGAGACTTTTATGTTTGCTACAAAGCTTCCGCGTAATTCGTTTGTATGAAAGTGATCCTTATCTATCACTATTGGATCGGATTCCGTGAATCCTTACCGCGGAAACCTGTGGGAAACTAGCGTGTGCTGGCGGAATTTTCCGGCCCGTCGCGCCGCGTCCCCGGATTAAGGCCTCGTTTAGCGGGACCCTCGGTCCGGGGGCGTGACAGGCTTGGTATCAGAGCGAGAAATATTTGAGGCAATTAAAATTGGATTAGAAACATAAGGACGTGGCAAGGATTCGTTAGCATTACCGTTAGTTAGCATCGATTTGGGATTGGGAACGCTTTATTATTATATCTTGTTGTACTAACAAGTTGTTTTGCAGCACTATGCCTCCGCGTCGACCTCCGGCAGGTGCGAATGCATCAGGTAGCAATCATGACAGCGAGATTGAGAACCCGGTAACGGGTCAATTCCAACAACTCATGCAAATGTTAGTCGAACAACAGCAGCGAGCCAATGATAATCAAGCTCGATTTCAAGAACAAATGGCCAAGAAGGATGAGGAATTAACTCAAGTGTAAAGGCAACTACTTGAAGTGTTGGGTAGAAGGCCGGAACCTGTAGCTAATGTGGAACCAGTGCAGAATAGGGACAGAGATCCTAATATCCTGTTTGAGAAGTTCAGAAAAAGGGGTCCTAAAGAGTTTACGGGTCAGGAAGAACCTTTGGCAGCGGATGACTGGTTGGCTCATACCGAGAACATCTTCGATATTTTTGTATGTACAGGCAGACAGCGGGTTCACTTGGCAGCATCTATGTTTACTGGGTTGGCAGACATTTGGTGGAAGACTGTCAAGGAAGGCTATCAGAATATTGCAGATGGGATTGCTTGGGCCACTTTCAAGCAGCAGTTTAGTGAGAAATATGTCCCAGCACATATCAAGAAGCAGAAGGCAGCGGAGTTCCAGTTGCTTAAGCAAGAAGATATGACTGTTTTGGAATATCTTACAAAGTTTGAAAAGTTATCTCGCTATGCTCCAGAGTTGGTGGACACCGAGGAGAAAAAGATCACTAAGTTTATGGATGGGCTCAACCCCATTATTTTGAGAGATGCTTTGGGCGTGGTACCACCAACCACCTTTCAAGAAGCTATCAAAAGGGCCTACAGGTTTGAGGATATAAACAATCAGATTATTAAAGACAATCAAAGGAAGAGGCAGCAGTTTCAGAGTGGGCAGAAATCATACCAAGGAAAGAAGCAAAAGAAACAGCAGAATGCTCCAACTCAAGGCGGGTGTGAGCACTGTGGTAAGAATCACTCTTCTCAGCAGTGTTATCGAATCTCAGGTGCATGTTTTAAGTGTGGTAGCTCAGACCACCAAGTGAAGGATTGCCCGAACAATAGGAACCAGGGCAACAGGGCACCTCAGCCGCCGCCAAGGCAAGCCCCTCAGCAGAATCAACAAGTAGTTCAGAATCCACCAAGGCAGCAGCAGAACCAGCAGCCCCGTCAACAGCCACAGAACCAGAATGCCCGTCCACAGCAGCAGAATAGGAATATGCAGCTTGGGAGACCAAATCAGAATCAGAACAGACCTCGTCAGCAAGGCCGTCTCAACCATATCAATCAAGTGGATGCAGAAGCGGCGGGTGATGTTGTGGAAGGTAAACTCCTAATTTGTGATGTTGAAGCTAAAGTGTTGTTTGACCCGGGATCTACCCATTCTTTCTTATCCCTTGTGTTTGCTAAGAAGATTAGTGTTCCTGTTAGAGAGTTAGAGTTTGTTTTGACTGTTACTACTCCGGTAGGGAAGCAAGTGGTGTGTAGTACTTTTTACCCTGGCTGTCCAGTGAAGATAGGAGAAGTCATTTTCCCTGCAGACCTTATTACTTTAGTGATGCATGATTTCGATGTTATTCTAGGCATGGATTGGCTAGCGGGTCATCATGCCTCCATGGATTGTTATAGCAAGACCATTGTGTTTAGGTTGGATGAGTCGTCCTCCGGAGTGAAGTTTCAGGGAGAGAAAAGGATTTCCCCAGTTAGGTTTATTTCCGCTCTTTCGGCAGCTAAGTTGTTGAGATCAGGTTGTGAGGGATTTATTGCTTTCGTTTCCAAGGACGAACAATCCCTAGGGGTGGAGAATATCCCGATAGTGTGTGAGTTTCCCGATGTTTTTCCAGAAGAGATTCCAGGGTTACCACCCATCAGAGAAGTTGAGTTTACAATAGAGTTGGTACCGGGAACTGCTCCGATCTCCATTGCTCCTTATAGGATGGCTCCAGCGGAGTTAGGAGAATTGAAGTTGCAATTGCAAGAGTTGCTAGATAAGGGCTTTGTTAGGCCAAGTGTTTCCCCATGGGGGAGCTCCAGTACTTTTTGTCAAGAAGAAAGATGGAAGTTTGAGGATGTGTATAGACTATAGGAAGTTGAACCAAGTGACCATCAAGAACAAGTACCCTCTGCCTAGGATAGACGAGTTGTTTGATCAGTTGCAAGGTGCAAAGTTTTTCTCGAAGATAGATTTGAGGTCCGGATATCATCAGTTGAGGGTTAGAGAATCAGACATCCCGAAGACAGCTTTCCGAACTAGATATGGGCACTATGAGTTTTTGGTGATGCCCTTTGGACTGACGAATGCACCAGCGGTATTCATGGCTCTCATGAACAAGATTTTTGCACCCTACCTAGATCAGTTCACCGTCGTCTTCATTGATGATATTCTAGTGTATTCTAAGTCGAGAGAAGATCATGAGCAGCACTTGAGGACTTCTTTGCAGTTGTTGAGAGATAACCAGTTGTATGCGAAGCTTGGGAAATGTGAGTTTTGGCTAGAGCAAGTCTCTTTTCTCGGTCACATTATTTCTGAAGAAGGGCTAGCAGTTGACCCATCAAAGATTGAAGCGGTTATCAATTGGGAGAGACCGAGAAATGTGACAGAGATTAGAAGTTTTCTGGGTTTGGCAGGTTATTATAGGAGATTTGTTCAAGGTTTTTCGTCTATCGCAGCACCATTGACTAAGTTAACCCGGAAGAATGTGCCGTTTGTATGGTCAGAGAAGTGCGAAGCTAGTTTTGAAGAGTTGAAGAAGAGGTTAACTTCGGCGCCTGTCCTCACTCTACCTTCAGAGAGTGGTGGTTTCGTTATCTTTACGGATGCTTCAGGAGTAGGACTCGGTTGTGTGTTGATGCAAAATGGAAACGTGATTGCATATGGCTCGAGGCAAATGAAGGAACATGAAAAGAAGTATGCAACGCACGATTTGGAGTTAGCAGCCATAGTCTTTGCGTTGAAGATGTGGAGACACTACTTGTACGGAGAAAAATTTGAAGTTCATTCGGATCACCGTAGTCTTCAGTACTTGTTCTCTCAAAAGGAATTGAATATGAGGCAAAGAAGGTGGATGGAGTACATCAAGGACTACGATTTTCCGATTATCTATCATCCGGGGAAAGTTAACGTAGTGGCTGATGCGTTGAGTAGGAAGTCAGTTTGTTTGGCTAGTTTGCACGGATTTTACAATTTTCAGCAGTTTGAGGATTTGGGAGTAGAGTTTCGAACCTTTGAGAGAAGGAGTTGTGTTGGCAAATATGACAGTGTCCGAGCCAGTCTTTATTCAGAAAATTAAGGACAATCAGATGCAAGATCCAGACTTAGTTAAAATTGTGGAGCATATCTCGGAGAGGCCAGATTTTCAGATGTTGGATGGAGTTTTGTACTTCCGTGGCAGACTTTGTGTTCCTAAAGTGGACAACTTGAAAGATGACATTATGGTAGAGGCTCATAATACGAGGTATTCAGTGCATCCAGGGAGTACGAAGATGTATCACAATTTGAAGAGTCGTTTTTGGTGGAACAATATGAAGAGAGAGATAGCAGCCTTTGTGTCTAGATGCATGACTTGTCAATTAGTGAAGGCAGAACTCAGAAAACCACCTGGTCTTTTGCAACCGTTAGAAATCCCAGAGTGGAAATGGGAGCACCTGACGATGGATTTCGTATCAGGTTTACCGAATACAAGCAAGGGGAACAATGCCATTTGGATCATAGTAGATCGGTTAACGAAGTCAGCGCACTTTATTCCTTTGAAGACCGGTAAGAAGATGCACATGTTGGCTTTAGCTCAAGCTTTTGTTAAGGAGATCGTTAGTCGTCATGGTCAGCCGGTTTCCATCACTTCAGATCGGGATAGTAGATTTGTTTCGAGGTTTTGGAAGACCTTGCATGAATCGATGGGGACGAAGCTTCAATTCAGTACAGCGTACCACCCGCAGACGGATGGTCAGTCGGAAAGGACTATTCAGACCCTCGAGGACATGCTTAGGGCTTGTGTCCTTGATTTCAAGAATCAGTGGGATGAGAATCTACCGCTTTGTGAATTTGCCTATAACAATAGTTACCATTCCAGCATAGGAATGGCCCCTTTTGAAGCGCTTTATGGCAGGAAGTGTAGAACCCCAGTGTGTTGGGAAGAAGTCGGAGAACGCAGTTTTCATGGTCCATCTTTAGTTGAGGAAACAAGTGATAAAGTCAGAATTATCCATGAGAGATTGAAGATTGCGAGGAGCCGACAGAAGAGCTATGCTGATGTTCGAAGAAAGGATCTCCAATTCCAAGTTGGAGACAAGGTATTCTTGAAGGTATCTCCGGTCAGAGGGACATTGAGATTTGGGCAGAAGGGCAAATTGTCTAAGAGATTTATTGGACCGTATGAGATCTTGAGTCGAATCGGGGAAGTGGCATACAGATTAGCTTTGCCTCCAGAACTGTCGGGTGTGCATAACGTGTTTCACGTATCAATGCTAAGGAAGTATGTTTCAGATCCTTCGCACGTGCTACAACATGAGCCGTTGGATGTCAGAGAGGATGCCACATACATTGAAAAACCGGCAGAGATTATCGACACCAAAGAGCAAGAACTGAGGAATAGGACAATTCAGTGGGTAAAGATCCGTTGGGAGAACCATGGACCAGAAGAAGCTACTTGGGAGCTTCGTGAGCAAGTTCAAAAGAAGTACCCTCAGCTATTCCCAGAGGTTAGTGATCATTTGGAGGACCAAATGTGATTCTTAGGGGTGGAGGATGTCAGACCCCGACCCAGGTTTGAATATTTAATTTCGTTTTTAACCGTGATTAGTGGATAAGTGGGGTTAGGGGACGATTAGCTTATTTTACTAAGCTAGATTAGGTTGTTTGATTAGCTTTATTAACCTTTGTTAGCCTTTAACTTAAGTTTGACGCGGGCCGGGGCGCCCGTGGATTATGTGTGAGATTGTTGAGTTTGTTCTTGATGCTTGTAAAATCCTCATTTATGTGTATTTTGACTTATTTCCTTTAGATCATCAACTTTCATGTTTTGGCCAACTTGATTTTGTGATCAGAAATCGCGTTTTTCGAGAAAAAGGGCAAAACTGACATTTCACACAAAACCTGTACCCAAATTTCGAAAATTCCAGAAATTGTCAAAAATATACTTTTTGGAAAGTAGAAAATTTCGCCGATCATTTTTGTCTTCTTCGTCGTCTTCGTTCGGGGCCCGCAAGTACCGTTCTAGGCTTGTGAAGATCGGGGCCCACAATGGCTTGTCTCTTAAGAAGGGACTCTTCTTTCTCCCTTCTTCATTTTCATTCCAGCAACTTTTCTTGGCTAGGGTTTTTCTCTTCTCCCTTCTCACTCTCTCTCATCTGGAACTCTCACTTGGTGAGGTATTCTTAGAGAATTGATCTCCTCAATCTCTTCCTCCCTCTTCAAGCTTCCTAGGGATACCATTCTTGAGGAGTTTGAGCTAAGAGAAGCCCTCCATTCAAGCCTTTCTTCTTTGTTAGGGTCCCTCAAGGTGAGCAATAGTTTTCTAAACCCAAGATCTTTGCTTTCCTCTCCATTTGGAGCATTTTAATCCCATTTGTTAAGGTTTTCATTGAGGATTTACAAGGGTTGACATTTTAGGGTTTCTTGGGAAATTTTTGGGGTTTTTGTAGATTTGGAGCTTGAAGCTCTAAGGATTGGTTTAAGGAGTGATTTTGAGCTTATCTTAGCTAAAGGCAAGTATATTCCAACACTAATGTGATGCTTTCCCTCATTTGGTTTTATTTTCTTGATTTTTCCCTTTTTATGTTAATCTCTTTTAGTTTATGGTTTGCTTGATTTAATGAACCACCTTAATAGTCATCTTCATTTATGTATTGCTCTATTATGCATTGGAAGGTTGTTCTCTTTATGGCTTCTTGGAGAGTTTGTTTCATTTGTTCAAATGGTGTTCAAAGAAATGGATTCTTTTAAAAAGTGTTAAGTTGTGTTAATTAGATGATTATGAGTGATGATTGGAGGATTTGTGAAGCTTAGGAAAGGGCCCAAGATGTTGTAGAACTATGTATGGAAGAAGGGAATTGAAATGATCAAAGGAAGAAGGAAGAAAAACACAAAGAAGGAGGATTTCCTGCACTCGGGCCGGACTGGGCAGGCCCAGTCCGCTCGAGCGACCCACTGGGTCGCTCGAGCGGACCAGGTACTGTCTGGGTCCGCTCGAGCGACCCAGCTACTGTCTGGGTCCGCTCGAGCGGACCTGGGTTCGCTCGAGCGAGCCCAGCTCAGTCTGGGCTCGGGTTTTGGGCCTGATTCAGGGTCCTTTTTAGAATAGTTTGATGGCCCAACTGAAGGTTGTGATAAGCCCATTTCTTAGGTGTTCTTTGGGCCTGTTTTAAGGCCAATTCTCGGGCTGTTTTGAGTCTTATTGTTGGGCTGAGTAGGACATGAATTGTGGGCTATGTTAGGGATTGTTTGGGCTGGTTTTCAACGGACTGTTGGGCTTGAATAAGGCCAGCTGTGGGCCTGATTAAAAAGGGGTTTAAACCTACTTCCAAGGAAGACTTATTCTATATAATTTCAAGCCCACTTCGGGTCTATGTCCAAGCCCAATTCAGCATTAACTTTCCCCTATAAGTGAAGCCCATTCACCCTTTTCAAGCCTAGAATTCATGGCAAGTTGTGTCTTAAACTATGGCCAATACCACTTAGGAAAACCCTTGAGTTTGAATGTACACTTAATCCCTTGTGATTGTCAACGACCTTCAGTGGCACCAAATCACTTTCTTTTAATGACAATATAGGGGATCATATGTACATCGAGACTACCCGCTTAGTCATCCGACCCATCATTCATTCTTTTGTATAAAAAGACTTTTGTTTTGGTTCTTTCTCCAATTCCTTCATGTTTTGAAATGGGTTACCCCCATATTTTAGAAATGATGAAACTACTCACTTGTCTTGCTTGGCTTTGACCATATGCATTTGTTTGGAGTAGTTCTCAATTGACTTTGGAAATGTATCTTATAAATAGAATTGCATTTCTTCGAGGTTTCGGATTTTCACTAAAACGGCACCACTAGGCTTAGGTCACCTTGTCGGACTGATCATCCGGCTTGGGGTCTTTATTTTGTTTGCCAGCTGCAGTTTGGATTCCGTTTGTACCGACCATGGCAACGGTAATTACTCCGGTCCCACGAGTAGTGGCTACGGTTCTGTCTGATAACGACTATGTCGTTCCGTCCCACGTTTAGTGGCTACGGTCTGTTTGCTCCGGTTACTTCGGTAACAGGAGAATATAGCTTTATGTGGGTTGCCATTATTTTTATGCATTGATATTCATCTCATGGCATTGTTTTATGTTAATTCATCATGACATTAGATTTGTAAACCATCGAGATGTTTCTTCTATCTTTACTTCGGCATTGTTATTAATCGTGAATTTATCGTAGCTCTTACTTATTATGTTTTACTCCGCTCTCATCTTATTATTGTTGTAATTGCTTGCCAGACCGTCGTGTCTGACTCTCTTTTGTTTGGTGTCAGATGTCGAGCCCCTCGCGGTTGAGGCGCACTTCGAGGCGGAACCTATAGTTCCAGCGGAGGGCGAGTGGCAGCCCGATGATGTCAATTAGACATCGGGTTACCTTGGAGCTGCGATCACATTTTGGGATTCATGATGTTCATTTTGGGTTTTTGTCATGGCCATTGTTGGCTTACCTTCTTTTGGGGAAAAATTGTAATTAATGCTTAACTTTACTTTTGTATCAACTTCTAACTAACTTGGGCCCACAGTAAATGTTTCTCTTTTGATGCTAGTCTCATGCGTTCTCATTTTATATCCGTTTTATGAGACTTCTATGTTTGCTACAAAGCTTCCGCGTAATTCGTTTGTATGAAAGTGATCCTTATATATCACTATTGGATCGGATTCCGTGAATCCTTACCACGGAAACCTGTGGGAAACTAGCGTGTGCGGGCGGAATTTTCCGGCCCGCCTCGCCGCGTCCCCGGATTAAGGCCTCGTTTAGCGGGACCCTCGGTCCGGGGGCGTGACAGTTCCAGTAGCGAGAAAGCGTGTGGAATCATATATTTGTTCGGGCTAACAAAGAGGATGCCAACTCCCGAGATCAGTTGTTTTTTCTCATTTCTCCTGGTTGCACTGTCAAAGTACATGTCCCAGGAGGCATTTTGTGAGAAAGTCTCCACATTGTAGACTGGTTCGTCAAGGATACCATCTCTGAGTGGAGAGTCCTTAGGCAATGGATGCTCTGCGAGAAAGTCCGCTAGAGCTTGGCCTTTGATTGCTTTTTGCGGTACATACCTAATATCAAATTGTGGCAAAAGGATGGAATTCCAATCGGGAATTGAGAGAACATGTTTTTGTGACAAGGACCTTCAAGAGGTTGATCCTCGAGACTAGGTAGACTATGTTGGAAAGCAAGTAGTGACGTAGCTTTTGTACGGCGAACATCACTGCAAGGCATTCTTTTTCGACTGGAGAGTAGTGATGCTCTGCACCTACTAGCATGCGGATGAGGTAGTATATAGCAGCTTCTTTTCTTTCATCATTTTCTTGTGCAAGTAGAGCGCCCAGAGAGTGGTCAAGGGCTCTTGTGTACAAGATGAATGGTTTTCCAGTGGTAGGAGCAGCTAACACTGGAGGTTTGGTCAGGTATGACTTGATATCTTAAATTGCAGCTTCACAGTCAGCATCCCAGACAAAGTCTACACCTTTCTTCATCAACCGGGAGAATGGACGGCATTTCCCTGAAAGATTGGTTGTAGTTTTTGTGGTAGTCCCGGCCAAAGCGGGTGCCTTTACCAATTTCGAGAACTTCTTGAAAAGGATCTTCATTTGGAATATTGTCTTCAGGGTCAGAGGCTGTCGTTTCTCATTTACTGAGGATGTATCTTTAGCAGAGTTGCCATCCTCAGTGATTGTGTTGCACGGAGCATTTTTCGGGATCAAGTCCTGAACAGCATCCAGCAACTTTTCTTCTCTGTTGACCAGTTCATCGTCCCAAGCATCAATAGCTAGGGTTTCTTCATGATGATCAGTTGGAAAGAGCGTGAGTCCTGAAGTCACAGTCTCAGGAGAAGAAGTCTGAGAGGGTGTTGCCTCAGTGAAAGTCACGTAAGACGAGGTAGCTCCAGAAGATATTGTGCTAGGCGTCGTCGGAGTGTAAGTGATCTCATTAGATGAGGCTTCTGAAGAGCTATAATCCCGAATTATTACATTACAGGCAGCTCTGATGGGAGATGTTGCTTGCTCGGAGTCAGACTCATCCTCGAATGTAAAAGGATCTTTTATCCAGCAATTTTTCCCATTTTCAGGAGTTAAGGGAGGAGGTACCTGATGGTCTTCAGGGACTTCTGACTCTGGATTGAGAGGAAGCTCGTGACGCGGTCTTGCTCTTGTTCTAGAGCGAGATGTTGCAAGATCCTTGCATATTCTTCAAGATCAGGCATGGGAGCCAAATCTTCTTCTTCGTCTGCTTTTTGTGGTTCAACATGGTTGATTTCCACTAGAGCAATGACGGGTGCTGGGTCAACAGCATTTTCTTATACAGCCTCTTGGTCTTCTTCGTAATCAGACCAGGATCCTTGTGGCTGTAAGGTTTTATACCAGATTACTGGCATAAGGTGAGTTTCAGGAACCTATTCTTCATCGGAGAGATTTTCTCCTGTTTCAAGGGATTCCTCCCACTCATCAGTGTAGTTGGACTCGTATCCATCGTCGGTATCGCTGGACTCATATCCATCAATGGAGAAACCAACTACCGAATTGTAAGAGTATGATTCCCCCTGCGTGGCTTCTTTGAATTGAGGTGGCATGAAATCACTGAGAGTTAAATTTCTTACCCCTTTTGAAGTCTCTGGAAGGGACGTTTTTGTTGCCTCTAGTGAAGCGGTAGAGGAGGCCTCTGCCTTTCCTTGGACTTCTTGTTGGCTGGGTCTTCTCTTGCCGTTTGAGCTTGAGGAGATGTTTCCTAGTCTGCCTTCGCTGTTGAGCTGTAGGCTTTGTTTTCACGACCTCCCAATTTTCATCTTCCAGGAGATCCGGATGTACCCATATGGGTTGTCCGTTTGGTGTCGGGTAAGGAACCAGCTCTTCGGACGTTTGAATTATGTTTATCTCCTTAAAGGAAGTAGTGATCTTCTTCTTCGGTGATTTTGATGTTTGTCCACATGATACCATGTTGACGGAGGTAGACCCATAGTTTTTGTCGAAGGTGATAACTCCATTTTTCCACATCTCATTTATCTTCTCTCTCACAATGAAGCATTGATTGAGAGGATGCGAGATCATCTGGTGGTATGGATAGTACCGAGGATCAATGGTTTTGCCAACATCTCCCGGTCTTTTGGGTTCAGGCAAGGTGAGCTTACCGTTTGCCACGAGAGCCCCGAAGATTTCATCAACATCTTCATCGAACGGGTATTTCTTTTCCATTCGCTCTTTAAAGGCATCAGAGAGTTCAGGTCTCTTACCTGCAGCTTTGTTTTCTGCTTTCTTTGGTGGCTGAGGAGCTGACTTGGTTTGCACATTGAGGACCTCTTTTTTCTTTGGCTTTGAGGTTGCAATGGCGGTTGGCTCTTTTCTGGATGATTTTTTACTGTTGAGGTCTTTGATCACCGTTTCAGTTTCCATGGAAGCTTCTAGGAGTTCTCGTAGGTTCTTTGATTTGCTACCGATGATCATGGAGCGGATTCTAGCTCTCATGTTGTTTCAGCAGATGTCAACTAGCGACGCTTGTGGCAGTACATTTGAGCATTTGCACGCCATTGCTTTCCACTTGTGAATGAAGTCGTATGTTGACTCATTCTCCCCCTGCTTCAGGCTGTAAAGCTAAGCCATAATAGCGAAATGATCCTCACCTTTGAAGTGAGTCAGGAAACGTGTCTCTAGCATGACCCAATTTTGGATGGAGTCCTCCGGAAGAGTGGAGTACCAGTCAAAGGTTGTACCTTTTAGGGTACTTACAAAGAGGCGGATCTTGAGTGCATCTTGATCTGCAATAGCTCCCGTCAAGATTTTGAAGTGGATGGCGTGCTGTCAGGCTGATCCTTTCCCCGTATATGTTTGGAGAGTAGAATGCTTGAATTTTGTGGGGAACGGGACTGAGTCCATCCATAAGGGATATCGTGGCTTGATCCCATGCTCCTTGAGTATATCCTCTTCTTTTGCTTTGGCGAGGATACTGTCTACGACCTTTTTGGTGAGGGCGCGTGACTCATTTTCTTCTCCATTTTCCTCATTATCTTGATGATTTGGAGGAGGTTCATTGTTCGCCTGATTTTGGAAGGCGAGGAGAAGGTTTTCCATCTGAGTTTCAATCCTCTGCTGGCCTTGTTCCACCTGCCGGATGCGTGTGATCGCATCATCTTGAGGTGAATTGCGAGGTGGTGGCTTAGAATTTGTAGCCAGGACGTTCATCCCTCAGGATTCAAACGAAGAAATTGTCCTGGTGACTGAGCTGGGGCTCATTCTTTCTTATGAAGAGCTTGAGGAAGGATCACCCTACCGTCCTTGGCTTGAAGGAGCAGGGGATTCTTCTTAATGTATTCTTGTCCTGGAGACGCTGCGGGTCATCGGACGTCGGACATGGATATTTGTTGTTGACTTTTGGTGTCTTCTAGTTTTTCCATCCATATGGACAGCAGTAACTTGGTCGGGTCTTTCTTTTTTGACCCATTTATGGGAGACTTGAAGTGTAGGAGGCTGGGTCCTTTGCTTCTCTAGTCTCTTTTGTCGATACGACGAGCGGCGGCATACACGACGAGCAATTTGAGCTTCGGTCAGCTCTGGCTGGGCTTTGATAATAATGGATGTGCTCCCTCGGGCGCAGCAGCCGAGCCTATCTTCTTTGTGGCTGGGCAAAGACAGGATGCAGACCCGGTCCTTTTCCTGTTGCAGTGAAGCTTTGAATTTTTCGAGTTCGGCCCCTGTAGAGATGAAGGGTCGAACTACAGGATTGTAGGCCTTAGCTGGTGCTTGTAGAGGCCTAGTAATGCATGACTTGATTTTGGGCTTGTAGGAACAAGCCGGTTCATGCAGGGTTGACTTGGTTATCAAGTCGGAGATGGGTCTCTCTTCTTTCATGTAGGCAAGAGGGTAGAACCGGTTCTTCTTGAGTGGGGCCAGGTTTGCTGGCTTGGTAGATGTTTGGGACCTTCTTTGTTTTGGTGAAGGTCTTGGGGACCAAGTCTTGGGATAGACCTGGTTGTTTGTGGGTCGAGGCTTCGCGGGGGTGTCCGGGCTTCTGGCTTCTTGGTGTTTGCCTTTAGTGTCACGATAGTGACACGTTGAGAGGCGACCTTCTACTTCTTGGAAGGAGCAGTTTCTTCATCGGGAAGTGGGAATGGTCCCAGTGTCCCAAAGACGATAGTCCGGGGAGTCGAGGTCGACCCGAAGTTCAGAGAGTTGCCGAGGGAGTTGATGCTTCGGCAGCTGACAGGGCGCTTGTAAGTGCGCGTGATTTGCTTCTGTTGAAGCATGAGTTGGTGCTTGTTCTCATCAAAAGTAATGGTGAAGGAAGCTGCCATTGTTAGTTTTGAGAATTTCTAAAACAAGACCACATCCATTAGTAATCACAAGAATATAATATCATAAATGGAAAAAATTCTATGGTTTTGCCTTTTCAAATTGCTCAAGGGACATGACCCCAGCAATATGAAGAAGGCAAAATGCCATAGATGGTACAATTATTCTAATCGCAAGTACAGTGAGCCCAAAATGAGCATCCTAGTGACTACTAGATGCAATTGTGAACCTAAATTTGACTTATCGAGAAGCAGAGCTTGCTCGAGGAAAGAAGAATATAAGGTTGGAGTTACAAATGTGCCGGTCGCAAATACAGTAGACCTGAAAGGGCGTACTAGTACCGCTAGACACAAATGTTTGGAGATCGCATCCATGAGATAGCATTCTCTGCTTTAAAAGGTCAAGATTGGATTCATCAAAGAGAGCAGATGGTATTCTGATCCAAACACGGGCTCAACGATTTCCGCTAGCGCCAGTGCCCAGAAGGGAAGGAACTATAATTTCTCCAATCTGAACCCAAAAAATGACGAGTTTTTTTTTTTTTTTTTTGAAAGGCCAAGATCGGATTCATCAAAGAGAGCAAAAGGCATTCCAATCTAAACACGGGCTCAACGATTTCCGCGAGCGCCAACCTAGAAGGGAAGAGACCAAAATTTCTCAGATCTGAACCCAAAAATGATGGAAGATTTTTTTTTAAGATTTTTTTTTTGAAAAATCTTTTTTTTTAATTTTTTTATTTTTAGATTTTTTAAAAAAAAATTATATATATATTTTAAAGATTCTTTTTTTAAATCTTTTTTTATTTTTTATTTTTGATTTTAAATATTTTTTTATTTTAAAGATTTTTTTTAAAGGACGAGAGAGTACACATAGGCCTCCTAACCCGGTCTTATGAAATCTCGATTGATCAAATTGCCCCCAAGTAAGGGTAGGATTACTTAATGAACCCGTTTGGAAAACCATTGCCTGGAACAGTCAAGCTCTCTCCATACTCTGGACAATGCTATTCTTGAATCAACCATGATCAAATAACGCAATTGGTTTAACCTTAGTGGTCTATGTCTTTTTTTTTTAGATCCCAAATAGACTCATCGAAGAGAAAAGATGGCCCAATCCCTGATCCGAATACGGGCTCAACAATTTCCACGAGCGCCAGTGCACAGAAAGGAAAGGATCAAAGATTCTCATTTTTGAATCAAAACGGAGAAATCTATTTTTTTTTTTTAGATCTCTAATGAACTCATCGAAGAGAAACGATGGCCCAAATCTCCAATTCGAACAGGCTCAACATTTCTGCAAGCACGATGAACGATAGGAGAGGATCAAAGTTTCTCAATTTGAATCCAAACTGAGAAATCTGATTTTTTTTTTTTAGATCTTTAATGAACTCATCGAAGAGAAACGATGGCCCAAATCCCAATTCGAACAGGCTCAACATTTCTGCAAGCACGATGAACGATAGGAGAGGATCAAAGTTTCTCAATTTTGAATCCAAACTGAGAAATCTGATTTTTTGTTTTGAAAAGAGGAAGAGTGGAAATAAATTCAAAGAATGAGAAATTTCCAAAAAATCTCATGTCATTTTTTTTAGATGCGAAATCCGACATAGGCCACCAACTAGAAAGTAGCCAAGGAATCCAGAAAAGAAGTATAAGCATAGAGCAAAAATTTGGTATGCAAATTTTCATTTCCAAGCATCGTGTTCTCAAATGAACGAGTCCCATCGGGTGTGCCAGCTTGATGGATCGCGCTTCTTCGTGCTCGGCGCTACCGAGGTCGGCGGACGTGGGAGTTCGTTTGATCTGACCCATTTCGCACCCGGAGGGCGAAAAGCATTCATCAACATTTTTTTTTTGGTGGGTGTGCCAGATTTTCTATTTTACTTAGAATTGCAAGTGGAGATCCGGAGATCGACCTTCGCAAGTAAAAAGGAAGTCAACTTCTTCCATGTTTTCCATTGCACATATGTTTAAGAAAAGAGACATTTTCTTTATGTGGCATGAAAGGTGATGTTTTGGCATTTATAGCCGATTTTTGCATTTATAGTCGATTTTTGGAATTTGTAGCCGATTTTGGCGTTTATAGCCGATTTAGAATTTTTATCAATAATGAAAGACAAGAGTTGTGATTTTTATCTCTTTTAAAAAAATACAAAATATAATGAAAAACAAGAAAAGGAGGATCTAACTTCTTAGGAGATTGTGGGGGACTCGTTCAGATTGACGGTCGCAAGCCATGTGTGGACTTCGCCATCATCCATACAAATGAGAACAGAGGATGCTCGTGATTCGCTTGGCTTGGCTATAACCTCAAATTTTTAGAGGACAAAGACCAAGAGGAGGTCCAATGTCCAATAAAAAGCTAAGTAGATGGGCTGAAAAGCCACGTCTAAGCCATTGGAGGCAGAAGGAGAAGGTAAAGACCCCCCCCCCCCCCCAAGGGACTTTTATCACCTTGTAGTGGTGGCCAGTGCAGAACTTCAGCAGAGTTTTCTCTCTTTCTTTCTCTAGATTTTCTGTGCTTGGAAGCTTATCTGATTTAGATCTTTTTTTCTTTTTTTTTGGAATGCTCTCCTATTTATAGGCTCTTGGTAGCCATTTAGGAGGATTTATGGGCTTTAATTGTCATTAAGCCGCATAATGGGAGGAGTTACAAGGTTTAATTCCTTTATTTTGTAACTCCTAGACCTTGACTTCTGATTGGTCGGTGGAGATTAAGGGCATTTAATCGCCTTTAATCACCATGATGGGAGGAGTTTCATGGTTTAAATGCCATGAATCTCTTGACTTATAACTCCCATTTGCTTGCTTCTGATTGGGCCGTCCAAATTAATAAATTAATGACTGCAATAAAGCTAGTCAATTAACTGCATTAAGTGGTCGCCGAGCAATTGAAGAGTCGCGGGTCGTGCCGCATCTTTTGGCAATGATCATCGATGGATTTACATGCTGATCCACATCAAATGACCATGTAACTTCAGACATTGATTGCTAACAGTAGGCCGGTAACATCAATTTCTCGATCGATCGGCTAGAAAGTGCACTTTTTTTGTCGACCGGTTGGCGATCAATGTTGATTTTGATACTCTTGAAGACAGATTCGTGATTTTGACGGATGTCGAAGGATTTGGTGCCTTAAAAGTATGAATTTTGGAAAATCACAGGGGTTGGAAGCTTCGAAACACGAAAAACGATGGAAAATAGACCTTTCCGGGGTGAATCCGACAATCCGGAGCTCCATGGTCGCCGGCGACCATGGGCCAGGGTCGCGGGATACGACCCTGGGGGGAATTATCCCCTTTTGGTCCTGTTTCGCGGCCGTTTCGAGGTTTTTTTTCATTCTTTTTCTCTCCTATATTTTTCTTGACATTTTTGCACATTTATTGGCTTGATTTCCTTATAGAAAACTTGACGAGAACCCTTGCACTTTGGGGTGCAAAGTTTCCAATTTTCCGGGAAAGCCGAAGACTTATAGCGTAGAGCTACCGATTTTCCGTCAGAACCTGAAATTGGATCAAACGATGTCGGAATGACCTGAAATTCGAGGTAAGCCTCTTGAGCAATAAATAAGACCAACCATAGGATTTTCTTTGAGTTTTGAAGCCGTATAGGGTCCTGTCGCCAGTAGACTTGATTTTGTCGCGAGGAAGATGTCGCGCCTTGATGTGCGGTCAACTGATGTCCGATTGACTTGAAATTTGACACGAAACTTATTGCAGTCATTTTGAGATGATCCATAGGCTCTGTCTTGGAAACCATGGTCCTGGGGAGCTTCGCCGCCGAGAGGCCTGATTTGGCTTCCGAGAGTCAAAGTCTGGTCAAATATTACGGAAATGACCTGAAACTTGACGTGTAGCCATTTGTAAGCATCTTGAAGCCGCCCATGTGCTCTTTTTGATGAGTGATGGCCTCGGTGGTTCTAGCCATCGAGATGCTTGATTTAGCTGTTCGAGAGTTTATGGAGGGTCAAACGTTGTCGGTTGGACTTAGAACTTGATGTGGAGCCTTTTGGATGTATTTTGAGACTATCCATAGGCTCTGATCGAAGATTTGGTGTCTCTGATGCTGTCGCCGCCCGGAGCCCTTGTTCAGCTATCGGAGAAGTGAAGTTAGGCTAAATGATTTTGAAGTGGGCCTAAACTTCTTATGTACTCCTCTTTTGGCTGTCTTGAAGGATCTTGTAGTTTTGTTTGATTATGACAGGATTTGATTTTTTGAGAAGTAGCATCGCCCATTTGTGGTAGGCCGCGACTTCATGTAGCTTTCTTGATGTTGAAGAGGCAAAGTAACATTTTTGGTGTCAACAGTAATCCATGTGTTTGAATGAGATCCACATACAGGAGACATAGATCACAAATCTTATACTTAAATAGATTCACAGCTAGTGATGAGATTGGGCATCTCATCTGATAAGGTTGCAGCACTATGATCACTATGAGACAGTGTGATATGTCTCAATCATCAGAGTGTAAGACTCTGGATCATTGTGCTGGTACATTGGATGTACTGAAGGACCATGAGTAGCACCTTGTACAAATTTGTCTTTGATTAAATAGCTGCTCTCATAATTCCCAAGCAATAGGCTCTTAATCTTAAGAGATTAATGGGCTCAAGTTTCCACTATACATTTACTTTGAGTTATCAATGAGTGAGGCCAATTGTAGGTCAACACCTCGATGTCTAGGGTATGTGGTAGTGGGGTTGTGGGAACATATAATTCTCAAGATGGAATCTATTCTAAAAAATATCCCCTGGGATGCATAATTGTCACCAAGCAATTCTCCCGGGACAAACGCATGAGGGAGACTCCTCGAACAGGTCAAGCTCTCCCGAGTGTACACAATAGGCCCTGTGGGGGGCCCCCGGCGATCCCGGCGGGCGGGCCCACAATTCCATCCCCTACAAGCACTACACCATTTCAGGGCTTTTACAGCGCGTCATTTACGGCGTGCATTGAATGCAAGCCGTAAATGATATAATAGTATGGCGCGCATGGAATGCGAGCCGCAAAAGGGTTTTTTCTTCTCTTTATTAAGGCATGCATTTTGCGCGCCGTGAGATCTTATCAATTACGGCGTGCATTTAGGACGCCGTAACTTATTGAGCATTTGCGGCCCACATTCGCAAGCCGTAAAAATATTAGGGTATCACAGCCCACATGTTGTACGCTGTAAAAGGCCAAGCCATTCAAATTAAGTTCATGGCCTGCTTTGAGAAGCTGTAAGATTAATCAGCTTTCACAGCCCACATTTCGTATGCCGTAAAAAAAGAAACCCGCCAAATTAATATTCCAAAATATTTCGCACCCTTTTTTGACACCCAAAATTTAACCCCAAATTAGGGATAGACGATACCCACTGAGAACCCAAATCTTGACACCAAAAAAATTTCGCACACCTTCTTCTTCTCACGATACCCACCGAGAACCCATTGCTCACACTACCAAAAAAATGACATTTAGCGTCGAACTTTTTGCCGTGGCCAGTGTTTTTGTGGCTATTTCTTACTTGTTGCCACCACCAATAGAGTTAGTGGCGACAAATCTCATTTTGCCTTGCCCGTGTCTGCCCGTGACAAAACGTGTCGGAAAATTTTTTTTACTGACGAAAATTAGCGTCAGAAAATTTATCACCGACGTTTAATATAAAACATCGGTAAAGGTTGGTAGATTTTTTTACTTTTTATCCAAATAATAATAATTTTTACCAATGAAAATTTCTATTTTTTGCGACGAAAAATAATCATCGGTAAATTTCCCAATTTTTTTCCCTCTCCCGCCACCGAAACCCCTCTTTTCACTCTCTCTCTCTCTCTCTCTCTCTCTCTCTCTCTCTCTCCGGCAAAGGTTATGTTTTACCGGCAAAATATTTGTGTCGCCGGCAAAGGATATATTTTTTGCTGGCGAAATACCTATATCGCCGGCAAATGTCAATTTGCCAAATTTTGATAATTTATTTAACTTGAAAAATTATATTTTCATTATTTTTGATTTGGAAGAATAAAAGTTTACTCGGGCCTTCAAAATCAATTCAGCCCCAAAAATAACATTCCACTGTGCCCGCCCCATTTTTCATTTCCCTCGCCCACTCAAGTGCATATCATTTCCATTTCCCTCGCCTCTTCTCAATCCCTCATCTCTCTGACCCTCTCTCGCGCAACAATCCCTCAATCCCTCATCTAGATCCATAGTTTTTTTTTCTCACTACAACAATCTGCACCTTTCCCGACGCAATCATTAAACGACGTGGAAAGTATAACTTTTACCAGCGAGGGAAAAGATAGAGTTTTCCCGGCGACAGATCTTCGCCGGCGTTAAAAACATCAACGTTTTCCCGACGTTTTGTTTTTTCGCCTGCAAAGGTCAATATTTTCCCGGCATTTTATTTTTTTCGCCGGTAAAAGTTAATGTTTTTCAGGCGTTTTGTTTTTTTCGCTGGCAAAGGTCAATGTTTTACCCAAATTTCACCCATTCGCGCCTTTATTTTTCTTCCGCCAATGTGTTTTCTCGCCAAACCCCTTCTGCGCATCTCTTTTCCCTTTGTAATTCTCATCTCTTGCCTCCATCCCTCATCTCCCTCCCCCACTCCCACGCAAGCCATCTCCTCTCACAGGCGCAGAAACCCCCTCTCCTCCATCTCCCAGGCGACCTCATCCCCCTCTCCCTCTCATCATCTCCATCTCACGATCCCTCTCATCACCTGCACAGACCTGCCCAGCAGCCCCCCATCTCCATCTCCATCTTCTTCCTCCCTGCACAGACCTCTCCATCACCATTCCTCTCGCACGCCTCACCCTCTCTACGCCTGTCTTTCCATTACCGACCCATCTCAAAGCCTCCGATGCGCATCAAACATCTCCATCACCCATCTCGGTCTCTCCTCCATCCCCATCACCTGAGGCCGATCCATGTAACCCATTCTCCTTCTCCTTCCACCATTCATCAGAAGACCACCCCATCCCTCACCTCTGCGTCTCCCTCGGCATCTCTCTCGGTGTGCCACCTCCTCTGTCTCTCCGGCATCTCCTAGGTACAAATATTTTAGGGCTTTATAGATTTCCTTATCGTAGAACGGAGAGAATCACCTCGCCAGAAAAAAAAGGGCGAGTTTTTGTTGCTCTCCTCGTCAGACTTGGGCAAATCCTCGTCAGATTTGGGCGGGTATCTTTGTTGCAGAACAAAGGAATAGAAAAGGAGAAGAAGATGTTAGGGTTTCTAACGATCATGCAATTTCTGCTTGTTGCGATGACTCTGCAAATCGCAGCTTGCACTGAGTTCTTTAAACCCTTCAATGTAAGCTACGATCACAGAGCTCTGATCATCGATGGGAAGCGTCGGATGCTCATCTCGTTTGGAATCCATTACCCTCGTGCGACGCCCGAGGTATCAAATCACACCAAAGCTCTTTTCTTTTAATTCCATGTGGATTGATGATGTTAGAGCAGTTTTGAGGATGGAAAGTGTAATTTGAGATAGAGAGATGTTTGAATTGGGTGGTGTAATTGGATGCACCGTTGACTACTGAGTTGAGAAATGATGATCGGTTCAAAGTCCAATCACAGCATAAGGAAGAACACATTAAAAAGATATTTTTTTATTTGTTTAGATGAATTGGAAGTTATTCACTGTAAATGAATGCATGTTATTGTTCATCCAATGAATCAAATTACTCTGAGGTTAATGATGTTGAAGCAGTTGAAGGGTTTTATAGGCTTTTGAAGATGTCATACAATGCTGGCATGGACTTGTTACTTCTCTTGTGCCTCTTAATTGGATGCTTGTCTCTTACAGCAATTACTTTGAGACTTAAAATGTTCTCTATGATATTAGATGTGGCCTGATCTGATTTCTAAGAGCAAGGAAGGTGGGGCTGATATGATCCAGACCTATACCTTTTGGAATGGACATGAGCTAATCCAAAGGGTCCGGCGCTGTAAGTTTCAGTCTTTAATCTGATTCTCCTTAGAATTTCCATAACGAGTGTTAATTGTTATTGTCTTTGCATTTTTTTGCTATCAAATGATTGTAGATTGTGTCAAAGAATTTATCTGATCCAATTCGATTGCATAAAGATCTAGATAAAGATACGGCTCCCCACTAACATAAAGCTGTAAAGTTTTATGAGGGGCTTGGGAAGCAGCTTGTCAATCAAGGGCATGTTCTGGATTTGTTCGCATGTGCTCTTGATCAGGTTTCTCTCGCACTCTGCACTTGCAATCTGCTGTGTTTGTGTGCTTCTTAAATATCTACTAAGCGGCTGAGAGTTAAATTTAGTAACTTACATGTTCTGTTTCTTTTTTGCTTTTGAAGAGAGTTTTCATTCAATGTTGGTAGGGTTTTGATTCAATGGTTTGAACTTAAAAGCTTTTAATCCATGGTAGAACCCACTGATGTCTAACTAGATCCGGCGCTGTACATGGTTGTTCTGAGTCAGTGACTCTATATCAATTTTTATTTTCGAGGTATAAATGAACAGCTCGATATTTATTTATTTTTTACTTTTCCCTCTCTTTTTTTGTTCCTTGTTTTTAGGTTATTTGGGATTCACTTGCTTTCTCTTTGGGACTGGCGACTACATTAGCAATCCTAGGCACTGCTGCATCCTTTGCTGGAAAGGCTTATGGGCAGATAGGACAAGGACTTCCTTTGGCTGCTTCTGGTTTGGCAATTGTTATGGGTTTGGATCTTCTGGAGGTAATAATACGATTTACAGGAGTTGATGAATTTCACAACGATCAGTAATATTCTCCATGTGTTTTTGAGCATATCCATCGTCAAGTGACAGGACCCGTGGGTGACCTATTTTACAGTGTAAATACCTTTTTTATTCTTTTGCTGCTCCTTTTTTGCAGATAATTGAACTACAACTTCCCTCATTTTTCAATAATATTGATCCCCATGCTGCCGCTGCTAGCTTTCCTTCAAGTAATCTATGTTTTCCTTGAAGAAAGATTTTTCCCCCCTTATAGTTTTTTTACATAAATAGCTTCCAACTATTATGGTTTATTTTCTAGTTATTTCATCTTTCTAAGTCGGACTGCATGTTCTATTTTCTAATATTTGAGTTGCAGGTGTGCAAGCATATGGGGGTGCAGTGGTGATAGGTGGCAGGGGGAGGAATTGATTTAATGGTAATGAAATCTTATCTTTCATGGGCTTTATAGTTGTGTTTGGATTTACTACTAGAACTGGAATTGATTTGGGTCTTTTGGGGTTGTAATGGATAAATGATTATATCTCTCTCTATCTCTATTTCTAATGTGTTCTTTTAGGATTTTATTATTTAAACAGAATGAATGTGCTTATGTTGCTAATGCTCATATTGTTTCATGTTGTGAAGGTATGGAGGAATTGTGTGGGATGACTTGGCTCATGGGAAAGGTGTTTATGTTTCTGATGAGGGGCTATTGAGGTTTGTTTATTTGTGATTTCTAGTTTAACTATGCATTTTAAATGCCATATTTATTTATTTTTTTGCACTTGTGTTTTCTAAATGATCTTTTGGACATTCATGTCTCCTTCCGTCTTAGAGCCCGATCATCTGGCCATTTGGTTGGGCACTATTTTATTGCTAATTTATTCCTTTTAATATTCAACACTTTCTCACAAGATGTGATTTGAAGTTGTGTAAAACCCATTTTGCAGCAATTTCCTTGAAAGTTGGAACACCCTGGAACAATGAGGGGAGAGAAAGTGATGACTAAATACAAAAGCAATGCAATAAATTTCTAAAGGAAAACCTGTAGTTGGAGTCTCTTATTGTTGATTCTTTCTACTCTCATGATGCTTTTAGTCTTATGTGGGTCTTCATAGCAGTGAAGATATTGTTTGGGATGCCTTTGGATATGATTTGGCAATGTAGCTGTATCATATTTCATGATGTGTCACAGGATTACCATATCTAGTACAAAATGCAATTTTATGCTAGTGTTTTGAATTTATTCCTCACTTGTGATTTGCATTTGAATATTTGCAGGTAGAATTGTCATTGGATTGTATGGGCAGGTGCTACCAAAAACTATTGGTATGCTCAAATCTTTGATCCAGCTACTTGTAATGCTATTAGTTTATGACTAGCTACTTTTAATACTATGATATTGATGCTATTCAGATATGGCAGTTTACACCTCTCTCAAAGATGTCAATAACAATTGTTGTCCTTTGTTTTCATGCAACACAATTCCATTTCCTTACCATGTGACACTATAAGTGCTTCATAATTTCGTAGTTAACCTGGTTACCCTTAAAACATGGTCTTTTTTATGTAAGAGGGTGACTTGTGTAACTTGCAAATCAAGTGGAGGACAACTTATATATATTCTATGTAGTTTTTCTTATGTGTTGTTGTTGACCTGTAATTGTATTATTGGCTAATGACTTAATATCTCTGTTTTTCTTTGGAGTTGCAC
Organism: Litsea cubeba; assembly: GCA_012931725.1. Taxonomy (NCBI): domain Eukaryota; kingdom Viridiplantae; phylum Streptophyta; class Magnoliopsida; order Laurales; family Lauraceae; genus Litsea; species Litsea cubeba. The sequence continues at coordinate 94,698,390 of CM022946.1, read as the reverse complement.
TAGTTATTGTTGGATGTTTGGTAGAATTGCACTAGTTATAACTGTTGGATATTTTGTGAAATTGTGGATAAAACGTGCCCTTCCAAAAGAAGCAAACCCTGGCAGTGGCGGCCGCTCAATGCGTGGTGGGGGCTATCAGGGCTATGCGGGATCTGGTTTGAACAATAATGCCTATGATGGCAAAATGGATGCTAATAGGTATATGCAGCCCCAGGCAGGTGGTGGTTTTCCAATATATGGTTCTACTGGCTATGGTTCACCTGCCTGTGGATATATATGGTGCAGCAAATAATGGTGTTGGTTATGGTGGATATGGTGGTGCTAATGGTGGGTACACTAGCCCAGCTGGGGCTTATGGAAACCCAGTTGCTCCAAATGCTGGTTATGTTAATGGACTGCCTGGTGTGCCAAGAAGCCCATGGAACAATCAAGCACCTTCTGGATATGGCTCTGCTGGTTATGGTGCGAATACAAGCTATGGAGCAGTGGCTGCATGGAGTGCTTCTGGTGTGGGGGGTGGTGCTGTTAGTGGTGGGAATGTTTCTGCACCAACAGGTCAGTCTACAAGTAGGGCCGCTGGCTATGGGAATCAAGGTTATGGATATGGTGGTTATCATGGGAATGAGGGTTCATATACTGGTTATGGTGCTGTAGCAAGCTGAGGTACTGGTGCTCCAAGTAATAACAGTGGTGGTGGTAGCACAGCAGACCAACAAGGGGCTGGTGCTGGTTACATGGGCAGTGGCTATGTTGATGCCAATGGGAGCACAGGATACCAGAATGCGTCTTGGAGGAACCCTTCACAGGCGGGTGGTTATGGGGCCAGCCAAGCTAATGGGATGGCTGGTGGACAGGTTGGCTATGGGGGTGGATATGGTGTTGCTCAGTCCAGGCAGGCCTAGCAGCAGTGATCCCCAGATGATTTTGACTTCACGTAGGTCTTCTCTTTTTTAGGACAATCATTCTTTGCATGCTGAAAGTCTAGTCAGTTTTTCTTTTGATCTTGGAGAGAAGGCTCTTGTAGATGGAAGCAGATTACTGGTTGGATTGCTTGAATCTCATTAGTTATCTATTTTGCTAGTATATAATGAGTGGTAGTTTTGGGGAGTTATAGATGCCTTTCTTTAGTATTTGCTTTCAAGCTGTTGTTGTTAAAGTTTGGTTTACTTAGAAGTGTCTAGTAACTACATCTGTGTACATTTGGGGACAAATGGATCTCAAGCAGTTGCTGATGGTAATGGCAAGGCTATTATTTCATCATCTCATCCTGTGCAAGATGGTGAGGAAGAAGAAGGCCAATTGGATGGTCCATCTTCTTCTGAAGGATTTCAAGGTTATCTTTTATAACCTTTCATTTTTTTTTAGGTCTATATTCTATGCACAGTTGTATTGTTTTATCATACATGCTCATGTACTAAATCCTTTCACACTGAAAATCTCTAATATACATTAGCTGGAACTTTTTCCCATTTGATATGATATTTTTGCAGCAGGATGATAGTTTCGTTTTTCTGCTTCTCTCTTTTGTACCTCTCCACCGTGCCTTAGCTACACTTTGTAAAGATACACTTGATTTAACTGCTTCCTTTAGGACTTTAAAATTATTTATCTGTGGTGTTGTAGTTCAACTTCATCTGTATGCTTGTTGTTTCTCTTGTGTAATATGTGTATGTCAAAAAATAGAGAAATGTGGATGGTAGATTCAAACTCCCATTTTGAGTAGGGATTTTTTTCTTAACATGGTGTTGATACCTTGATTTTGTCAGATCCAATTGTGTTCTTGGGCCCAACCCAACCAATAAGGAAAACATATGGCAAGCATCAGGACATAGCATTTTCCTAAACAAGGTTAGTCCTAGTCTTGAAAATCATAACATTCAATTTGAAAGGGTAGGGGTGCCCATGGGTTGGGCCTGGGTTGCAACCAAGTTAGATGATATCAGGCTCCAGCTACTATGTCTTAGACATGAATCCTGACCCAACTCAAGACCCGGGAATATGATGAATTCAGTCTCACTTGTTTCTTGTTTAATATCCTATAATATTTTCGTGTTGAAAGTGGAGCTACTATGATTTTTTTTTGGACTGCTTTGTGGGAGACTATGTTGAATCTTTTACTTATTTACATTTCTTTTTAGGCTGAGACTAAAGATAGCTAGCATGTAGTGTGGATCTTCTCTATGATGAAAATGAGGTTTTTCTTGTGTATTAATTGTGAAGTTTATTCTATTGGGTTTCTTCAATTTGCAAACAAAGATTTTGTGGTAGGGAGAGTAAAGTTATTCAGACTATTTCATTATATTCTATTTGAAGTCATGCTTTACCACGATTTGTCAGGGAGAAGGTATCACCCATTTGTCTTAAGCTGTTATTGCATTTGAAATACCTATCTTTCAAATCTCTTTTAGTAAGTTGTGGGCTATTCTTATATCTTCTAGGGGGTCCCACTGGAGTCGCACCCATCTAAGTTGGTTGGAAGTAGAGGATCTAATAATCGGTTCTTTGATTTTTACAAGATAACAGAGGTTTGTTGATCTCTTTTAATTTACTTGTTCTGTTTATATTCTCAAAGTTGTGAAATCGGTGTATCATTTGTTACAATACAGGTTACTGCAATAGTTACCATGAATCTCAACAAATAATCGATGTTAACTACTACCCTTTCGAGACTGCAAGGAGATCAAATATGCGACAGAGGTCAATTGGCATAGGAGTACAGGGCCTTGCAGATACTTTTATCTTACTTGGCATGGCATTTGATTCACCCGAGGTGATATTAGGGTCCCAAGAGCATATATTTGATTTCTGTCTCTTCTGTGGTGTGATCTCTGATCTGTCTTTACGTTTGTGCAGGCCCAACAGTTGAACTAAGACATATATTTGAGACTATATACTACCACGCATTGAAAGCTTCTGCTGAACTTGCTGCGAAAGAGGGCACTTATGATACCTACATTAACGATGCTATGTTTGTAGAGTGGAAGATTTGAATGGTTGATCCCTTTCATGTATTTTTTTTCCTTATGATTCAATGACGACACGACAACGATGGAGTTTACTTTCATGTAATGGTAGGTACTTTCGCGAATAAATCCCAATGGAAGAAGATGAAAAGTGTGTGAATCTTGTAAATGAACAAACAAGAATTCCCCCATTATTTTGGTATTGATTTGAATGGATGATCCTTTTCATGTATTTTTTTTCCCATGGCCTATCTAGCTTGTATAGACTACAAGTCCAGTGTTTTTATTTTTAACTGCAGATCCAGTGTTTATTTGCAGGTTCTGTTTATATTTTTTATTTTAGTTTATTAATTTGTATTTGTAGCAATAAAAAAATGTGGATTTAATTTTTTTAATTAAAAAATAATTAATTTTTTTTATAAAAAAAACAATTAAGGCGCGTCTTGCGAGCCGTAAATTGAAACTTGCTGATTCTTTAATGGCCTGCATTTGTAAGTTGTAAAAACATATAATTAATTACGGCTTGCATTTGGAGCCGTTAATCAGATTGTACACAACCATTTACAGCCCACAAATGCAAGATGTGTAAAATATTTTTCTTTTTAAGTATTCACGGCTTATTACGTGTGCCATAAACTTAAGCACACCAATGCTTTAACGGCACTCAGTTTGCGTCGTAAAAGTTTATTATTTACGGCCTGCTTAGTAGGCCATAAATCTGGTCCAAAAAGTCATAAGAGCATCATTTTCGGCGTGCATTGATCCTACTTACGGCCTGTATATGCACGCTGTAATTACATCAAACCTTTTACGGCAGGAACTTTTACGGCACGACCCCCGTGAGCCGTAAACTTACATTTACGGCGCGCATTGCACGCTGTAAAAGCCCTGAAATGGTGTAGTGGAGATAGATCCGATTTGGTTGAACAGATTTATTCCAATAGGTCCATGCATATAATTGATGGAGAGGCCAACTTATAGTAATTGGAAAGTTTAGGGTTTTCTTGTAATTATTCTTAAGACTAGAGTGCAATTGCATTTATTTAGTGGACTTATTTATAATTAACTATGGGTCCGGAGTTCACATGAGATGTGTAGTCCAGATTCGTAGTTAGAGCTAGGTTCTAAGGAATCCCTAGTAATCCCCATCGTAGCCCTAATAAGAGAAGGTTGTTAATCTTAGTAGAACTCTTAAGGAAATGAGTATGATACTTACTAAGAATGGAAATCTTCATCTAAGAGGAGGTGTACCATAAACTATAAATAAGAGGTGAGGGTTAGAGATCTCCACATACAATAATAATCTCTCAAGTTCCTCTCTCTCTTCCTCCTTTCTCTCCTCTGGTTTTCTACTAGAGATCTAGGGTTTTCTTCTACTTGGAGATCCCACCATTCTCCTTTAGAAGTTCTCTAAGAGGGTCATAGCGTGGAAGAACACATAGGCAAGGGATATCAAAGATGGCGAAAAAGAGATTTTCGTAGAGATCAAGTTCTCGATTAAAGCACAACCAATCTCCAAATGTATAGATCTATTATCTATTTGAATTAATATATCTAGTTATGCTTGTTGTTTTTCTTGATCTATCTTCCTGATGGATGTTTGATCTTAATGGATGAGATTGGGGTTTTAGATCATGGGCTTGGGTTCTTGGCCTTATAGATATTTGATCCCTGCATCAAGTGGGTCAAAAGTTTTGAATACTTATCCACGAGCCCACCTACTTCCAACAGAGATGACAAAACTTGCAATAAAAAATAAAATATATAATAATCGAGAAATATAGTTGGTTAATTTTAAAATGAAATTAATAACTTATATTAGCACACATTAAATTGAGACACACGTGCACTGGGTAAGTCAAGAGTGAGATTCGAGCATACGACTTGAGGAGCAAACCCATATCTAATGGTTGTCACCCAACTCCATCTGGATACTTACCATCTAAAACCTACAAATTGACTTGAGAAAATAAAATTCAAGAGAATTAATAAAATTTGACTTCATAACATTAAATAAGCCTTTACACTCCGCTGATCTTTAGCTTTCACATCCTTAAAGCCAGAACTCATATCCAATATAAAATTTCAAAAAGAGAAAAAGAAACTAAATCACAAAAAAATTGTTTTATTGAAATAGATATAAGTAATCTAACATAGCTATATTATACTTTTCATGTATTTGTTGGAAGAGAAGAAAAACATAAGAAAAAAAAACACCCAATTTAATTTGCTGGAAGAATCATGTAGCATGGCTGTTTCAAGCATAGTATTATAATGGTCCCCCGTACATGAATGACAGCCCCTACAAAGTGTATAAAAAAACAACCACAACTTGATGCACTCTTCTTCTCTCGCTGAACAAATAAATGCTAAAAGAGAAGCCAAGTCCAAGGATCGATCCTGCAAACCCATCAATAGAAACTAAACAAATAAACCCATTATAACTGGAAAAAATAAATAATCCATAATAAAAAGTAACCAAATTAGTAAAAACGCCACAAACAAACGGAAAAACACTTTCATATATAACAAAAGAAAAACACTCACAAATCCATGAAAATCCATCACCATGAAACTAAAAGAGCCCATCAAAATTGAGAAATAATACTAAAATAAACCCATGACTAAAAAAATTCATAAAAAATATAAAAGTACATAGAAATGGAAATCAATAGAGAATCCAATAAGAAAAACAATTTAAAATAAAAAAACAAACCCATCAGAATCCATGCCAAAAAGTAAAAACTTGAAATAAAAAGCAAAAAAAAACAAAAGACAAGTCCATATAAACACATTATTGAAAAAAAAGAAAAAAAAACTAATAGAACACATCAAAACTGGGAAAAAAAACACCCAACATAGAAAAAGGAAACGAAACCCATAAACACAACAAAAAAAGTCAGCATAGAAACAAAAATCCATCCAAAAAATGCATCAAAATTGAGACTCCCAGACAAACTTTTAAAGAAATACCAACATATAATTTTGAAAGAAATGCATGAGTGTGGCATCTTGAAGGAAATACAAAGTGTTGATTTTGAAAGAAATGTGACAAGTCCATAAAACTAGCATATAAAGATGTGAGGCCCCACCCCTTGTGGACCCTCAATTTGAATTTGAATACTATAATTATAGCTTATAGTATCTAATTATACTAATTAATAAGGATTAGTAAGGGTAGATAGGTATTTTCTTAAGTTTTAGTCTAATTAGCCTTGTTGTATATTTTATAAGTTTCATAGGGTGTCTTTTATAATTTTAGAGTAAGTTAGTTGGTTAGAGGCCCTAGCTAGTAATTTAGGTTTACTATAGGGGGTCTCCACTTGAGAAGCTTCTAGAATCCCTGCGCAAAGACCAAACTACCCATAGCCTTATCCTCATTTCTATTCAAACTAAAAGGACCCTTTGGTCATTAGCCAGTAGCCACCCAACATGACCTATATAACTAAACCCCCCCATCTCATACCTATGTTACTCTCTTCTCACTCTCATTTTCCTCTCTTTTCTCTCTTCTTCCCTCAATTCCCTCCAACTCTCTCATTTTCCCTCCAATTCTCTCATCTCCCTCCCTTTCTCTCTTTAGAACCCTAGATCTAGAACTTCAAGAAGAAGAAGGAGACTACCATCTACAACAAGTACAGCTACAGCTATCATCTATCTTAAGGATCTTTATGTCTATCTTGTTAGTCTTTTCTCTCTCTTCTAATCAGGGTATGTACCTTCTTCTAGTTCAATTTCCTTATAAATCTCTCTAGATCTCCCTTCCTTATAGCAATTCTCTTGTGGATGTGGGTTTAGGTGTTAGAGATCTTCTTAGATCTGTGTTTTTGGGCTATTTGAGTGATTGGAAAGCAATAGGAGCTGGGATTTGATTTTTGAAGCTTGGATCTCTCTTTTCTCTCTCTATCTCCTTACTATTGGATTGAGGCAAGTACATTATACCTACTTAACATAGAATGCGTGTTTTCTTTCTCTTGATTCTGCAATTTCAATTCAATTGATGAATGTATGCTTAGATCTATCATTTAAGCCTGTTTTCATGGTTTTTGGCAATTAATGGATGGGTTTATCTCATTTGGAAGATCAATGGCCCATGGGAGGATGGTTGGATGTGTACTGAAGTTCTTTCCATGTTTTATGATGTTTCTATGTTGGTTGGTCAAGATTGGATGGGCTTTGGTTGGAAATTGGATTGAAGAGGTGATGATCTTCATGTTTTTGGCTCAGTTTGCTTTGTGCACTTACCTCCTTTTGAGAGAACCAAACTTACCGCACAATCAGCTCAGTATGGTATCAGAGCAAGGTCTCAAGGCAATATGATCTCAGACATCTTCCAAAGCACTAAGGTAAGAAGGATAGAGAGAAAGAAGTCTCTCTCGTGCAGAAATTAGATCTAGGATCTATTTCAAGAAATTTTCAAACTCAAGACAAACTCTCGAATGGAACTTGAAATAACATAAAATTCTGAGATTGTTTTATAATTCCTTGTCTTCCTTTGGAGAACGAGCCTCAATATATAGAGTATTTACATGCCTTAATCACGGTTCTAAGTTAGGAAACCAATCTAATTAATGTGTACAACTGTGTAATCTTTGACCCAATCAAACCATGTAAGATAACATGCTGGACTGGATCTTGTTATGGGCCTTGGGCCTGTTTAACAAGAGGAAGGATTCAAGAAATTCTGGATTGGTAGCAGGCTAGTATACTCGGTCGACCGACCTACAGTGCGGTCTACCGGATGCACTGAAAAATGAGAAAAAATAGGTCTCAGCTATGTTCCTGCAAGACTTACAGTCTAGTGTGCACGGTCGACCGGGCCCTGTTCCATGTCGACCGAGTACACAGGATTTCAGGAAATAACTGGGAAGCTGGATTGTTGACACCAAAAATGTCACTTTGCTTCTTTAAGATCCAGAAAGCTACATAAAGTCACAACCTGCCATAAATAGGCAATGCTACTTCCAAAAAAATCAAATCTTGTCAGAATCAAACAAAAACTGCAAGATCCTTCAAGACAGCCAAAAGAGAAGTACACAAGAAGTTTTGGGCCTTTTCAAAATCATTTGGCCTAACTTCGCTCCTTCGACAGCTAAAAAGGAGCCCCCGGCGGCGAAAGCATCGAAGACACCAAATCTTCGATCAGAGCCTATGGATGGTCTCAAAATACATCCAAAAGGCTCCACGTCAAGTTCCAAGCCAAACTGACAACATTTGACCCTCCATCAACCCTCGAACAGCTAAATCAAGCCTCTCGGTGGTGAGAACCACCGAGGCCATCACTCATCAGAAAGAGCACATGGACGGCTTCAAAATGCTTACAAATGGCTACACGTCAAATTTCAGGTCATTTCGACAACATTTGACCAGACTTTGACGCTCGGAAGCCAAATCAGGCCTCTCGGCAGCGAAGCTCCCCGGGACCTTGGTTTCCAAGACAAAGCCTATGGATCATCTTAAAATGACTCCAATAGGTTTCCTGTCAAATCTCAAGTCAATCGGACATCGGTTGACCGCACATCAAGCTGCGACATCTTCACCGCGATAAAAACAAGTCTACTGGCGATAGGAACCCAAACGGCTTCAAACTCAAACAAAAGCCTAATGTTGGTCTTATTTATTGCGCAGGAGGCTTCAACCCCAAATTTCAGGTCATTCCGACATCGTTTGTCCCCAATTTCAACTTCTGACGGAAAATCGGCAACTCTGCGTGACAAAGTCTTCGCTTTCCCGGAAAATTGGAAACTTGCACTCCAAAATGTAAGATTCCCTGGTCAAGTTTTTCTACAGGGAAATCAGGCCAATAAATGAATCAAAAATGTCAAGAAAAAATATAGAAGAAAAAAGAATCGAAAAACATCAAAAAGGGCCGCAAAACTGGACAAAAAGGGGGAAAACCTCTGCGACCCTGGCCCATGGTCGCCGGCGACCATGGAGCCCAGAATCACAGGGTGGGCCCCGGAAGGCCCGTTTTTTCATCATTTTTCGCGATTCGAAGCTTCCGACTTCTGGGATTTTCCAAAATCCATACTTTTGAGACACCAAATCCTTTGACATCCGTCAAAGTCACGGGTCAATCATCAAGAGTATCAAAATCAACATTGATCGCCAACCGGTCAAAAAAAAAAAGTGTGATTTCTACCCGACCGATCGAGAAATCGACAGGACAGATGGCACCGACCCGCTATTGGCAACCAATATCTGAAGTTACATGGTCATCCGATGTCGATCTACATGAAGATCCATCGATGATCATCACCAGAAGAATCCCAAAAGACGCGGCACGGCCCGCGACTCTTCAATTGCTCGGCGACCACTTAATGCGATTAATTGACTAGCTTTATTGCAGTCATTAATTCATTTCTTTGGACGGCCCATCAGAAGCAAGCAAACGGAAGTTACAAGTTAAGAGATTCATGACATTTAAAACATGAAACTCCTCCCATCATGGGCGATTAAAGGCGATTAATGCCCTCAATCTCCACCGGCCAATCAGAAGCCAAGAAAAAGGAGTTACAAAGTAAAAGAAATTAAAACTTGCAACTCCTCCCTTTATGTAGCTTTATGACAATTAAGGCTCATAAATCCTCCTAAATGGCTACCTAAAAGCCTATAAATAGGAGAGCATTCCAAGAAGAAAAGAAAATCGGACAAAGAGATAGACTTCAGAAAATCCGGAAACTCAGACAGAAAAATGCATCAAAAATCTAAGAAAAAGAAAGAGAGAAAACTCTGCGAAGTTCTGCAACCGACCACCGCTACAAAGGTGACAAAAGTCCCTTGGGGGGTACCCCCCCCCAAGGTCCTTGCCTTCTCCTTCTGCCTCCAATGGCTTAGACGTGGCTTTTCAGTCCGTCTATTTAGTTTTTTATTAGACATAGGAACCTCCTCTTGGTCCTTTGTCCTCTAAAAAATCTGAGGTTATAGCAAGCCAAGCGAATCAAGAGCATCCTCTGTTCTCATCTGCATGGATGATGACGAAGTCCACACATGGCTTGCGACCGTCAATCTGAACGAGTCTCCCACAATCTCCTGAGAAGTTAGATCCTCATTTTCTTGCTTTTCATTATAGTTTATATTTTTCTAAAAGAGACAAAAATCACAACTCTTGTCTTTCATTATTGATAAGAATTGTAAATCGGCTATAAATGCCAAAATCGGCTATAAAACCGCCAAAATCGGCTAAAACGCCAAAAATCGGCTAAAATGCCAAAAAATCGTATTTCACGACAAAATCAAGAAAAATGTCTCTTTTCTTAAATATGTACAATGGAAAACTTGAAAGAAGTTGATTTCCTTTTTACTTACGAAGGTCGATCTCCGGATCCCACTTGTAATTCCAAGTAAAATAGAAAATCTGGCACACCCACACAAAAAAAAATGTTGATACACGCCTTTGCCCCCCGGTTACAAAAGGGTCGGACCCAACAGACTCCCACGTCCGCCGACCTCGGTAGAACCGAGCAGAAGCGCTGTCCATCATGAATTTTTCCCTCAGACCCAGAAACCAATGTGCGCGGTCGTTCAGGCATAATCCAGGTCAACCGAGCACACAGGATTTTTAGGAAATGGACTGAGACCTGGGACACCCTTTCAGCTAGAACTTTCAGTCTGTGCGGTCAACCGCCCAGGCCAAGAGGTCGACCGAGCACACAGAGAATTCTGAAACAGGCCTTTCCTTGTAGGGTGACTGATTCACTACTCCCAGTGTGTGGGGTCGACCGCCCAGGCCAGGGGGTCGACCGGGCACACTGTGTATAGTGACATTTTCCAGATTTCGATTTTCTGAGGTCCTGATCATTTGTGGGGCCCATTGACCATCCAAATGGACTTCTATTGATATGCCAAGCCCGAGTCAATGGTGTGGCTCAACCTTGACTCGTGAGGACCACCAAGTAAGGTCTAGGTTGTGGATTCGACGATGATTCGATCCTTAAACGTCATCAAAGATGTCCGAAACTTCTGGAGCACCAAGCACAGTATCCATTGGCATCTGAGACTTCATTTAGAGATCAAATTAACCGAGATGGACCTGGACTTAAATGTGGACCAATACTTAGGTTTGGACGATTTGATATTTCCATCCTATTGATTCTATTTACTTGGGAGGATTATTTCACTTATTGCATCACTGTCACTCTTTTATCCCCCTCACTATTGCTTATAACTGTTAATTAAATGGAAAAATGGATGACCTGAACCTATGATGTACTTAGAGGAGACATGGTGATGTACGATTGTGTGAACTTGACCCGTGTCTGTGCTAGTCGGGCCCTTATATGCCTAAGTACGGGATGTGTGATACCTAGGAGGTAGATGAATGGTTATGATGGATGTGTAAACTCACGCTGGAGGAGAATGGACCTGATTATTGATGGATATGGACTTGTTATCTCATTTGGACTGTTTAAACCAGGCCATGTATTTGGTGAGCCTTGGTATGGATCCAATGATTGGACGTGGACCTGGACTGTGTTCCATGGATTGAACTGGTACTTAAATCTTTTAGGGATTTTGGTTAGGACCTTCTTCAGCAAGGCAAAGCCTAGACAGACACAGACCTACATTATTTCCTGGAGTCGGCATGAACATTCACTCAGTTGTCTTAAGCTCAGCCTTTTGACCGATCATCACTGGTAGGAGCTATTATGAGTGTTGAGTGATGATTGAGCTATCATGATGAGTAATGTTTTTTACGGACGGTGTGATACCGGGTCTAGTCTTCTACGTGATGAGAGGCATGAGTGTTATTTGAAGGGCTCGTCATTCCCCAGCACTGGTGAGTTTTCCCCACCGCGACTGTGTTCAGTATGGGAGGGCCGCGGTATAATATCCTGCGGTATCCAGCTTGAGTGAATGTGTCACTTTGATGTCTGTTAGACTAGAATTATTCTGATTCTGATTATTATCATGCTCAGCTGCCTAGATTATGTACCATTGTTATTCTCTTTAACTATATGATCGTCTTTACTCCTTTTGATGCATACATTCTATATTACTTGTATATTGTGTCTTGCCAGATCTTTGGATCTGACCAATTCTTGGTGCTTAGGTTTTGACCCTGACTACGAGGACGATGCGCTCGCGCTCGTCGAGGCACCCGTAGCTGGTGACTACGGTTGGGGACCAGCCGACCAGGAGGTCGGGCTGGAGGATGGAGTGTCAGCACCGGGGGTTTGAGAGTACCTCTTTGTTTGGGTTTTTTTAGCGATTTATGTTGTGAGCAAGGAGGTAGACAGATACGTATAAAAACACTTGATTTTCATACTTTAACATTTTAGGCTGGACTTCAGCCCTGCTACATTTGTTATATTTCTTGTGATTCCTTACAGTTGTTCCGCTATTGTTACATTAGCTTCCGCTATATTTTATATGCTTCCGCAATTTAACCGTTGATATTATCTTATTCAAAAAGTTTTAAATTGGACCTCACTGCGGACCTACGATCTTGGAAGTTCTCAAATTTTATTCCTAGGAAGTAGCTCGCCAACTTCGGTACCTTGACGGTTATCTCGGTATTCGGAATTGGGGCGTTATAAAAGTCATTATTTCATGTACATTAATGGACTTAATTAGGTCAATTCACATTCAATTTCATAAAATTCCATGATTTCATGCATTTGTGCATTAAATTGGAAATTAGGTCAAAATGAGTGCAAATTGGTTCAATTGAATGGTTTTCATGAAAATTAAGGTTTTGGGCTACTAGATCATTCCACCAATTAAACTTTTTTATTTTCAAAAGTGCATTAATCTCTTGCATCATGACTTAATTGGCCACATTGAAAACCAAGTAGGGTCCCATGCATGGCTTTCATTAAGTCTCACAAAAATTAATTAATTATATTGTTTTCATTGTTTTGTAGGAGACTAGCACCCAAGGAGGGGCCCCACTTCACAATTATTGCAAAATTCCAAGAATTATCCTCTTCTTGTGTAATAAAGTTTTGACTCTCCTCTCTATCATGATTCAAATTCAAATTAAAAAAAGGGAAGTTTGAATAGGAGAGAAAGATCGAGAAGAGTTTGAAGATGATTTAAATTATGAGAAGATGAGACCTAAACTAACTAGGAGATGAAGACTAAGAGAGAAGTTATTCCCAGATTCCCACATGGGCAGCAACTTGTGACGGCTATAACTCTCAATCTAGCCGTCGGATCGTTGTAATCTACCCACCGATGGATAGCTTATTCAGAGTAGATGTCCATGGAGCCCAAGATCGTATAAATTAGAGCTGAAATGATATGACCTCCGAGAGTTATTGCAAACATTTCTACTTGGGAATACAATTGGACCCACACTCTTGGATGCACAAAGTGAGTTCTCTCTCTCTTTCTATGTGAAGCTTGTAGAAGACCTATCCTTTGATATGAGAAGATGAGTTGAAGTCTTCAAATCTCTTTGAAATTTAAAGTTGTTGCCTAGGTATCAAGCAAAGGAAAGAGAATCCAAGTAGAAGAAGTCTCTCATCAAAAGAGAGCCTAAAAAATTATTTAAAGAGGAGTAACCCCTTTGGCATCCAAAGCCATTTCTCCCCCCTCTCTCTCTTCCACCACCTAGGTCTAGTTAGTGTTGGTCAAGATTTCAAGAGATGATGTATTCCATGCCGGATGCTCCCTTGACTAGATGTTTTGCGTAGGTAGAGTAATAGGTGAGTAGTTTATTTAGATTTTCTGATTTTTCAAGCTCTTGTTCATGTTCTTAGAGATGCTTCTGAAATAAATAAAATTTATGAGTTGCATTAGTGATTATTAATGGATCAACAAGGCGTGTTTCAATAAAGTGACAGGTTATGCTTGATGTTGTGATTTTAATTTAATTTTATGGCCCTAAGCATGTAGTATGAGTGTTATAGATCGGAAATCTAGATCCGTCTTTTCTTTTATTTCATTTTAATTCTGATTTTTTTTATCCTTTTGATGATATTGATGGTCTAATCAATCTATTCTTTTGCCTTCTTTAGTATTAGTGTAGTCCTGGTTATTTTTAGATTAGGTTTTTTTTTTTTAAGTTGTAATAATTATATGATGGGATGTAATTAATTTGATTTTCAAACTTTTATTTCATTAGTTCAATTGATGTCTGGGATTGATTTAGGCCAGTTCTATTTTATTAGAACAAGTACAAGTAAACAACTCCATGTGAATACGATCCTGACTCACCGGGTAAAACTACAAAATTGATGGCCCTGCACATGGGGACAAACGATTAGATCAAAATGCCTAGCTCTCAAAGGAAATACCAAAAAATAGTTCTAGTGTATCCAAGGTAGGCTACACTAGATCATCACACACTTTTCTAAAGAAATATTAATGGTCAAAAGGGCCCAATTTAGATGAAAATAGATTGATGTACTTACATGGACTGCAAAAGCGATGATGTCGGTTTGTCCTCGAAGAAGATCAACGTTCAGATTTATTTGACCTATAATCTATATCTATTAGTAATAGGGGGCCAAGGGGGACATATCAAAGAAGGCACCGTATATCAGATCATCCAAGACCTGATAGAGCTCACAAGGAGACATAGAAGAAAAACAGTATCAATGAGCAGAAGCAGCCAGAAGATACAAAATAACAAAAAAAAAAAAAAAAATCAGCAAAGAAACTGTCAAATCTACTGAGAAATACCTGACTCAATACACTCTGTTCATACTTCATTTACGAATAATATTGATTCCAATTGGCACTGACAAGGTGGAAGATACCAAGATTACTAAAATTAATTAATTACAACCAATTACATCAAAAGAAATCCCTAATCTAAAATACTAAATTAAAAAGAAAACTAATCTAAAAAGCACATAAAACTGCAACCAACATAAAAATAATTAGAAAACCAATTGAAGTTGTTAAGAATTCAGAAATAATTAAATTAAAATTCAGAATTGAATAAGAGCCTTGCAATGTAAGGGTCAGGGTTCAGTTATTTTCTAAATACTGAAAATATGGGTGATTTCATTTAAGACCCAAAATATATATGAAGAATCAAGTTTATTAATATTTGATAAACATCAAAAAGATTCTAGTCTCCTTCGAATATTTTTCAGTATTTAACGGCCTTGAAGCATGTAATATACCATTTGAAAATAAGGCATCAAAAACAAATAAATAAAGAAAATAGATCAATAAATTAAAAATCAGATTTTGAATTAAAATTGCTCACATATAAAATCAGTCAATAAAAATAAATCAACTTACACCATTTCTCCTTAAATTACAAGTAGAAAATCTACCCCTCCATCTTTCTTTCCTCTTCTTTTTCACAAAAAAAAATTACCTTTTTTTTTTGCCTCATATAATAGGTGAGTGAGAGATGTAGGAGATAGAGATCGAGAAAAAATGGAAAGAGATTAATGGGAGAGAGAGAGAATGGGTAGAGAGAGCAGTGAATGACGTGAGGGAGAGTGAGTATGAAAGAAAGGAGAGAGAATGAGAGAGAAGATAAAAAAAAATTGGAGAGAGAGCCCCTTATGCGTGAGATGGATATGGGGGTTATGAGTATGGGACGTCAAGATTTAAAATTTTTCAGATCTTTATAAACTTGTTTGATTGAGATGCAAGTTGTGGTGGCATTTGGTAACAATGATAATAGGATCTTGGACTCTTTGTGGTAGTTTTTTTGAAACTTGATACTCTTTAGTGCACCCACCTTCCATATTTAGAACTCTTCATAGCTGGAATATCCACTTGGGCCCACATCTTGGCTTTGAAAATACAAAAAGTCTACCGGGCCCGAAAATCGGGCCCGACAGAAGGCACGGCTCCCACGGGAGCCGTGGGATCCCAGCATGCAACTGGGATCCCACGGCTCCATGGGAGCCGTACCCCCTGTCGGGCCCGAATTTCGGGCCCCGTAGCAAGGCTGTTGAAAATATCTTCAGAATTCTGAAACTTGAATTGGTTGCAAACTTGGATGGATGCGAGCTCCTCTAGGGGTGTGCAACACCTTGGATTGCGTATGGCTTGGACGTCCCATGTTGGCATGGGGTTTTTTTCATTATTTTCTCTTCATTCTTTATTTCTTTCTTCCTTTTACTTTGTACTCGAATATTTTTTTGAAAAACATAATTAAATTTGAATCTTGCAAGAGATCTTCTCACCACTTGGAATGAAATTCTGAGTTTTTTTCTTCTCAATTGGGTCCCACCATGGCCACCCCTACCTTAGGATTTGCACCCAATGTGGGTGGGTCCCATGGGTGGGTCTTCTTCAAATCTTCTCTTCTTTTATGCTCTTCTTAATTTCTTCCTTCTTGCGGGCCCCAATTTCTGAATTAATGCAAAACAATTAAAACTAATTCAGAAATAATAATTTTTGTCTAAAGGAATGATGCTATGCATGGGGCCCAATAATGCAGATATTAATAATTTCAACAAGACATGCATTTTTATGAAATTTTTAATTAAGTTCAACCAAAAGAGTCCAATTGCATAATTTTGCATGTGAAAACCTATTAATTCAATGCATTATTTTTAATTAAGTCCACAAATTCATATGAAATAATGAATTAAAAATACAATTTTGTGGACTTATAAATCACCATGTATTTTGTTATCCTTTAATTTACCAAAAAAAAAAGGAGACATGTAAATACATTCATCGGTAAACTAATATGAAACTTGAAAAAAGAAAAAAAAATCAAATATAAAGTTAAAAATACTAAAAGAAGAGAATCATGGGAAAGAGAAGATACAAACATCGTAGTTTCTGATATAGAAAGAAAAAAAGCACTCCTATTTTTTTTCTTATTTTATCTTAAGATATTGGAAGAAGAAGAAAGTGTTGATCATGATTTGAAGGGTACCAAGGCATTAATTGATGAGCTCATCTTCTTACCCATCTATGGTTAGAATGAACTTGGTGTGTGATTAGCACCCATAAAGAATGTGCATGGTCAATGGCTTATTTCTATTCTGCGTGAGAGGAATTGCATCCACCATTAGATCGTGGCTCAAATCATATATTGTTGTTCTTCTCTTCTCAGTCTCCATTCCATTTGTATGGTATATATTGGTTGGATGATCAGGCAGAGAAGAAAGAAGAAAGGTGGGTTGGCTGAGACTAGGGTTGTAAACGGGTTGGTTCCGGTCTGGGTCCATGGTGGACCCGGAACCGGAACCGGACCCAGACCGGAACCATTAAGGAGAAGGTGGAACCGGATCCGGACCCGAACCCAGAACCGTTTCGGAACCGGTTTCTTGGCTTCAGAACCAAAACCATAACCATATATGGGACGGGTCCGGATCCAGGTCCGGGTCTAGGTAGAGAATGATATTTAAAAAATATGGTTTATAAAAGAATTTTTAAAAATTGAGGTAATATGTCGGGTCTCGAGTCCACGGGTCCGAACCAAGGTGGAATCGGACTCGGGACCATTTATTTATCGGGGCCTAAATAAGGACCCAGACTGATTTTTAGCAGGTCGAAACCTCAAGGTAATCGGAGAATCGGAGACCCATTTACATCCCTAGCTGAGACTATTTGCAATGGACGACGTGATATTGATGGCATGGATCTTTGACGAGTGTTTATAGAGTCCAAGAAGAAAAACTTACTAAACAATGATGGAGAATATTTATAATAGAAACTCCTATAAGGAGACTTTTGATCGGGTTTTAATGGGCCCCACAAGAGTCCAACTTACTAAACAGTGATTTCTAATCTTTAAAATATAAACCTCTTATAAGGAGACTTTTGACAAGTTTTAATTGGGCTTCAAAAGGATTTAATCCAACTAAATGAGAGAACTTTATATCCAACATTTCCTTTTAGATTGGACTCTTTATTTAGATGTGGCTAAAATCGAAAATTCCCCTCGAATCCCTAAAGTCTCTCCTTCAAACTAAAATTAAAATCAAAATTGAGCTTCAATTTCTCAATCAATTGCCAAATTAGAGCTCAATTGAGAAATAGAATCATATCCCTATAATATATAATAATGGTCTTCATGAATATATTTATTGAGTGTACAGTTGGGGCTATTGACACAATAATATTTTTCAAGTTCCATATTATAAAGCATAGTTTCTTCCATGTTGACTATTTGACTTAGTGGTGTTACCACCATAGTAGTGCATGGATTTCCCTTTTAAGGAAGCACCGTGGTCGGGATGTTAATATATATCTCATTTTTCAAATATTCAATTTTTTTTATTTAGAGAGGGGGATTTTATAGAAACTAAACAAAATCTAAACTTAGTGTATGGGATCTAACAAAATCTAAACTTAGTGTATGGGATCTGAAGTTTTTCCTTTATATTTTCTTAACTTAGATTTGGTTTCTTGCGTGTTCTGGTCTCAAGATTTAGATGTAAAATGAACAAAATTTGTATGTTAAAGGGCCTTTTTGATAACTTATGACTTAAGGGGTTATTTGCCTTTCAGGATGGAATATGAAAATGAGGTTTATATATGTAAGGGGTTTTTACTGAAAATATCCCCTTAGACCCTTAGGGCCTGTTTGGATGCATAAGAAAACAAAAGAAAATAATATTCTATAGAATATAATCTTTTATTTTCTAAATAAGAGAATCTTGTGCATTTGGTAATCCAAAATTTTGTTAAAGAAAATATTCCTTTATTTCAAAAAGCTCAATATTTTCTGCTACAGCTCCCCCTGTTGAAAGCATTTTACTTTTTTCGATTTTTTCTTTTTTATTTTTCATGATCAGCGATGCTACAGCTCTCCCCTGTTGAAAGCATTTTACCTTTCCGGTTTTTTCTTTTTTATTTTTCATAATCAGCGATATCGCTGCTCGCTGCCATGGGATAAAAACCCATCCCGCGCTCTTACCTCTTGTTTTCCTCCTCTTCTCTTCCCTTCCCCTCTCCATCAATGGCAACGCTTGAACTGTTGCTGTCCCAAGCTCCTACAGGTCACCCATCTATTGTATGTTTTCTATCTTTTCATTCCTCCAAAACACGTGTCGTCATCTTCGTTATCTAGTTTTTCCTCTTTGTGGTTCGATGAACGAAGTGTTTTTATGATTTCTGTCATGTATATAAAAGAGTGTGTCGTTCCAAGGTTGAAGTTGTCATTTTGTAATTTTGTGATTTTAGGGCTCCTTGAAGTTGTTGTATGGAGGTGAATAAGAAAATGTTTGTAAATGTGGATAGGAATGTGATGCTGAATGTGTTGGTCATATTATTGGAAGTTGATAGGCCTTCCTCATGATATTTAAAAACTTTGATCTAGTTTGGACTAGGATCTGACATCAGGGGCGGACCTAGGGGGATGGCAGGGGCCATGCGCCCCCCCCCCCCCCCCCCCCCCCCCCATCTTGAAAATTCCTTGGAAATAATCATGCGGCCCCTCCATCATGTGTGGATGGCCCCTCCATTATTTAGGACTTTATTTAACATGATTTTGATTCTTAGAAGAAAGAAATTGCTGGTTTTGGGGAAATCTTAAAATGATAAAAAAAAGAAAAAGAAAAGAAAGAAAAGAAAATGAAGGAAAGGAGAACAAATAAGTAAGGTTTGATGGAGATTGGAGAAGAGAATTCTCAAATTTCATTATAACCTTAAAATCAATTCCGATCATATTATATTATTACATTAATTTTTAGCTCAACCAGAGTTTTATCCATCATGGATAAAGAAATATAGTTGTATTTTTTTAATTTTTTTTCTTTGATTATTATTATCCATGTCAGAAAAATCCAGTTAAAGAGATTTGTTTAAAGGAGATAAAGACAAGCAGAACTATATCTGCTTTTAAATAGTTTAGATTCTAGATAAGAGATTCTGATTACTTTTCCTTGAGGTTTTAAATAATAATGTTTTAAATTGTAACTTACTTGTTACATGCATAAGAAAGGACCACTACCCATCTTGAGATTTTTTTTATACTTTAGTATATATATATACATATGGCAGATATACTAATGCATTCTCAACCATGAAGATTTTTAAAACTGCACTTTGCAACAGAATGGAAGATAATTTTTTACGTACTCAGCCATGAAGATTGTTAAAACTGCACTTCACATTATAATAGAATATGGATCTTTTATGGGTTATTTAATTGTATATATTGAAAACCAAATTGTAGAAAAATTGAGTGTTAAAACAGTAATTGATGGTTTCAACTCAATGAAAGAACATCGAGCACAGCTTCATTATCTTGATTATTGCATATTTTATTACTAAATTATGCTATTTTGTTTAAAGTCTTTTTTTTCTTTGC
Organism: Litsea cubeba; assembly: GCA_012931725.1. Taxonomy (NCBI): domain Eukaryota; kingdom Viridiplantae; phylum Streptophyta; class Magnoliopsida; order Laurales; family Lauraceae; genus Litsea; species Litsea cubeba. The sequence continues at coordinate 94,678,236 of CM022946.1, read as the reverse complement.
CCGTCCCCCCCCCCCCCCCCCCCCCCCCCAACAAAATTTCTGATTTCTCCCCCGTCTGACATCCAAACCTTCAAAAAGTTATCCCATGATCTATTTCCTTTTTCTTAATGCATTAAAATCCTAGATCTGCCAATGAGAAAATCATATCTAAACCTGAAACCTCTAGATCTACAAGAGAATGGTGTACATCTATACTCGAGGAGCTCTGTCGTGCTCAAATCGAGTCCTTGATCTTGGAGTCTCTGCGAATCCGATCCTCTAGACCTTGCGGCCTTCCACGCTATGACTCAATAGAGAGATCTCTCTCAAAGAGAATGGTGGAATCTCTTTAAGAAGTTGTTACCAAAGCACTCAACTGAAGAGAGAGGAAGAAGGTGAGAAAGAGAGGAGAGAAAAGTTGAGAAAAAACGCCCAAGGGGGAGGACATCCAATGCACCCACAATTTTTTTTCCTTCTTTTTCTCTTTGTAATGAGTGCTTTTATATTCTCTTAGTTAGGGTTAACATGGAGACCACTAAGGGATTCCTTGGATCTTGCTCCAACTAATTTATCTAGATCTCACATCTCATGTAACATCCTGACCAACAATTAATAGCAAATAACATCACTATATAAATGCAATTACACTCCAGTACTAGGGATTTTACAAGAAGACCCGAAACTTGCCGATTTTTGCAAATAAGTCCCTCTGTCAATTATATCCATGGACCCATTGGAAATAAAATTGTTTAACCAACATGAACTCATTTATTATTATCCTTGTGACCCAATTAATCACATCATCATCAATACCATCTTGATTAACTCTAATTAAAATGGGTGCACATTTACTGATGACAAACTCCATTAATCAGCGCAATGAGATATTTCTCTTAAAGAGGACAGATTCCATCTCGAGAATAGATGGTCCCACAACTCCACTACCATATTCTATCCAAGATACTGAGGTGTTGACCTAGTTGGCCTCACTCATTGGCAAGTCAACACAAATGAATAGCAGAAGCTTGAGTCCATTACCCTCTCAGGATTAAGAGCCTATTGCTTGGTAATTATGAGAGCGCTCCTTAATAGAGACAATATTTTATATAAGGTGCTTCTCATGGTTATTCAGTACATATAATGTACTAGCACAATGACCCGGAGTCTTTTACTCCGATGGTCAAGACAAACCACATCATCTCATAGTAGTTGCAGTGCTACAACCTTTTAGATGAGATGCCCATCTCATCACCAATTGTGAAGACATCTTAAATATAAGAATTCTGACACATGTTTCCTGCATGTGAATCTCATTTACATAAATCCCATTTAATATATTTAAGGGCTCCTATTCATCTCATGAATAACCATGTCATTTTGATCAATTATGTGCAACAATTAAAAATATTTTATTCATCTCATGAACATGTGTAAAATATATCAATTGAGATAAAATGTTTACATCATCCACTAGATTGAGGACATACAATCTAACATAGACAAGTGGATGTGCAAACGTGTGAATGTGAAGTGTCATGTGGACGTGAATATGTAGGTGTCAGTAATTAAGAATGTGAAGATGAATGCGAAGATGAGTGGTCAGGGTGTGTCTATGAATGTGAAGGTGATTGTCAAGATGTTTGTGAATGTGAAGAGGGCTAAGGATGTGAAGATAAATGTAGAGGTGAATATGATGGTAATTGCAAAATTGAAATGGTTGTTAGCTTGGTTAGAATAAAGACTAAGGTCAATTGATCATTGTAGGAATGTAACTTTCGTGATTAACCTTGAATGTCAAAGGTTTTTTTTTTTTTTTCAAACCCCCGTATGAGCAGCGATATTTATACTCAACACAGGCTACTGGTCCCACAATGGCATCTTTTCATTGACTTTTAACTACTATGAGCAGCAATATCTATGCTTGTAGCAGGTTGAGTCCCGGACTGGTATCTATTCATTTACTTTTAATTGTCATGAGCATTGACATTTGTACGTAAGCTGTAACACATGGATGAATGTAAGCTATTGAACATTTTGGGCAATGGCAATGCCAGTGCCTATTCTCGTACAAAGGAACCACTATGACATTAAAGAAAGGAAAATGACCACCAACTTCTATAATATGGTACACCAAACTCTTTAATGGAGTAAAGAATATGAATAAAATAATACATGAGAACCACTATAATAGAGTTCACCTTTTAAGTCTTAGTTCAAAAAACCTTTGTTTGCAAAAACAAACCCATAGAAGCCAAAAGGGGGTTCTGAGATGAAAATATTGTAGAGATTATCTTCTGAGATAAAAATATGACAAATGAGAAAAAGCAATTCGAGTCAGTATATGTGTACTAGTGAAAATAAGCAGTGATATCGTTGCTCATGGGTGCACATGAATAGCGATATCACTACTCAGTGCATAAGTGTAAAAAAAATGGTAAATTAAAGTGTGGCGGGAAGTTTAATCTAGTTACTAACAAGATTTTAGGTCTTTTTTGGTTTACTAGGGGTCTACGGGGATTTTCTAGTAAAAACCCCTATATGAAAATATTACTAATGTTACTTACGGGAAACATACTACGGCCATGTTTGTCAAAATCACCATTTTCACATGATTTAATAAGTATATCCAATGATTTTAGATTAATTTGTCTGGATTTTTCTAAAAAGTTCCTCAAAATCTATGAAGATTAAGATGTGAAACTAAGGATCTTGATTCTTATCACTAATATGAGAACATTGAACAATTTAGATCATGAATTAGGGCTCACAAAAGTGCAAAAAATTAAATCTATAAGTTGGGATTTTTGGATCCTTTTCACAAATTATTCAAAATCTATGAAAATTCAAAATAAGAAACTTAAAGATTTTGGAGTTTATTAGTTTAATAAACACATTGAACAATTTGGAAAATAAATATGGGGACCCATATGAATGAAAAATAAAAGTGGTTTATTATATTTGATCCAATGACCACTTCTATAATGAAATGGAGTCACCATGTGAAGACTTGTATTGCAAGTGGGAGGTGTGAAGGCTATTTAGGTGTGAAAATGACCTTATAAACACACCATGTTTACCCCTTGTTAATGCATCACATGTATGAATGAACACAAACAAATGTGATGATATGTAACCATTATACAAGTAAATCATTCACATAAGCAAGCGACCACAGACAAACATTGCAAATATCAAGGCCTTATCCCTACCGTACAGAGAAAGCATGTGCAGTGAAAGTCATGGACTGTCTTTTACAATTCAATCGTACAAGCACCACCCAACCATTTCATTCATTATTCAACATGAAATGAAGGAATACAAGATAAAGGGGGAGCACAATGTGAAATGCAGGGAGAGCAGAGATATCAAACGGCACAGCACGACCCGCTCCAAACCTGGCCCGCCCGTGCCTGGCGGCCCGGCCCGCCAGGGAAAAACCATAGCACGGCACGGCCCACTGGCATGGCATGCAATGGGGTGGGCCGGGCGGGCCTGACGGGCCGGGCCGGCCTGACGGGCCAGGCGTGCCTCCATTTTTTTTTCTTATCAGTCCTTATACCCATTGGGGATGGCCCATAACTTGGGATCTAGATCTTTTTATGAGTGGCACTCTTATCCTATTTGCTAGTGTTATAAATTGATACAAGAAAACAATGATGCATGCTCCGGAGAGAGACATCTTGATTGTTGTAACAAATTAACTCAACTCAACTTTTAAATTACCAATAAGGTTAAGATGGTACAGAAACCTTACTCAACTTGCCCAGATTATTGAATATCATATAACCTTCGGCAACAGAATCCTTGTGGGATTCCTCAAAATCCTTGATTGTAAATCCTCAAGTATTTGGGCTAGTTAAAATCACTGCCTTCTCCTTCTGCCTCCAATGGCTTAGACGTGGCTTTTCAGCCCGTCTACTTAGTTTTTGACTGGACATAGGACCTCCTCTTGGTCTTTGTCCTCTAAAAATCTGAGGTTATAGCCAAGGCAAGTGAATCAAGAGTATCCTCTGTTCTCATCTGCATGGATGATGGCGAAGTCCACATATGGCTTGCGACCGTCAATCTGAGCGAGTCCCCCACAATCTCCTGAGAAGTTAGATCATCATTTTCTTGCATTTCATTGTAGTTTGTAATTTTTTTAAAAGAGACAAAAATCACAACTCTTGTCTTTCATTATTGATAAGAATTGTAAATCGGCTATAAACGCCAAAATCAGCTATAAATGCCAAAAATCGGCTACAAATGCCAAGACAATCGCCTTTCACGACAAATCAAGAAAATGTCTTTTTTCTTAGATATATGTGCAATGGAAAACTTGAAAGAAGTTGATTTCCTTTTTACTTGCGAAGGTCGATCTCCGGATCACCACTTGCAATTCCAAGTAAAATAGAAAATCTGGCACACCCACACAAAAAAAATGTTGATACCCACTTCTGCCCCCCGGGCGCGAAATGGTCGTACCCAACGGACTCCCACGTCCGCTGACCTCGGTAGCACCGAGCATGAACACGCGGTCCATCACTTAAGTATCAACTTTTTTTTTTTTGGTAAAAGCTTAAATTCCTTTTATAAAATTAAGTTCTTACTTGAAACTTAGCTACAGTCATTAAGGGCCATATTATATTGAGGGCCTCATCAATATGATATACTATATAAGCTTCAACCTCCAACCGAAAACATTGGCATGTATTATACCAAATCTTTTTTTGAAAAACATCTATTAAGTATTTTTAATTTTTTTTTTAAAAAATAGAATGACCGGGCTGGTGGGCCAGGCGGGTCGCAAGTGTCAGCTCGTTTGCTAGGCGGGCCTGCCCAAACGGGCCAGCAAGGCCCGGCCCAGCATGGCCCGCGTCACAAGCCGTGCCCAGTGGGCCGTGCCGTGGCCCGTTGACTGGCGGGCCCGGCCCGGCCCGGCCCACTTGACATCTCTACAGGGATAGTCATGAACATACTCAATGCAACTTTCACAAAGTTTCCACCATTAAGGCCCAGTGTCAGGGCCAGCTTAAGCATAAGGCAATAAAAGCCCTTGCTTTAGGCCCCCAAAATTTTAGGCCCCAATGTTCTCAACTTAAAAAAAAAAACAATAAAGTTAGCTTGTTTCTCCCAAAAAAAGAAGGCCTCATAACAAATCCCACAAAATAAGGCCCCATTTTAAAGTGTTGACATTCCAAAAGGCCTCATAATAAATCCCAAAAAATAAGGCCCCATTTTAAACATTGACATTCCAAAAGGCCTCATAACAAATCCCAAAAAATAAGGCCCCATTTTAAACGGTTCAAATTCCAAAAGAATTAAACTTTTCACATTCCAAAACATGAGAAAAGTTGTAGAGAGTTCCATATCCCAAAAAAATCCAACGAACTACTCCTTCATAGCTTCATGTGGTTTATACCTTTTCATATTCCAAAAGCTTGTAGCCATTAAAAACATAAAAAAGAAAACCTTGCAATTACAACAAGTAATGAATTCATTTTGAGTTCTAAAATTCTTCCTCTTTTTAGATTTTTTCTGCCTCTGCTTGCAATCCAAAGAGAACAATATCCTCTGTGTTCTTATTGAATCCCTTCAATTCAAGAAGTTTTTTTTTTTCTCCGGACTTTATTCTCCTTCTATCACTGCAACTTGGACTCCAAAAGGAACTTGTTTTGTTCTGATTGAAGCAAAAAGGTATGCATTTAATAAATTATTTTTCCCCCTCTTCTTTTTGTTCTTATGTGATACTTATTTTTATAATATAGTTTCGATAATATATGTTAATCATGGCTCACTAACACAAATATAATCTGTCCTTTTTTTTTTAGGTTCCATAATCTTTGTGGCCAACACCGATTAGTAATTTTGCATCACAAAAAGCGAGAAAAATAAATTTTAAATAAAATATTTATAATAATATTACAAAATAGAAAATGCCTCATTTAAAATTTTCTCTTTAGGCCTCAAATTATCTCAAGCGGGCCCCTGCCCAGTGTACACAGAAATTCAAGCGCCAATAGGGTACGATCATCATGATGCATAGGAACAGCAGACTGTTGTAATTTGTAAAGTATAGAAAAATGGTACTGAAAATTGTAGAATGCAATAGAAGTGCAAAATTCTCTATTCTCTCACCATATAGTACCTTTGGATCTCTATATAAACCTAAGCATGAATGTATAACATTCTAGGCCTCTTGAATTGTGGTCCCATCGTTTATATACAATGAATTCAAGTATCATATCGGACCCTGTGTTGTATAGGAGATGCTTAGCGAGAATGGGGTCCCATATTAGAGCGATTTTTAAAAGGGTTAAAAAAATCCTTGAAAATATATGAAAATCAAGAAAAACGTAAAGCCCTAGAATTTGAAATTGTAGAGAATATCTAGCTCATTTTGTACTATACTGAACCAAACATTGATTGTATGCTTTTTTTTTTCTTTTCTAAGAGTAGTGAAGGTTGAACCAACAACACAAAATGAGAGCTCGTCTCATCTAAATCACTATCCTCATAAGGCGACCAGCTATGCCAAAACATATGATGGCCTTTGACGTACAAGCATTAAGAAGAGGACCAAATTATAGTGGAAAAGAAAGAAGCTAGGAACACATAAAACGAAGAGAAGTCCTAACCTAAGCTAGGCAGCTGGACAAGGCTTAAAAAATATGCTAAGGGGCCTGTTGAAAATTTTAATATAAATAATAAGAGCTAATCAAACTGAAGTCTAAAATAAAATTTCTAATTTTTAAGTTCTAATTTACAATTACTATGTTTGGTTAAATTATTAAAAAGACTCTTATATCGTGATATAATTAGGGCCTGCCTTTAGGAATTGTGGTTATTGGGGCCCATCTTCTATAAATTACAATGTACAACCTGCCATTTGCATCATTTTGGAGATTTTATGAGGTTGCTTTATTTCAAGCACTTGTAAAATTTGCAACGTCTACCTCAATCAGCTTTAGCAAAAAAAGCTCTAAAAAATGAGCAGCTCCTTTAAATTTGTAAATAACCTTTAGTATTAGAACATAAAATTGCAGGTTATCAAATGTTGTTTTATCTAATAAGGGCTAAATCACACAATAAGAGCTTATTTTTAGAGTTAGCAAACACTCATAATGAATAAAATAGGTGATTCTATCTTTGTTATGTAATATCAAACACTTTAAAGTGAAATCATTTACTTGTTGTTTTTCTAGAATAATAAACTGTGAATATCGTGTTATTTATAATTAGGCGAATTAATTTGTAAATTGAGTGTTTGAGCATGATTTTGTTCCCATCACACTGCTCTGTTAGATTATTTTTTTCTATCCTTTCGTATATGATTTTCAGATAAATGTAACATTAAGTAGAAATAATTAGTCAGTTGCTACTCGTGGAAGACCGAAAACCCCTATATCTTTCTATCTTTGAGAACATTAGGCATTGCCAGATAGATCCATTGCAATACTTGGCCTGTTTGGTTTAGAGCATTTGATAAAGGAATTCTTTTTGTTGGAAATTCCTAATAGAAGTACGGTGGTTGTCCTTGTAATTCCCCATTCTCTGTTTGTTGGGTTTAGATTATGAGAATTTGTTGAGTCGGTCAAATGAAAAGTCACATTTGTTCTCAAAATTATGAATTTCAAAATGCTCTTTACTCTTGAATATCTTGAAATTTTACCTTGGGCGACGTCATTTTGAATGCTACAAAATGCTCCACCAAATATATATCCCCACATATTTGCAACAAAACAGGCCCGAAGACCTCAGATCAACCCTGAATGGCTTTAAGTGGAACTTCATGGGAAGCTTCCTCTATTGCCTCCTAGATTGCTTGGGCATATAGTTCTTTTGTTTCTATGATTTGTTTTTTTCATGGTTCTCTGCTATTCTAGTCTGATTCTCTGGGTTTGGTTTTTTATTTTTCATTTTTTTAGGAAGCCACCTATGAGGTGTTGGTATTCTTTTGGAAGTATATCTACATTTTGCTAATTTATCCTTTTGCAACTGTGTGGGGAGATTCCCAGAGCTACAGGATTAAGCTAATCACAGCCATCAGATGGGGCTAAGCATTCTCACGTGCCATCCGCGTGCCATCTACGTGGCACCAGTCTCACCTCGGCTACCAGAACGGGAGGTCCGGCCGAAGTCAGGCAGCTCCGGGCCCTTAGCGCCGAACTGGCCCACCTCGGGCGTCATCTCGGCAAGGAGTCCACCTCGGTCGGGCCACCCCGGATGCCATCTTCGCAGAGAGCTCCACCTCGGATGGGCCACCCCAGTGCCATCTCGGCAGAAAACCCTACCTCGGCTGAAGAAGCCAGGGCAGTAGCCGGAGCAAGAAAGAACCTTCACTTGCGCCCCTCATTCCCCACGTCATCAGACACGTGGAGAGATAGGGTCACGAGCTAGTGGGACAGACACGACATCCAGCCGCCCGCTATCTTCACCAGATCGCTGACATGGCGGCATCCAGCGGCTGAGGCCACATCAGGGCAAGGCCCGAGGGCAGATCCGCTGGTACTTCCAACCGCCAAAGGCGCCCAACACAATCTGGCCCAACAAGACACGCATTTAATGCAATGTGGGCTGACCCGACTAGCATTAAATGCTGAGTGGGCCGGATTAGACTGCATTTATTACTTTGTGGGCTGATCATGACTTCCCAGTCGAATCATGGGACCCACACCAAGATATTCTCTGAGAGATACGATCCAGACCTCTATAAATAGAACCCCATGCACCATGCAAGGTACGCACAATCTCATTCATAGAGCCCTTACTCTGTCTCTCTTCTCCCTCTCCTTCCATTGTTCCAGTTCCCACACTGACTTTGGCATCGGAGAGCCTTGCGCCGCTCAGGCCAGGGTCCTCTGACCGTTTGCTATTCCCTTTCAGGCTTCCGGACGGCATCCAGTTACTCCCAGACACCATCATCTTCTCGGATAAGTCCTATAAGGCACCCTCTTATTGTGGGTCATTATTTTCTGCACCTACAATTGGCGCCGTCTGTGGGAAAGTAATATCCCAACCTCTCAAAAAAACCTTCCCAACCTTCCAAACCTTCTTCACCTTAACCTTTCAGAAGCCATGCCTCCGAAAGCTAAGAAGGGCGTAGAATCGTCGAGAGCAGCACTCGAGCTGCTACCACCGCCAGCGGACGTCCCTCCTCAAGGACGCTCCCGTATGGTCCAAGGCACATCCGCAGGCGAGGGCCGCCTGGGCTCCCAACTCTTTGTCGAGATCCCCTTCCAAGAGGGAGTCGAGGCCTCGCTCTCAGCGGACGAAGTCCCGCCACCCAGACGCGATGAGCGTCAGCATAAGCGCCCCCGGAAGGACAAAGCCGTGGCCGTAGGAGAGACGCGCCACGCTCAACCCCCTGGAGAGGTTCCCGAAGCTGCCCTCCTCCAGAAGCAACTCCAGAAGCAAGAACGGCTGATTCGCGAGCTCCAGCAGCAGCTGAGGGCAGTGCAAACTGCCTCCTTGAGGGAGGTCTCTGAGCCTCAAGGGAAAAAGAAGGGCGCTCCCAGCAGGGCAGCCCAGCCTCCCCGCGAGGACCTCAGAAATCATCTGGACCAGAAACGGAGCCAGATCCGTGACGAAGGCTCGAGCAACAGCCGAAGTCACCACAGCCGCGATGGCCGAACTCATAGCCATCGTAGCCCGAGCCATCCCAAGCAGAAGCCCAGAGCTCAGACTCCAGAGAAGGACGACGAGCAAGAGCGATTTGACAAGCGCGTCAGATTGGCTCTCCAGCACAACTTGGACATGCGGGACCAAAAGCAGCTCTATGGTCACACTGATCTCGGGGGCTCGCCCTTCACAAAAGAGATCGAGCGCACCCCCTTGCCCAAGAAGTTCTCCGTCCCGCGGTTCGTCCCCTATGACGGACTGTCCGACCCATCTGCACACCTCCGACACTTCTCCCAGAAGATGTCCATCTGGGGAAACGAGGGTCACCTAAACTGCAAAATCTTCTCCTCCAGTTTCGGTGACCTCCCCTTGAAGTGGTTCTGCTCTCTCCCGGAGCAGTCGGTTTCCAGTTGGAAGGAGCTCCAGCTCTCCTTCCTGAAGAAGTTTCAAGCCTACACCGTCGTCCCCAAGAAGGAAGGGGACCTCATCGCCTTGAGAATGAAGCAGGGCGAAACTCTCGCTAAGTTCACCCACCGGTTCTGGGCGGTCTACAGCCAGATCGAGGACGCGAGAGAGGCAATAGCCATCTACGCCTTCCAGCATGCCCTGATCCCCGGCATCGACTTGCGGAAGGACTTGGCCGGGGACACCCCAGAGTCCATGTCGGAATTGATGTCCCGGGTGAAGCGCTTCATCGCCCGGGAGGAAGACGAGATCCGAGCTAAGGATCAGGACGGGCATCCGGAGCCCGAACAGAAGAATGACCAACCTCGGCAGAGAGGTGGGAGGCCCTCCCAGAAGCAGGAGCCCAAGCGGGCCTGGGTCTCCAATTCGGCGAAGCCTTCGTCGTCCAGGTCTGGGGGCAATTGGAAGCCCAGACCTCCCTCCAGCGCCAGTCAGAGCGTCAACGTCGTCTTCAAGGAGCCGATCTACCGCATCCTGGCCAAGATCAAATCCAAGTCGTTCTTCAAGTACCCTCCGCCCATGAAGAATGAACCTACCGAAGGCCCCCGAAGCAAGCTCTACTGCTCCTTCCATAAGGGCAACGGGCACAGGACCGAAGAATGCAGGACTTTGCAGGGGTATCTAGAGAGGCTGGCCGAAGAGGGCCACATCCCAGAGTTCGTCAAGGCCGGTGATGCCGGCGGCAGCGAGGGCCGGGTTCACCAGAGCACGGCCCAGGCTCCAGACAGCGAGGATTCAGAGAAGATCATCAACGTGATCCATCTGGCATCCTCAGCTCCCGCTTCCTCATCCCGGGAAGCTCTCAGGCCCGTGCCGAGCCAGGCGGGCTTCACACGGGAAGGAAATAATGAAAGCCGAACTCGCTCCGGCATCCAAGAGAGCCCGCCGCGACCGACCCGCCATCTCGTTCTCGGATCGAGATCTAGAGGGAGTCCAGGTCCCTCACAACGACCCCCTGCTCCTCACCATGAAGCTGAGAGACTTCACCGTAAAGAGGATCCTCGTCGACTCCGGCAGCTCCTCCGAGGTCCTCTACTACGACTGCTTCAAAAGGATGAAACTCTCCGAAGCAGACCTCACGGAGGTCCGTGCACCCCTGCTAGGGTTGTCCGCCACACCAGTCTACCCCAAGGGTAGGATCACCTTGGAAACCCGAGTTGGCGGAGCCTCCGTGTCGGCCGACTTCCAAGTTGTGGACGCCCCTTCTCCCTACAATGTCATTCTGGGCAGAACGTGGCTCCACAAGCTAGAGGCAGTTCCATCTTCCCTCCACCAGAAGCTGAAGTTCGTCCATGAGAACGAGGAAGGCAAGATGGAAGTAGTCACAGTGAAGGGAGACCAGCAGCAGGCCAGGCAGTGCATGCTGGCCGCAGTCCCGGCAGTGAAGGAGCCAGAGCGCGTCAACCTGGCCGAGTTCGAGAAGGGCCTCGATGAGATCGGTCGGGACCCTGAGAAGAAAAGCATCGAGGACCTGGCCGAGGTCAGGCTCGACCCGGCAGACCCAGACCGTTTCTTCCTGATTGGCACCCAGCTGTCGGACGAAGAAAGGGCCGAACTCTCTCGGTTCTTGATGCAGAATGTGGACGTCTTCGCTTGGAGCCCAAGCGAAATGCCTGGGGTCGACCCTGAGGTCATGTGTCACAAGCTCAACGTCGACCCCGACCACAAACCAGTAGTGCAGAGGGCCCGCAGGACCGGGCTGCAGCAGACAGATGCGGTCGTCGAAGAGGTCGACAACCTGCTAAAAGCAGGGGCCATCCGGGAAGTCCAGTACCCGGTATGGCTGGCCAACACGGTGGTGGTCAAGAAGAAAACTGGGAAGTGGAGGGTGTGCGTGGACTTCACCGACCTGAACAGGGCTTGCCCTAAGGACAGTTTTCCCCTCCCGAAGATTGACCAACTGATTGACGCCACCGCCGGTCACGACCGAATGAGCTTCCTTGACGCCTACCGAGGCTATCATCAGATCCCGCTCTACGAGCCTGACGAGGAGAAAACATCGTTCATCACCCCCCGCGGCACTTACTGCTATAAGGTGATGCCCTTCGGGCTGAAGAACGCGGGGGCGACCTATCAGCGCCTCGTCACAAAAATGTTCCAGCCCAGCTCGGCCGATCGGTAGAGGTGTACATCGACGACATGGTCGTCAAATCTGTGCGCTCCAGCGACCATCTGGCGGATCTCGGCCAAGTCTTCGGCATCCTTCGCGCCTACAAGCTCAAGCTCAACGCTTCCAAGTGCGCCTTCGGCGTAGCCTCTGGCAAGTTCCTCGGCAGCTTGGTAACGCGGAGGGGGATAGAGGCCAATCCGGACCAGATCACTGCCATCCAGGGCATCCAGAGTCCCTCTACCACAAAGGAAGTTCAGAGGCTCACAGGAATGGCCGCCGCACTCAATCGCTTCATCAGCCGGTCATCAGATAAGTGCAGGCCTTTCTTTCAGCTTCTAACAAAAAATCTGAAATTCCAGTGGACCCCCGAGTGCGACCAGGCATTGGCCGCACTCAAAACTTATTTAATGTCACCACCTTTACTCTCCACCCCAACTTTGGGGGAGATTCTGTATTTGTACCTTGCGGTCTCGGATCACGCAGTGAGCTCCGTCCTAATCAGGGAGGACGAGGGGGTTCAAAAGCCGATCTATTACACGAGCAAGACCCTGCTCGATGCCGAGACCAGGTACCTCCTACTGGAGAAGCTTGCGTTGGCTCTCGTCACCGCCTCCCGCAAGCTCTCCCATTATTTTCAATCCCACACCATTGTGGTGATCACGGAGCACCCACTCCGTTCATTGTTCAAGAAAGCTGACTTTTCAGGGCGCATATCAAAGTGGGCAGTTGAACTGGGGCAGTATGACATACAGTACCGTCCCCGAACTGCGATCAAAGCCCAGATCCTGGCGGACTTCATTGTCGAATTCGCCTCCCCCTAACCCGGCTCCGACCCAGCTCGGCACGGCACTGGGGGGCACAGGGCAAGAGCCAGTAGAAACAGAAGTCCAGCAGTCTCCCACCTCGGCATGGAAGATCTTTGTCGACGGGTCGTCCACCTCCAAGAGAGCTGGCCTCGGCATAGTTCTCCAATCGCCAGAGGGACTGGTCATAGAGCAAGCCTTCACCTTGGACTTCAAAGCGACGAACAATGAGGCAGAGTACGAAGCAATGATTGCAGGGTTGAACAGCGCCCGAATCCTCGGAGCCCAGCATCTGGAGATCTTCAGCGACTCTCAACTGGTAACTAGCCAGCTCGCTGGGGACTACCAGGCCAGGGACGACAGGATGGCGGCCTACTTAGCCCTTGCGAAAAAACTACTCTCCCAATTCCAGAAAGCCGAGGTCAGGCAAATATCCAGAGACACCAACACGCACGCAGATGCGCTTGCAAACCTGGCCTCCGCTGTCGAAGCAGGAAAGAAGAGGACCATCGAGGTCGGGTCAGTATCAAGGTCAAGTCTAGAACTCCATTCATCTCGGCTTGTCCTCTGTGCTGACCTCGGCCCCAGCTGGATGGATCCAATCGTCGCCTACCTGAAGGACGACCAGCTCCCCGAAGACAAGACCGAAGCCCACAAGATCAGGCTCAAGGCAGCTCGATTCTGGCTCTCTCCAGAAGGCAAACTCTACAGGAAGTCCTTCACGGGTCCGTACCTCCAATGCGTCCACCCGTCCAAGGTGGACGACTTCCTGTACGAGATCCATGAAGGAATCTGCGGCAGCCATATAGGAGGTCGGTCATTGGCCTACAGAGCAATCAGCCAGGGTTACTGGTGGCCCTACATGCAAAAGGACGCCCAGGTCTACGCCAGGAAATGCGAGAAATGCCAGAAGTTCTCCCACTCCCTCCATCAGCCAGCACAGGATCTGAGTCCCCTCTCTAGCCCATGGCCCTTCGCTCAATGGGGCCTGGACATTGTGGGGCCTCTTCACCGAGCTCCAGGGAACAAGAGATGGCTGATAGTGGCTACAGACTACTTCACAAAGTGGATAGAGGCTGAACCGTTGTCTTCCATCACGGACAGGGACTCCAGGAACTTCGTTTGGAAAAACATCCTTACGAGGTTCGGCATCCCCCGGACCCTGATTTCGGACAACGGGACTCAGTTCGATTCCATATCCTTCAGAGACTTCTGCCAAGAGCACGGCATCAAAAACCATTACTCCACCCCGGCATATCCACAGAGTAATGGCCAGGCAGAAATCTCCAACAAAGTGATCCTGGACGGCCTGAAGAAGCGACTGGACAAGGCAAAGGGCAGATGGACAGAAGAGCTTCCGAGCGTGCTGTGGGCATACAGGACAACTCCAAGGAGGTCCACTTCGGCAACACCTTTCTCTCTGGCCTACGGGATGGAGGCGGTCATTCCCTTGGAAATCGGCCTTCCTACCCTGAGGACAGAGCTGGTTGACCAAGGCCGAAATGAGACGAACCTGGCAATGGAGCTGGAGCTGGCGGACGAACGACGAGAAGCAGCAGCCCTGAGACTGACCGACTATCAGCAGCGGTTAGCCAGGGCATACAATCAAAATGTCAAAGAAAGGAGGTTCACCGCGGGAGAGCTCGTTTTAAAGAAGACCCTGCCAGCTGACAAGGAACCAAACGAGGGGAAGCTCGCCCCGAACTGGCATGGCCCGTTCAGAGTAGTCTCACTGGCAGGAAAATCAGCCTACAAGCTCGAAGACTTGGAAGGCAAGCCGCTGCCGAGACCGTGGAATGCAGCCCACCTGAAGAAATTTTATTTCTAAAGATGTAATGAACTTCAGAATCAATAAAAGCAGCTTTTGCCTTGTCATCAATCTCTCTCTCTGGTCGACTCCGACAGCACAGGCTCTACGCCCTGGAAATGGCTTCGAGTTCCTACACTCAGCCTTTCCTAAAGCCCCGTGTCTTGGACACACTCAAGGCTCTACGCCCTGGAAACGGCCTGGAGTTCCTAAACTCAGCCTTTCCTAAAGCCCCGTGTCTTGGACACACTCAAGGCTCTACGCCCTGGAAACGGCCCGGAGTTCCTAAACTCAGCCTTTCCTAAAGCCCCGTGTCTTGGACACACTCAAGGCTCTACGCCCTGGAAACGGCCCGGAGTTCCTAAACTCAGCCTTTCCTAAAGCCCCGTGTCTTGGACACACTTAGGCTCTACGCCCTGGAAACGGCCTGGAAGAGTTCCTACACTCGGCCTTTCCTAAAGCCCCGTGTCTTGGACACACTCGAGGCTTTACGCCTTGGGAATGGTCTAGAGTTCCTACACTCAGCCGTTTCCTAAAGTCCGGGTTCATAAACCCCTCAAACCTCGGCGCAAGGCAGTTCGGCCAAGGTCAATTTCCTGAAGTCCGGGTTCATACACCCCTCAGAAGGCCGTTGCCGAACTCACTCTCGCCTAGCCGAGGCCAGCGGAACGATGTGGCCACCTCGGCGCAGGTCAGTCCGGCCGCGGTATGGATCCACCTCGGCGCAAGGCCAGCCATTTCGGCCAAAGGCAGCTTTCCAGAAGCAGAGAGCTGTGCCAGCACTCAAACAAAAATGCAAGCATTCCAGAACAGTGCAAAGAAAGAGAAACAGAACTCAAAAGCACTGTACACGGTTTGGGTAATCACAGAATTCCTTCTTATCCATTGAAAACTGCTTCATTACAAGAAATACAGAACAGAAAGCAAAATACAGAAAGGAGGATCGCAGTCCTCTAAAAACAGAAAATAGAGAGGCTAGGAGACTCTGATCTTCACCGACTCTTCAGGCAAAAGGTTCGAGGACGCCGGATCGCCGCCTGGAGGTTCTGAGCGATCCTGGACCTCGCTGGGCTCTGCAACACCCTCGGCGGCCAATGGGACCAGCCAAGATTGAAGAAACCTCCCGGTCCAGCGGGGCCTCATCCCGCCTTCCGTACGACGGGCGCACAGGGCCGTGTCGGACGAGAATGCGCCACCGTCCCCCTGCAGCGCATCCTCATTCTGTCTGGCCAGGGGCGGATGGCCGTGAACCCGCGTTCAGAGAGCGCGTGGTCCACGGGGAGTTCCTTCAGAGAGCGCGCAGACCACGACAGCCTTCCCCCCTCAGGGATAGCCGTCCAACGGCGCGGGGTTCCCCCCGGATCAAATAACTTCGGACACCTCCCGGACATGGCTCCTACAACTACGTTCTTTCCCTCTCCCATGGCGAGCCTGCTCCCCCTACTTATAGGGCGGAGGAAGGCTCAGTCTCCAAAAGGAGTTATGAGGGCGAAGTCTCCCACGCGTTACTGGGGATGCACGACTGTTGACCAGCGATCCCTATGGCGCCACGTGGAGACATCCGTCTGATTCCCTCGTCAGCCGCGCCACCATGTCTATCGCTATTCAAGATCAGCGCAAATACCAATGAAGATCACCTAAAATACGGAGGATCAGCGCGAATACCAATGAAGATCACCTATAATACGGAGGATCAGCGCGAATACCAAAGAAAATCACCTAAGGTATGGAGTATCGACGCTAGCGCCCAAGAAGACTACTCGACACTCAGTTCTAACGTTCTGTCACAAGGAGCACTCTGCCGAACTCAAGCATCAAAGTACCAGGCTTAAAAGAGACAGAAGCACGAGTATTTGAAGAAACCTTCAATTGTATTAAAATCACTCATTACAGTGTTCAGCAAATACAAATTGAAGAAAGTTACAGCGCATAAAGCAAAAAGGCGGATATCCCGAGGTCCCGAGGTCATGACCGGTCAGTTGCACGGGCTGCGGCGCCAGAGGCTTCGCCGGATGAAGGGGCAGAGGTCGGCACCGGAAGCGTGTACGGAGGAGGCTCCCGAAAGGAGGGGTGGCCCTCCGAGACCCCGACCTCCTTCAGGCCGGCAAGCCACCCTTTCGCCCAGGCCTTATCCCTCACAACAAGAACCCTTTCCTTGTAGTGGGCGGTGACCTGCACTTTGGCATCCTCGAATGCAGCATCGCACTCGGACTCGAGCTTCGCCTCGGCTTCATCCGCCCTCTTGGACTCGGATTCAAGCTTCGCCTCGGCCTCATCCGCCCTCTTGGACTCGGCTTGAAGCAGGGCCGCGTAATCGTCTCCCATCTTCGAGATGGAGACCTCGAGCTCGGCCACTCTAGTCCTCTCCGCCTCGGCTTCTTCCCTCACCTGCTCGAGCTTCGCCGCGTACTCCTCTTCCACCCTGGCTAACTTCTGGCTAACGGCGTCCAGGGATTCCTGCAGGCCGTTCTTCTCCACGGACAGCTCGGCAACGTCCGCGCTGTACCTGCGGATCCTGTCAGCAACGGCCATGGACTTCTGTGCCGCCTGTCAAAGAAACGAGATGTACGTGTTAGATCCAAAGTGCGCCAGACGCTAAATCGCTGGTTTGACGAAGGGAAATGAAGATTTACCACGAAGTTGGACTGCAACATCGACAGGATCAGCTTCTGATCGCTGTACTTGTCCAGCCGCTCCATGTCCCGGGGAAGGGCGCAGGCTCGCCCTAGGGCCTCGAGGACCGGGAGATCGATCTTGTGAAGAATGCAATCCTCCATCGTCATCGGCCTCCCCGGCCCAAGCATGAAGCTCGGCTCCCATAACGGCGGCCCCTGGGGCAACGAGGCAGCAGCCGAGCTAGGGCCCGCGTCAGTCCTCGGCATCTTCAGCGGCCGAGGTTCCTCCTGCTCAACCTCAGCCGGGGGCAGGCGTACCCCTGGATCAACAGGGCTAGGGGGCGCGGGAACCTCCGCCACCTCTGCAGGAGAAACCACCCGAGCCCTCGGAGACGGATGCCTCGGAGAATTTACCAGCTCCTGGGGGGCTCGGGCGTCCTCCACACCAAGCGCCAAAGCCTCGAGATCCTCGAAGGACAAACGCCTGTTGTGCCTCATCTCGGAGCCTGGCGAGGGAGATCGGGCAGGTTGACTCGATTCCCTTCCTGAGACCTGGGGAAGTCTCGATCCCGACGTGGAAGCTAGGGTTCCAGACGTTGCCCTAACGTCGGACGACACCCGTGAGGGCTCTGCGACCTCCGGACCGGCCTGCTCCTGACCGACCTCGAGTCCGGCACCTTCACTTTGGATCGGCTCTACGGTGCCCCTCAAATACCCGCGGTACTTCGGCCGATACCCTAGCAGCGACCAAGCCGCCCTGCCGTCATGACCGCTGTATCGCTTCACCAGACGGAGCCAGGCATCGTTCCTCTTCCAAATGTGTCTGGCAGCCCGTTTTCTTTCCTTCAAGGCTGCAACAATCAGAAGCATAAACGCGGCAGAACAAAAAGAAACTTGTGAAAAAAGAAAGGAAACGAAGGATGTTTACTTGGAATGGTACCGAAGTGGCGAGGGACCTGGTAGCCTCTATCGGTGTCGGCCTCCCCAAACTCCCAGTTCCCCGAGACGTACAGAAGATCGTCTCCGGCATACTTGCTTGAATCCTCCAAGTATCGGACGAAGCCGTCCCGGCCTGGCTTAGCCCGGAGATAATAAGAATCTCCGGACTTGCATATGTCGTAGACATCCTCAAGGTCGAAGACGCCGAAATCGGTGCCCAGGACCTCATTCAACTTGACCGTGCCCATCACGATCTTGAAGGCATTCGGCAGCAGTTGGCAGGGGCAGAGACGCCATTGACTAAGGCACCTCCTGAGAAGTGGGTGAAGGGGGAATCGGACCCCGCCTTCTATCACGGCCACTAGCGGAAAGGGCATCCAGCCTCCCGAAAAGTCGCGAGGGTTGTAGCCATGGGGTTCAGCACCCCTGACTTGAACATCAGCAGGGATCCTAAAGGCCGACCTGAGACCCTCGATCGCTGCCTCGCCCTCTAACCAGTGGCTATAAATCCCCATTCCTATCCCAGTCTAAAAACAGAGAAACCCGCAGAAGAAGAGGCAGGGCAGAAGGAACTTACGGAAGCAGAACGAAGATACTGGGCGGCAAAGAGACTCGACTTCAGCAGCGCACCACTTCTCAGATGAAGCTCCCTCACAATAGTCTGCCCACCTCTGATGCTCGCCTCTGATTCAGAATAGCAGACGAAGGGTAAAACGAACCTCGATTGCCCTATATAAAGCAGAGAGTCCCCCTTTCCAGAAACCCTAATCGGGCGCGCCAGGGGGCGCCTCTTGGGATTCGGCGCGAATCATTTCAAAAATTGATTACGCCCCTGACGAAACGGCGCGCAAATCGTTTCAAAAATTGATTACGCCCCTGACGAGACGGCGCGTACGACCTCGAGGAGACAGACAACCAGCCAGGAGATCACGCGTGGAGCCGTCGAACTGTCCTCAGCATTGAAATAGGGGACGCCATTTATTACCTCGAACATCCAAAGCGACAGCGAGTCAGGGCCGAAAGGGGCTTTTTCCTCCACATAGACCCGACACATAGCTCCCGACCTCACGGCACTGACGTTCTGCGCGAGCTCAGAAGCTAGGGGGCAATTGTGTGGGGAGATTCCCAGAGCTACAGGATTAAGCTAATCACAGCCATCAGATGGGACTAAGCATTCTCACGTGCCGTCCGCGTGCCATCTACGTGGCACCAGTCTCACCTCGGCTACCAGAACGGGAGGTCCGGCCGAAGTCAGGCAGCTCCGGGCCCTTAGCGCCGAACTGGCCCACCTTGGACGTCATCTCGGCAAGGAGTCCACCTCGGTCGGGCCACCCCGGATGCCATCTTCGCAGAGAGCTCCACCTCGGATGGGCCACCCCAGTGCCATCTCGGCAGAAAACCCTACCTCGGCTGAAGCTACCTCAGCTGAAGAAGCCAGGGCAGTAGCCGGAGCAAGAAAGAACCTTCACTTGCGCCCCTCATTCCCCACGTCATCAGACACGTGGAGAGATAGGGTCACGAGCTAGTGGGACAGACACGACATCCAGCCGCCCGCTATCTTCACCAGATCGCTGACATGGCGGCATCCAGCGACTGAGGCCACATCAGGGCAAGGCCCGAGGGCGGATCCGCTGGTACTCCAACCGCCAAAGGCGCCCAACACAATCTGGCCCAACAAGACACGCATTTAATGCAATGTGGGCTGACCCGACTCGCATTAAATGCTGAGTGGGCCGGATTAGACTGCATTTATTACTTTGTGGGCTGATCATGACTTCCCAGTCGAATCATGGGACCCACACCAAGATATTCTCTGAGAGATACGATCCAGACCTCTATAAATAGAACCCCATGCACCATGCAAGGTACGCACAACCTCATTCATAGAGCCCTTACTCTGTCTCTCTTCTCCCTCTCCTTCCATTGTTCCAGTTCCCATACTGACTTTGGCATCGGAGAGCCTTGCGCCGCCCAGGCCAGGGTCCTCTGACCGTTTGCTATTCCCTTTCAGGCTTCCGGACGGCATCTAGTTACTCCCAGACACCATCATCTTCTCGGATAAGTCCTATAAGGCACCCTCTTATTGTGGGTCATTATTTTCTGCACCTACAATTTCATCATTTTTGTAACAAATTATAATTATTTATTATTTTTTCTCCAAATTGCAGTGACAAAGTCATTATCCAGATGGACTGGGTGGTATAGGAAAATGTACGTAATGGGTCTGCTTTAGCTTAGTCGGAGAGTGCACTAAGTATGACCTTTTTGGGTTTTTCAACTCCACTCCGAGGACAGTACTTGCCAGCTTCTCAAGTTTTCTCGAGTTCTGCTTGCTTCAGTTTTGGCTTTTCCATCTCTACAGTAATGACAAAACAAGCCAGCTAGATTCAATTCCTCTATTTCAAGATTGATTGCAACAGTAGCTTTTAGATCTTTTGTGCTCCTAATACTCAGCCCATACCCATTCAAAAGTTTCTAGTCTGAAAAAAGACTCTTTGAGTGATTTAGAAATTGTTTCGGCATGGATATTGGGAGATGAAGTACCGATGCCTACAGGGACAGTGTTTCTTGTCATCTTTTTTTTGCTTTTGGAGGGGAGATACCACTCGGTGTCAATACCAACGTCACAGAGAAATGTGGGCAGAATAAAATTGATTTGTAAAAAATATTCTTTGGGGATGTCTGTGAGAGAGAAATTGTAAGTAAAAAAGAAAATTCATGAGATTAGAAAAAGATGAGAAGAGAAATCTATGTAGAATAGAATTAGTAAGTGAAAAACTCCTTTTGATTATACTAATATTGTGATTCTTAAATATCTAATAAACCTAATCATTTAATTATATTATTTTATTAATATGCGTCCATTGAAATGTGTTAGATCAAGTCACAACATTACAAAAATATTAATTGGTGTCCCATCTTTCATGCATGTGAACAGAAAGAATGTTGCGGGCCTCGTGCATGAAATCCTCTACAATCAAAATGGCCGAACTCTCAGGTCCAAATTCATCTAAAAGGCCTGACAGTTTGATCCAGGCTCATCCTATGGGCCCAATATTTTTTAGTACATACTAGTAACTAGCTAATCTTTAGGATAGGCCATATATGTTTCAGGCCTATATGAGCCTTTTTAACTATCGGGCCAAAAGCAGAACTAGTCCGTGGTTGGCCTGAAAGGGGTCTAGGCCTAACATGCTGAGACAAGTAACTTGAATCCAGATTCAAGTCTAGACTCGATCAATCCAGACCCAGGTCCAAGGCCGTCGTAGGTCGAAAAGGGGAAACGGCCATCGAACAACCCAGAAATTAGCATGGATACCTTGTCAACACTTAGGCTGGAAAAAAGTCCTCCGAAAAACATAGGAAAAGTTTTATATATATACATGTTTATGTTTCATTTATAATTTAATGACAATTTTACCTAGAAAAGGACTCTAGATGGCCACTCAGCGTGAAATGGGCCACTAGTAAATATGGCACGGAAGTGGTCCCCTGGGACCACTCCCGTGTTTTTTATTAATGGTCAAAACAAGTGACAACGTCGTCGCCACATTTACATCAAAAAGCGCCCACGAAACCCTACTTCCCCATTTTTCTCCTTCTTCCTCCCATCCCTTTCCCCTGGCAGTTTCCGTTCCTCCTTCCTCAAACGATAAAACAGGTGGTCCCAAAGGTCGTTTTCCATGTTTGGATTGTAGCATCAAGATTCCGGCATCTCTATCGGGAAACCCCATCAAAACCCCACTTCCCCATTTTCCCCTGCATCATCGAATCACTTTCTCCCTTTCCCCTGGCGATTTCCTTTCCTCCTTCCTCAAACGGTAGAGCAAGTGGTCCCAAAGGTCGTTTTCCAACCTATTGGATTGTAGCATCAAGATTCTAGCATCTTTATCAGGCTTTGGTATTCTTCTTGCCTCTTTTCTTTTTCTGTATTACAAAATGATGATTTACTGGTGGTTCTTGATCTTCTTTCCATTTACTTCACATCCTAAAATGGTTAATATTCATGCACTATACATGATTTTTTCATTGAATCAACCCATCACTCAGTCCTTCCATTTTCCCCATTCTCGACTGGGTAGTCAACCCTAGTGGACTTGCAGAGACTTCAGTCATGGACTAGTTCACAGCTACTGAAATAGGGAGACATGAACCATCATGCCCATCATTTTGAATTTGATTATAGTGTAATGATATTGACAAGATGACAATTGGGTTTTACTAAGAAGAAGAAGAGGATGAAATGGTAACAGGATGAAATGGTTTTACTAGGGAGACATCAACCATCATGCCCATCATCCTAATGACAATGGGATGAAATTAAGCTACACATGTGGCCCTTGCTGACAAATGGACCCTTTGGATCATTATATTTGTTATTGTTCTTCTTGTTCATCATGTTTCCATTGTAATGGCTTCATCATTAATCATTGTAGTAGTACAAGGGTTGTAAAGAAAGTTATTCAGATAAGAGTATTTGAACTAATGTCAATTGAATCAAGACACAAAAAAATGTTTAGAGGAAGTGGTGGGAAATGTTGCATTCAGTCATTCCAACCATTAAATTTAACCAACCCTAGATATCTATTAAGTCTTTCCAGCCATTCAGACTTTCCTTATTAATTAGCTTTACATCTCTCTCTAGTTATGTTTACATCTTCCAGCCTTTATTTGTTTTTGCAAATGGCTGGAAGTAAAGGAGTAGGAAATAGGCTTCTATACGATCAAGCCAAAATAGGCTTCTATACGATCAAGCCAATCATATTTCAGAAGCGATAAACCATGGACATGTATATTCTTAGCCACCCTTTCATCTATACATATATCATTGAGTTTACCTTTTCTGTATTGTAATCACTTGAAAATGTCTGGCAGGAATTCGGTACATTTAGATGCATACTAATAAACCCGGACAAAGATATTTGGGTGCTAAATGAAATCCAAAAGGACTACGTAAGGCAATCGGGGTTGCATCATTTGGTGAAAATGGAACATATTAGAATAGATCATGCCCTCATTATGGCCTTGGTAGAAAGATGGCGTCCTGAAACTAACACATTCCACTTCCCATCAGGTGAGGCGATTGTCACTCTTGAAGACGTGGCCTATATCTACGGGCTACCTATCGATGGCCCAATTGTTACCGGGACTTTCCCGAGTTCAATGGTGAGTGAGGCGTGTCTTGAACTACTTGGCAAGGCCCCCATTCAGGGTCCCGATGTAAATAGGATAAACATTAAATTCACATGGTTGGAGGCCGATTTCGCAACGTTTCCATCAAAGAAGAAGAGTAAAAAAAAAAGAAACTTTCTAAAGCCGATGAACTCATCAACACTAGGGCATACCTTTTCTTCTTAGTTTCCAGCCAAATTATGTCTAACACATCAGGTGGAATGGGGTCGGCATATCTTCTCGAGTTGTTCAGGGAATTTAAGCCATATGCATGGGCCCCTGCCTGTCTTGCCAATCTTTATTGGATACTAGCAAAGGCAGTGTAATGCGTGAAGGACAAGGCGGAAGATGGACATCAGGAAACTGATGAACGCAAATCTTCGATTAAGGGTGATGATTCTAGGAAGTTCAGAACCTTGACTGGACCTCTTCAACTTCTACAGGTGACACATTTTTATTTGAACATATTTAGAGTTTTTCTATAAGTCTTATATTAGTGCTTTCGTTTTAATGACTATTTTTCGTAGCTATGGGCATACACGAGAATGCAAATTGGACGTTGTCCACCACGAAATGATACCTGAAAAAGTGATATTCAGTTTTCATTGATGAAAACATGGACAGTGCGGTTGAATTCATTCAAAGCTGTAACCACACTAAATAAGACCCAGCAACAGTTGAACAAACTGCCACAGGATGGTGTAAATTCAACATGATCAGATGGTATACAGTTGGGAGTTGATGCTTTTATTATTACATCAAACCTATATTTTTTTTTACTTTTTTTATGTAGTTCAAATGGCAACCGTACAGCAAGCTCGGAAAGAAATTCCGACACAATGTTTCTAAAGCCGACCGTGATCTATTTTCATCTTCAACAGTCCTAGCTTTTTATTGGGTAGTGGAGCGACATAATACGGGCCGTGTTATGAAACAGTTTGGTCTTAATCAGGAAGTTCCCCCACCGTTCAGCATGCCCTTTGCAAGAGTGGAGCGAGAGAAAAGATAGTGTACGGCTACAGTGCAAGTGGCAGGGTACCTAATTATAGTTTGTGGGACAATAGATCCCAATGCGTTCTAAAGGGAAAGAAAGCATCTTTAAAGACACATAGAGATGAGTATATGCATTGGTATCGGGCCAACACGATCATGTATATCGGTCAGGGCCAGGCGCATGAGGAGATTGATATAACAAAGGGAAAACGTGATGAACATGAGGGTTGTTGTGAAAAGAAGAACGTAAGAGATGGGTGCCTCTTTCTTATGATTTGATTTTTCGTTACCACATGCCTTACGGTTGATTTGCTTGTCATGTCCGCAGTTTCATCAACTCTTACTTCACATGGAGAGGTTAGTTGACCGGGCTGTGCGGAAGAAAACCTCAATTGAGCATTTCTGGGATTCCTAGTTAAGGAAGATCTTCAGATTCAGATCTGGGTTGAATACAAATTTTCGTCAAATTTAAGGATGATTACGTATACAGCTCAGCATCAGAAGATGTAAGCATAATTGCATCCATTTATACTTATGGAATCTTACTTTTACTTACAAGAGTGTCATTCTAAGCAATGTTGTAATGCTTTTACCAAACAATTGATGTAATCGAAATTACATTAATGTCAGGATATTAAGTCGTCCACTAACGGAATGAGGGTTAAAAAGGCTGCAGCGAAAAGTCTAGGGAAAAAGCATGGAAAGAAGCAAAAAAGTCTGAAGTACAATAGTGATGTTCCGGGATCACCTTTGTTGCACACCCCTACTGAAGAGGCCCCTGAGGTGGCAAAGGGGGATTTTAGTATGGAACCAGAATCAGGAGAAAGACATACCTATACATCGGTCGAGGGTTCCAATGAGCCACCAGTGGTTGATATTTTCTCCACCCCTCGAGGGGCATCAACCTCGCAAGCAATTATAATTTCACCAATCAGGGCATCCATTGATTTTCTAGTCTGGAGGTTAAAACTATTGCCCCAAACAAGGAAGATCCCAGAAAAGTTTGACGACTACTTACACTCAATGGGTGGGTCGGAGTATTCACTCTCCAAAAGGGACAGATTTCTACTAAATGGGTTCATACGATATCTTAATGAGAGGTATAGTGTATTCACAACACCTTCCCAAAGGTTTCATTCCATAAATAGTCTTATGTATATTGTATTTTGCAGGAAGGAAGAGCTCGACATTGTATGCACATTGGTGTCCAGCGAAGTCCCGCAATCTGCTTTGGAGGAGGGAATTTGGTTCAACACCAATATTCTGTATTATTGGTTTGATGTGTTGAGGGAGAAGTGTCAAACGGCCTTTTTGGCGGACCCGAGCATTTCTGTAAGTATCTAGTTTCCGACATGCAATTAGAGCTTCATCGTGATTTGTACTAAAAAGTCACTTCTATTGGCTACAGAGCTAGTGGCAGTCTGAGTTGCCAACCGCGGAAGAAGCAATGTTCGGTCCCAGAGGTTCTCGAGTGTTTGAGGCTAGAGAATGTAAAACACTGGTTTTCGCTATTCATTTTGTCAATCATGTCACATTACTTGTTGGGTATACGGACGAGAGGAAATGTGAATTCTACAACAATTCAAGTAGTGATCGTCACGCTTTAACAACCTGTAAACGATTTCTGAGTAGACCAAAATGGTACCAAATTTAACCGAGGAGGTTTTAGGAGTTATCATACCCAAATGAGTCTGATTTCTTTTAATGGTCTTGCAGGTTGAGTGGCTGACAGTGAATTTCAGCCAGTATGGCTGGGCAGACCCATACATATGGACGATCAACGTGAAAACGAACATCCCACTCCAGGATAACGGCTACGACTGCAGTGTCTTTGCCGCTTCGTTCGCTAAGCACTGCATATTTTGGCGTCCGATTAATTTTACGCAGGCTGACATGATGTATTATCTGCAACGAATAGTCATTGAGATCTTCAAGCGCAGCTGGGAGCTGAATGCACATCGCCTGAGTCTTAATGAGATTCCTCTTGATTCAATTAAGCCTGAAGATTGAAGAAAATTTTCACAGTTTTGTTGATACCTTTTGCTGTAAATACTCTAACATGGTGCATGTTTTTTAGGGTCTATTTGTAGCGCTTTAAAAGTTAAAAAGATTGTAAAGGGACTCATTGTTAGATTTTGTATGAAAAATGATAGTTGGTTGTTTTTATTGAATGTTGACTTGTTATGTATTTTTGAATGCAGCCTTTAATATGGTTTAGCATGTCCTATAGGAGTTGTAGTGCATTCGCACATCCAACCATCACGAAAATTTATTTTCATAATTGTATTAATAACTGACGACGTTGTCGCATAAGTGTTTTTAATAACTGACGACGTCGGTGTTTCATAGAAGCTTCAATGAGTACATTTTGTTATTTAAGTGACGACGTCGTTGCATCACAGAAGCTAGTGGACTAGGAGTATATTATAATTACTGACGACGTCGTTGAATCACAGAAGCTTCATTGAATAGAGATGTTTTAATAACTGACGACGTCGTTGCTTCACAGAAGCTAGTGGAATACAGTATGTTTTAATATTTGACGATGTCGTTGCATAACAGAAACTTCACTGAATAGAGATGTTTTAATATCTGACGACGTCGTTGCTTCACAGAAGCTAGTTGAATACAGTCTGTTTGAATATCTGACGACGTCGTTGCATCACAGAAGCTTCACTGAATAGAGATGTTTTAATAACTGACGACGTCGTTGCTTCACAGAAGCTAGTGAAATACAGTATGTTTTAATATCTGACGATGTTGTTGCATAACAAAAAATTCAATAAATAGAGATGTTTTAATATCTAACGACGTCGTTGCTTCACAGAAGCTAGTTGAATACAGTATGTTTAAATATCTGACGACGTCGTTGCATCACAGAAGCTT
Organism: Litsea cubeba; assembly: GCA_012931725.1. Classification (NCBI taxonomy): domain Eukaryota; kingdom Viridiplantae; phylum Streptophyta; class Magnoliopsida; order Laurales; family Lauraceae; genus Litsea; species Litsea cubeba. Next base: position 94,650,867 of record CM022946.1, on the reverse strand, counting down.
CAGTGAGTAGATATATTTTAATAACTGACGACGTCGTTGCTTCACAGAAGCTAGTGGAATACGGTATGTTTTAATATCTGACGACGTCGTTGCAACACAAAAGCTTCATTGAAACTATTCGAATAGAGCATATATAATAATCTGACGACTAGAGCATGTATAATAATCTGACGACGTCATTGCTGAACAGAAGTTAGTGGAATAGAGTTTGTATTATTAACTGACGACGTCGTTGCTTAACAGAAGCCAGCTTATTAGACTCATGTTTTATTATCTGACGACGTCGTTGCATCACAGAAGCATTTCTTAAATACTCATGTTTTAATAACTCAATTTATGTGAGATAAAACATTTCAATGAGCTTGCGCTTAACAGATTCTTTACACACATAACTAAAACACATCTCAGCATAAATGGTGACAAAGTGGATGGAAACTTGATGACAAATTTGTTGAAATTCTAATATATAAAGTTGTATTACAAAAGTATGATACACATCAAGGGATATGTAGAAGGCATGTTAGAAAGCTACCCCACAAAAGTATGATCCACATAAAGGGATATGTACAAGGTATGCTAGAGAGCTACCCCACAAAAAAATCAGATCCACATCAAGGGATATGTACAAGGTATTCTAGAGAGCTACCCACAAAAGTATGATCCACATCAAGGGATATGTACAAGGTATGCTAGTTAGATTTATGCAACATGATCGGATGGTGGATTGCGATAACTATTTCGGTTGTGTCCCCTATTTTTGCAATTAGAGCAAATAACAACCCTGCGGTGCCGATTTATGTCTTCAACACCAATCCGGGATTTCTTTGGACGCCCTGACTGTTTGGTAGCACGTGGAGGCAAGACAATTTCATTCGATGTATGTTCCCATTGTTTGCTGTCACGAATGGCATGTATGACCTCACTGTACAAATCACGATAAGTAGTTATTAGGTACGAATCCTCAACATAGTTATACGGATTCAGGTGCCTTACTTTCATTGCTGCTAGTGCATGACAGCATGGAATCCCCATTATTTCCCATCTACGGCAACTACACTTCTTCTGTTCAAGATCCACAATATCTACAAATTGTGCTGATTGAAACTAAAACTCAACGAGCCCGGCAACACGCACATACACGCATTATGAGTCTTCAGCCTCTTGGCTAATTAGTTTCTCTGCATAGGGCGTTAATCGCGATGTAATATTGAGTGCCTCAAGATGTCTTCTCTGGAAGAACTCCATCAACTTCGCACGGATTTCTTGGACTTGCTTTGTAATCGGAAGCACCCTAACGTCCTTTAAAAGCGCGTTCGTACACTCGGCAGTGTTGCTGGTAATCATGTCATAGCGCCGACCTTCAACAAACGCAATTCACCAAAGTTAATTTCCAATAGCATTGATATAAGTATGTAGCCCTTGGTCTACTGACAGGATGTCATTCATATAGGCCTCATACTCACATGGTCTAAAAACTTTGGCAGCCCTCCAGAATTTCAATACAATGGCACGATCACAGAAGACTGTTTTAATGTTTTATGCAATGTGATGACAACAATAGCAGTGCATCGCGCTTGGAATGATGTTGGCCCGCAGATTTTATAGTGTTGGTGATGCACAACTTTGATGTTATCTTGGGGATGGATTGGTTAGCGAAGTATCGTTCTTCCATGGATTGTTTTAATAAGACAGTTGCCTTTAAGTTAGATGAGGCTAGTGCGGGTGTGATCTTTTAGGGTACGAAGACGAGTATGGATACCCAATTATTTTCAACTCTTAAGGCAGAGAGGCTTGTTCGTAGTGGTTATGAGGGTTACATAGCTTTTATTACGGAGAGAAAGCAACCTAAGAAGTTAGAAGAGATCCCTGTAGCTTGTCAGTTCCTAAATGTTTTTCCAGATGAAGTACTTAGTTTGTCAGGGACAGCTTTAACGTCTATAGCCCCATATAGGATGGCTCCCGGAGAGTTGTGAGAACCGAAGGTATAATTGCACGAGTTGCTAGATAAGAGTTTCATACACACGAGTGTTTCTCCTTAGGGAGCATTTCTCCTATTTGTGAAGAAGAAAGGTGGCACCTTAAGAATGTTTGTTGATAATAGGCAATTGATTGAATCAAATGACGATAAAGAAAAAATATCCACTCCCTAGAATAGATGAGTATTTTGATTAGTTACAAGGTGCAGCACATTTTTCAAAGATTGATCTTAGGTTAGGGTACCAATAGTTGACCGTTAGAGAGCACGATATTGTCAAGTTATCTTTCCGGACAAGGTATGGGCATTATGAGTTGCTAATTATGTCTTTTGGACTAACCAATGCCTCGGGAGTGTTTATGTCCTTGATGAATAGAATCTTTGCCCCGCTCTAGATCCATTCACAATAGTGTTTATTAATGATATCTTGGTATACTTGAAGTCTAGGGGAGATCATGCCGAGCATATGAAGACTTCGTTACAGTTGTTGAGGGATAATCAATTGTATGCAAAGTTGAGAAAATGTGATTCTTGGTTGGAGTAGATTACTTTTCTAGGGCACATAATATCTAAGGATGGTTTGGCAGTCGACCCATCCAAGGTAGAAGCCATAGTGGGTTGGCAGAGCCCGAAGAATATTGCAAAGATGAAGAGTTTCCTAGGTTTGGCCGGCTACTATAGACGATTTTTTTAGGGATTTCGGCTCCATTGTCCAAATTGACTCGCAAGAGTGTTCCCTTCGTTTGGACCCAAGAGTGCAAAGATAGTTTTCAGTTGCTCAAGGAGAAGCTTACAACAACCCCAATGTTGAACTTACCAACTGAGAGCTGAGGATTTGTTATCTTTATAGACGCTTCGAAAGTTGGATTAGGTTGTGTGTTTATGCAGAATGGGAAGGTAGTGGCTTACTGATCTACATAGTCGAGAGATCATGAGAAGGATTATGCCACATATGACTTGTTGTTAACAATGGTAGTTTTTGTGCTGAAGTTTTGGAGACACTATCTCTATGGAAAGGTTTAGGGTTCATTCCAATCATAGGAGTTTGCAGTACCTCTTCTCGTAGAAGGAGATGAATATGAAGCAGTTCCATTTTGTGGAGCTTATTGCAAATTATGACTTTCCTATCCGATATTTTCTAGGAAATGGCAATGTAGTAGCAAATGTGTTGAGTCAGAAGTCTATTTCTTTGGCTTGTTTGTGTGGTGAGTGGGCTGTGATTGATGAGTTTCGGGATTTGGATGTGGTGATTGAGTATGGTCAGTGATAGAACGATATTAGCTGTAATGTCAGTGTCTGAGCCATTGTTGATTCAACAGATTAAATACGGTCAGTTTCAGGACCCTGATTTGGGTAGAGTCTGTGACAGCATTGCAGATAAGCTAGATTCAAGAATTGTGGATGGAGTCTTATGTTTCCAGGATATTTTGTGTGTGTCTAATGTTGGGGATTCTTTTAGATAGATTGTGTGTACCCAAACTTGATATATGGGCTCATCTAAGATGTCACTTTCCATTCCCCTCAAGTCCCATGATAAAATTAAGTTTCTTCCTCACCATATGGTGAGGGATGGATATATGTGGCAACACAAGTAGACAGCACTACTGATGTATATGTGTGTGCACATGCATAATAATTCTACATCCTACTGGTCCACATGCACACACCCTGAATTTCACATGCCCATGGGTTTTGCACCCATCCGAATAAACTAGATTGTTGGATCGACTGCACACCCATCCAAATGGACTGTACACCATTAAACTTATTGGGCCCAGATGGAGGAGATAGGGTTTAAGGATGGGGCTGGTTTCTTACAAAGATGGAGAGCCCAAGGAGATCTTTCGATCCCCCCAAGTCCCAGCCCCATTTGGGGGCCCATGTGGGCCCAACATTGAGGTTGCCACACTGATCCAATGCGCGAGTCGCGCAATGATCAGTGTTCATATATATATATATATATATAAGCGAGATCCTCTCCTCACCTCGAGCTGACAGAGGGATCCCGTCTGCTCGCACATGTGGGGCCCATTGATGGGTCATCTGGCTAGGACACACACATACACCCCTGAGTCTCACATGGGCCCCGGGTATGGATTAATCCAAATTGATTAGACCCTTGGACCGACTGCACACCCCCATTCGAATGGACTAAACTTGTGGGCCCTGGATGGTAGGGTTAGGATGATTTGATTGAGATGATTTCTTGTCCATAGGAGGGGCACACACAGATCTTCAAATCCACCCCCCCCCCCCCCTCCCTCCATCCCCATGTGGGACCCATAAGCTTGTGAGAATGGATTCCTCCATTAGCTCGAGTTGAGTAGAGGAGGGCCCTATATATATTTGTGTGCAAAAGAGGAAAAGCTATATATGATCATTGATTTGTTAGATCTTTTAAGTGCAAGATGAGTCATGATCTATGTCACATTATAATTTGGTGTTATTTATAACGACGACGATGATGAAAGCCCTCGATTTTAGAATCTCATACATGTCACTTAGATTAGTTGGCATTTTTAATTTAAAGTTTTCAGTTTGGTCAGAGACATGATATTCAAGTGAGAACTAGTTCTCACCTATTATATGAGAACTTTTGTTGCAGGGCCCAAATGTGGGTCCCATTTGGGGAGGGGACCCGGGGGTAGAAAAATCTATGTAAGACCACCCCAAATATCAAGTCTGACCTCAAACCCATGCCCCTAATCCCTTCATCTGTGGCCCACAAGTTTAATGGCTTCATATTAAAAAAAAAGATTGAGCCCTCGATCCAACGGTTCAGTCCATTCGGATGTGAGCCAATCCTTGGAATAAGTGACTATCAATGGGGATTCCTATTTGTGCATGGTTTGGATGGATTGCTAGGTGAGCCCCACAAAAAGTTATCATATAATAGTTCTCACTTGAATATTTCCGTATATATATATATATATAACATATTTCCTAACATAAGTAAATAAATAACAAAGGAGGAAAGAGAGAGAAAGAGAAAGGATGTCGGTGGGCATACCTTAATGGCAGCCTAAAAATCTTCAAATGAGATGATAGATTTTTTTTAGTATGATCTCCTTTCCAAATTCAACATTGTGATAAAAGAGTCTGGAGAAGACATCCCTCCCATTAGATTATATATGGAAAAAAGAGTTTAAAAGAGGATGATCTTCCCGAATTAAAAAACATCTCTCTATCTAAATATTAGTCAAAATTAACTGGGCTCTACTCAAAGTAAGATTGAAATCAATTCCGAAATTGAATCTCAATTTCCAAATCCAATCGCCCAAGCTTCATATATAATAATAAAGACCTTAAATTATAAATTTAATACTCATTCAATTAAGAAATAGAGAAAAGTTTTAGTTAATCCTCTAATAAAACAAAGGCCAAATACTTAAATTGTAGTTAAATAATAAATAATAAATTGATATCACCTAGAGTTTGTATTGTTCTAAATTTTTATACTGAAGATTTCTTCTACCACTTGAGCAAAAGGAATCAATAATAGTAGGCGTTTTGGTTTAGTGGCATACTACTTAGCCCATCCCGTCTAAAAAAAGAGAAGGCTCGAGCCCGACCCCAACTGTATAATGTTTATATAAAACAAAACGCCTCCACTATCAGCTCCAAAAGGCAACTCAGTTGGTTAAGATGTGTATGCGCGTGAGACAGTGCATGTATTTGAGTCTTGATCTCATTGATAAAGATTTTTTATTTAATTGTATATCTTATTAGAGTGGGTCCGGGCTTTGGGCTCTCTACCACTGAATCTAAGCATGTCTCGTATCTTAAACCTACATAGAGGTTAGGTCCAGGTTTGACATCACTAGGGGCCACTTGGAGCTAGTAGGCATCATAGATACCATCCAGTGGTGGGCCACAAAGTTGTATACAAGAGAGTTTGAGAATTTGATTTTTTACATTGATGTTTCACCACACCATCTGTATGGCTCAATCCACAGAAATCACCAATTGGATGGGAAGGGTGAATTTGGTGCTGGCCAAATTAAAGGCCCAAATATCACTCTAATTTGATAGCTCTAACCCCTTATTTTAGACTCTTACAGTTCTAGAAGTGTGTGTATGTGTCTGTATGTGCGCTTTTTTTTATTTTTGCGTCTCCCCTTCATTACGCAATCCGGTAGTATATAATGTTTGGACGAGTCCAAAATTGGGATGATTTCCAATGCATGTGTCGGTGTGTAGGGAGTTCGGACTCTCTAATGCTTCGACATAAAGAAGTCTTGAGTTAAAGAAGTGAAGCTCCACAGTAGGACTCATGTATTGAGGATTTGAGATGTTCAAAATAAGGACCCACTCAATGGATGGGATATCTTCAGATTTTACCCTAATAGGAACCGGTCCTACCTATATGATTGACTATTTGATAAGAAAACTCAATGAGATTGATGGTTGATAAAAAAAAACACTGATATATATATAAATCACACCTCCACATGTAGCAGGGGAGAAGTGTTTCCATAAAAATCAGATCATCCAAATGCAACAAAGTTATTGAAAAGAATATCAAAAGGGGCTTCTAGATGAGAAGTAAGTGGAGGTGTAGGAACGAGCCGATTGATCATGAAGGAACAAGAGATATATTGCTGCTAATTTTCTTGTGAAAGGAAAATCTATTCAAATCAATAAAAAATTAAAATAAGTTTAAATCAAGAGGATTTTACCCGAAAAGGACTTAATGTGGCCATAGGACCGAATTGGGTAGATTAGACAAATTTGCACCAATTAGGCAATTCACCAATTCTACTCGTCTTCTTCCTCCTCTCTTTCCCAAACCCAACCCAAAGGGAAGACCTAAATGCATTTCCACACTACAAACGCTCAAATCAATGAACTAATCTCCATATCAATATCAAAAGCTTGAGGGGCTCTTTGTTGCTCGATATATATATATCACAAATCGGTTTCAAGGACATGATAAATTCGCCTCCACAAGCATTACTTCCACACTGGCCTTATCTCAATGCCTTCAAGGACAAAGCCACTCTTCCATCGGCCACCTTTAATATCCATAAAAGTCATCTCTACACCTCCTTCCTCTTCCTCGGGTTTTGGTGGGAGAGGAAGGAGGCGTAGAGATGACTTTTATGGAGATTAAAGGTGGTTGATGGAAGAGTGGACTTATCCTTGAAGGCATTGAGATAAGGCCAGTTGGAAGTAATGCTTGTGGAGGCTAATTTATCATGTTCTTGAAACTGATTTGTGATATCGAGGAACAAAGAGCCCCTAAAGATTTTGGTTTTGATATGAAGATTAGTTTAGCGTTTTGTAGTGTTGAAATGCATTTAGGTCTTCCCTTTCGGTTGGGTTTGCAAAAAGGAAGAAGACGAGCAGATCTAGTGTTTTTTTATCTGCTCAAGGTCGATATCGACCTGACCTATGTATAGGGGTTTTCATGGGTCGGGCTAAGGCATATCCAGGCTCGACAAGGTTTTAGAAGCAATGGCCCAGGCCCAACTGTAAGACCCTGTCCCGAGATAATCAAGATTAACTCTACTTAATCGGAATTAAAGTTAATTAACCATGTTTAATTAAGCTAATGAAGGAAATTGATCAGATGATATTGGATTAGCCTAAAATAAATGAATTAGGCTTAATGAAATGATAATGAACTCATTAAATGAATTGAATTGGAATTGAGACTCAAACAAGGAAATGAGGGACTTTTATGTAAATATGAATTTCTATGTATTTCGTCGAAAATGAAAACTCATAATACCAACACACGTATCTTGAGGAGTACGTTTATTTTCGTAAAAGACTTGAACTCGTCTGACGAAAAACAGATCAAATGACCCTTCATTTGACTCAAAATGAAGTAGATTAAGAAGTGGAGAGCTTAATTGCAAATCCATAGCTTATATAAGCTAAGAGATGAGTTTAAGAACTCATTCCACTCATTTTCAACTCAAACAAACCCTAGGCACCTTTTTTCTACTCTTTTCTTCCATCTCCTCTCCACCAAGCATCAAAGCTAAGGATTTACAAGTGTTTTTGAAGAGATTTCCTCTTCTTCATCTTCTTCCTCATCTTGTGTTAAGTTCTTTGGAGTTGGAGCTTAAGAGAAGAACTTCAAATTTAGAGATTTATCTCAAAGGCAAGCTAAGCAAAGGGTTTTTCATCAATTGATATTCATTAAAGGCAAGTGGATATGCTTTCTATTGATTTATGATGTTTTAGAACTTATTGGAACTCAAGGAGTTCAAATTCAAAGAATTCACTTTAGAAATTCTGAAGCTGAAATGAAGTTATGGCCGAACTGCTGACCGTCAGCTGACTGAACCCACCTAGGTTCAGTTTCACACAAAATTCAGCTTCTGGAAAGCTGACCGTGAGCTAACCGATGGATTTTGGTTAGCCGAAATTGAGTATTCGGCTAGCCGAAAGGTGGCCGCCGAGCTGACCAAAATTGTGGTCAGAAATTTCATCATAACACAAGTGTCTAGAAAGCTGACCGAACTGAGTTCGGTTAGCCGAAATGGAGACTTCGGTCGACCGACAAGCCAACCGAGAGCCCTTGAAGTATCAGAAATTCTAAGTCTTCTGGGCTATAGACCGCGGTCAACCGAGCGGTCGGCCGAGGTGTCGACCAGGTGATTTCGGTTGACTGATATGTTGACCGAAAGATGACCGAACTGAAGATTAAGGATTTTATCAGAAATTAAGCTTCTGAAAAGCTAACCGTAGGGTAGCCGAGATGTGACCGACAAGGTGACCGAACTGGAGGAAAAATTCAAATTGAAGTCTGATTTTTCTTGTTTTGAAGCCATATATAAAGTGATGTTCATCAAGAATAACACATACATTGGATAACGAACGTTTCACTCAATTGGTTGGTTTAAAAGTATGAATAGGATTTAATTTGATTCCCGAGTCTAATACTAGATTGTAGATTCTTAAGGTCATTATTGAGCCACACTGACATAATGTACTGAATTAATGAAATTAATGAATAGTTACTAAAGGTAACAATGTAATGAATAATCCTACTGCAGTAGATGTATTGGAGCGTTCCGGAGCTCCGTGGTGATGCCAGTGATTTCTGATCAAGACACTGGTAAATCTCACTCATTTGATAAGTCATTAATAAGCCATGTAATAAAAAGAGTACTAATTGAATAATACTGAGTAAAGACTGATAATGGAAGAACATGAATGAAAATGAATGACTTGTATTTGTGTTTACAAATACACCAATTGCTTCCTTGGGAAGAATCGACTTGCGATGAAATATATATATAGTTGTCATAAAGTAATTATTATTACTTGACTCTATTGTATAAGACATTGATATTGATATTGAATTATCTAGAACTGTTAAACTGATAAATTGACAAATTCTTGTATATTGATAAATGAACTATCATAGAATTATATATATTGTTAAACCGTTGTGTTCACGGTGTAATTAATGACATCGCAGGCCCAGTTGCCCGTGCTGGTCCCGCATAGGCCGCGCCACCAGCGGAGGAGGCCCATCCAATACCTTCAAGAGGTCTAATCGAATGGACTTAGATCAGAGGGCGAATATAATATTTAGAAAGTTGTTTTGAAAGATACTTTTGTAACTCATTTTGAAAGTAAATAGAAGTCCCCTGTATTGTATTTGAATATACAGTGGTTGACTTTAATAGAAATTAGAATGTATATATTGAACTTTACGTTTAGTAATGAACTCGTATTGTATGGAATGTTTTCGTCAATGTATATATTCCACAAATTTTATACGTTTGACAGGTTCATGTGATTGATATCCCTTGTGGATTTCGTTTTAACTTTATGTTAATTCGGAATTTACGAGAGTAAGTATGAGATCACAACTCGGGGTTTGTCCGAAGTAATCAGATCACGGGCCCGGGTCGTGACACCGGCCCAAGCCCGACACGGGCCATAAAAGTTAGGCCCTTTCCCGCCCATTTAATCAATCGGGCTGGGCTGAACCGGGCTTTTCATCACTTTTGTGGGCATGAGAGAACTAATTAAATTAAATTACATGCATTTCTTACACAAGCCGGGCCGTGGGCTTTCCCATCACTTAATGTAAGTCTGGCCCAATTATTAATTACATATCCAAGCCCGGCCTGAATCGGGCTAGCCCAGCCCATGAACACCCCTACCTGTGTAGGAGATGGTCGATATCGACCTTGACCTGTTTAGGGGAGGGTCGATATTGACGCTAGAAAAAAAAAAGGTTTTTCGGGCGGATTGCCCTAATTGGTGCAACTTTGTCTAATTTGGTCCAATGGCCACGTTAAGTGTGTTTTTAGGTAAAACCCTCTTAAGTCAATTTAGATCAAATCAAGAGAATTTGAGAAAAACATGATAAAAGAATCAGGCAAATAGAAGTTAACTTGTGGTTCAAATATGTTTTCTTCCATTCCTAAAATAAGTTACAAATAAATCTTCTAGCTCAGATTTATCATTCTTCAAATAAACTGCAAAACAATACCGAATCTTGTGGGTCAGATTCATCCCATTCTTAAAATAAACTACAAATCAAAACTGAATCTTTTGGTTCAGATTCATGATTCTCAAAATAAACTACAAATCAAAAGTGAATCTTATGGTTAAGATTCATCATTCTTAAAATAAATTGCAAATCAAAAGTGAATCTTGTGGTTCGGATTTATCATTAACAAATTTTGGTTTTCTATGTTATTTTTTTGGTAAAAAAAGAAAAAAAACCAAAAGCGGAAAGATATCTGTTGTTAAATTAGTTGATATCTTATCTCTTGATCATTTAGCACTCAACCCCTCCTCATCATATAAAAAATATTTGATCTTCCACGTGCACATTTATGATCTAAGTTTAAAAAATAAAAGTAAAAAAAATATATAGAAAATGATAGGTTTGTTTTTCATATTCGTTGAATAGGGATTAATTTGAAGTTCTCCCTAAAAGGTAAGACAGCTGGTAGTTTGTCCTATTTAAATATGTGGAAAGAGAGGAGCAGAGCCAAAGGAAGAGGAGGAAATAGAGTGAACATGAGGAAGTAGGAGAAAAGAATAATAGCAGACGACACAATGATGGAGGCACCATCAGGTATAGCACCTCTCTCTCTGTCTTATAGGTGGAAGAAATGAGCTTTTCCCAATGAATTCCCCTGAAAGATCCAAACACAGGATTCTCTCTCTTTTCCTTCCACTCTAAAGTCATCTCTCTCATGATGTTCTCTGTTCTCTTTCTTTCTTTCCCTGTTCAGATCTGCTGCTCTCTTTTTCATTCTTTCTCTCTATTTTCTCTTTCATTTCTTGTTTTACAAAATCACTAGATCTGCTGCTTCTCACTCTTCCCCTTTTTTCCACATATCTGCTCCTTGTTTTCACTTTCTTCTCTTCTTCCTGGTTTGTACTGTTAGTAAGGACACTAATGTACTAAAATATATTTTTTAAATGCCTTTGGAAATCACCAGAGCCTGTTGAAAGAAGTTCTTTTTATCATCAATCTCCTTATAAAGTTTTACTATTTCCTTTGATCAACCTTCTAACTATCATGATTTCATCATTTTTGGAACAAATTATAATTATTTATTATTTTTTCTTTAAATTGCAGTGACAAAGTCATTATCCAGAGGGACTGGGTGGTACAGGAAAATGTACGTTTTAAACTTGTTTGTTTAAGAATTTACAATTCAACTTCTCTTTTATTTTATCTATCACTTGTTCGTTAAGTGCAATTTATTTTATTAGTTGCAATGATAATAACTGGTCGCAAACAACACAATTGATGAGTGTGTGTACATATACACACATGGGGATGAGGTTGGGGTCAATGATCTGGATGGGCCCCCCTCCCTACCAAATTTGGGGCCCACCTGATTATCCCAATCCCTTGATCAACGGCCACAAAGTTTCATCTCTTGAAAAACTTGACCATTGATCCGTTCGAATGAATGTAAAAAATTGTTATCGATATAATTCATGGGGTTCCATGTGTGTGGTTTATTTGGATTGTATTTAGGTGGGCCTGCAGTGTGGTGTGCATCAAAACACCATAAAAAATGTGTGCAGTGGAGCGGCCATGTTGCCCCCTTATCATATGAAGGAAAGCAAGCCACTTAACAACCCAAAAGCAAATGCCTTAAATTACGTCAAGATCCAAGACCTACAACCTTTGCTACTTATTTTGAAGAACTCATCAGGAGTTAGTGAGTCTCCTTAATGAGGCTCACTTATGCAAATTCCAAAGGAATAAAAATGAATGACTCCATTTTTTGTGGGTCCTCATTGGAGTTGGTGCCACTGTTGATTATGCAAATAAGAAGTTTTCTATAGTGATCAATCTAACGATGAGCTCAACTCCTAATCGGATTAGGTTTCTCCAAATTGCCTTTTTGGAAGTGGGTGTTCTCACCCTTCATACCATCTAATCCAAAATGTTGGTTTTGCTTCTTTCTCATCTCTTCTTGGTATTAAGAAGTCTTTTGGGTTCTTCTACAAATGCCCAAAATATTCCTCGTTTATTTTCATAATTATTAAATGTCTCTCTTGCATGAAATGTGTGCATGCATTGACCAAAAGTCCACGAGAGTATTGTAGTGTTACATATATATATATATATATATGTATAAGATGCTCCTATGAGAGCATCTCTTACCTTACTATGTAAGATAAATGTAGGGGCCCTCACATTTAAGTTTTTGACATTGGATATGGATGTGAGGGCCCCCTCCTTATCTCTCATAGTAAGGTGAGAGATGCTCATCTGTCACCTTACTAAGAGAGATATGGGTGGGGGCCCTCACATTTAAGTTATCGGCATTGGATTTGATCTGAGGACCCCGCCCAATCACTCATATATGGTGGTTTCTCATTTCTGCCGTTAATAATTAACTTTAGTGGCGGTTTCTCATTTTTGTCGTTATAAAAATGCTATCAAGACTTACTTTTTTATTGACAATAAATCATATAACTTCACATCATTATAATAGCCAACAATTATATTCGGACTAAAACCCTCTTTTGCTTTCCTCTTCTTTGTTTGCTCTTGGTGCCATGTGTTCTTTTGTTCTTATATTGTTTCTTTGTCTTGATTGTTCCGCTAGCAGATATGCAGACATCATCAAACACTTGCCAATCTCAAAGCTAATATAAGCATCAATATATGCGTAATGGGTCTGCTTTAGCTTAGTCGGAGCCGGGGCGCACTAAATATGACCTTTTTGGGTGTTTCAACTCCACTTTGAAGACAGTACTTGCCAGCTTCTCCAGTTCTGCTTGCTTCAGTTTTGGCTTTTCCATCTCTACAGCAAGGACAATACTAGCCAACTTCTCCAGCCCTACTAGATTCAGTTCCTCTGTTTCAAGATTGATTGCAACAGTAGCTTTGAGATCTTTTGTGCTCCTAATACTCAGCCCATACTCATTCAAAAGATTCTAGTCTGAAAAAAGATTCCTTGAGAGATTTAGAAATTGTTTCGGCATGGATCAATTGGTAGATGAAGTACCGATGCCTACAAGGGCAGTGTTTCTTGTCATCTTTTTTTTTGCTTTTGGAGGGGCCGGAGATACCACTCGGTGTCAATACCAACGTTAATGGTGATTTTTTCATAGACACGGCAGATTTGATAATATGCTCTTCAATCTATAGAGAGAATGAAAGATATCAAAGAGAAATGTGCGCATAATAGAATTGATTTGTAAAAAATCTTCTTTGGGGATGTCTGTGAGAGAGAAATTGTAAGTAAAAAGAAAATTCATGAGATTAGAAAAAGATGAGGAGAGAAATATATGTAGAATATAATTAGTAAGTGAAAAAGTTCCTTTTGATTATACTAATATTGCGATTCTTAAATATCTAATAAACCTAATCATTTAATTATATTATTTTATTAATACGCATCCATTCAAGGGTGGAACCAGGGGGCTGGCAGGGGTCATGGCCCCCCCTAAATTACAATAAGGCCCTTTAATTTTTTAAAAATTTTAAAGTAGCCTTTACACATAGCCCCCCAAAGAATTTCTTTTTTCACAATGGCCCCCCCATAGCTTGGATCCTGGTTCCGCCCCTGCATCCATTGAAATGTGTTAGATCAAGTCACAACATTACAAAAATATTAATTGGTGTTCTATATGTCCCATCTTTCATGCATGTGAACGGAAAGAATGTCAATTTGCGAGGCTCGTGCACGAAATCCTCTACAATCAAAACGGCCGAATTCTCGGGTCCAAATTCATCTGAGAGGCCTGACTGTTTGATCCAGGCTCATCCTATGGGCCCAATATTTTTTAGTACCTACTTGTAACTAGCTAATCTTTAGGGGGGAACATTCATATGCATATTTCCCTCACCATAGGGTGAGAGACACTTTCCCTTTTGGAAATTTTCAAGTACAAAATGTACTTTTCAATAACATAGGGTGAGGTACAAAATGCACTTTTCATGTTAAAAAAGGAGAGTGTCCCTCACCCTATGCTGAGATAAAGATGCATATGAATATTCCCCATCTTTAGGATATGCCATATATGTTTCAAGCCTATATAAGCCTTTTTAACTATCGGGCCAAAAGCAGAGCGAGTCTGCGGTAGGCCTGAAAGGGGTCTAGGCCTAACATGCTGAGACAAGTAAATTCAAGTCTAGACTCAATCAATCCAGACCCAGGTCCAAGGCCACTATCTAAAACATGCAAATCTAATTTTGAAGCTAAACAAGAGGATCGTATTCGTCCAAGTGGGATCCACAATTCGTTTTGGTCTTGGAGTCTCAAATGGAGGTGCTGTTTTAAGTTGTTATTGTCTTTACTATATCATTTATAATGTTAGATCATGATGATGGAATCCACAAGTCACTATCTTCACACTATAAGCTTCTTTTGTCATCGGAATTGATCAGGTGCAATGAAATGAATATACGACTATCAAAAGGAGCCCGCATTATTTCAATTCAATTCACACCCACAGTTAACTACTTCTTAAAATATTTAGTTTTACAAAAATTAGAAAATTTTAAATGAATTTTTTAAAAAGGAAATAAAATAATTTCTAGCCTGTTAAAAATTATTATCTTACTTACTTCTTTCATTAAGGCAGATATCATTTCAACCCAATCCACACTCATCGTTAGTCATCTACAATTTAAGGTTTTAGAGAAAATTAAAATATAATCGAATAGATTTCTTAAAAGAGTTTTAGAGAAAAAAAACCAATCCTCTTATAACATGGGATGAGTCCAGAATTTGATGAAAAAAATATCCATACTTTGATCACCAGGGATGCAAAAACCTAACAAATAAATCAGACATGGACAAAGGAAGGGGACAGCTACACGCCTACACTCTATTATCATAGAAATCGGAGGAATTGGGTACTTGGGCTGATGGGCCAATCAGATTATGAAACTGGAGCTATTAATATTATAAATAAGGAGCATATATCATTAGGGATCATGATGTTGAAAAATGGATTGGCAAGACAGACACTTAACTCGACAGGTCACAACTATTCTCTCCAAAACTTCCAAGACTTTCCATATGTATTATAATGGAGTCGGTCCTCCCATTTCCGGTCATTGGTGTGGGATGTGATGAGTGGAAGGAAATCAACCTTGGTCCATGGAGCCCACTTATTAAAAATCCAAACCATTCTAAATCAATGGCATCTAATTCAATAACATACCTTTTAAGTTTAACTTTAATAAGAGTTGATCTTCACCTTAAGCACATAACTAACGATGTGATTTATGTACATGATCAACAATCATTGGATTACGATATAACATTATTAGTAATCACACACATTATTTGTAATCACACGTACTTAGACCAACTCATATTGAAGTAAAATTCAAAGATATATTTCTTATCTACTGTACGTCCAATCATTACCACATGTTTACCATAACAATGGGTAAGGTAATCATGTGGTAATAATCCTACAGAACTGCAGAATTTCTCAGTACACAGAGCGTCACAAATAGGTTCCACAATGATGAGGAAAATTGGTCTGCGCAATCCACCTGACCCTCCTTACCTACAATTATACCATTTTCAGCGCCACATGTATAGATCAATGCAAACAGATGTGACCATGTGTAACCATTATACATAGGAATCATTTAAATATGTTAAATAAGTGCAAACAAAGGTTAACGAACAGGTTAGAATATGCTTTCGTAATGCTAGGATTTGTGGGTAGCAAAGCTTCCTCCAATTTTATGAGCTCATCAGGTTTCTTCTATTTGGTGCATGGCTGGGTGCAACCATTTCTTTTTTCAGATTAGCCCCAGAGCGACCTTCGGTCCTCATTATCCACCCCATCATGCAACCCAAATAGCCAAATCTTGCCCATAAACTATCTACTGGCTCCTCTACACAGCCTCCCTGTTTTTATTCATCTTAGCCTCCATTTTCACCTTACCCATTTTCCATCATCCTACAAATCTGACCTTTTTCTTTTCTAATGCATGTTTTCCACCTTATCATGAAAGAAACGGAAGAAGATTTGCATTGCAGAAAGCCATGAAATGTAGCTCTAGCCTCTAAGCTTCCAATGATTATGAGAAACAGCTTTGTAGTTTTCAAATGAGAAGAACTTCAAGTGGGGAGGGAAGCTGTACTCATTTTGCTCTTCCTCTGGAGATATCACAAAAGCTTGGGTCTTTATTGTTATTGCAGGAAGCCAAAAGTTCAAATGAGTAAAAGAAAGTAGGGATTGAAACTTTCTTCAACTGTGAAGATTGAAGAGCATTGATAAGAGTCGCTGGTTCTTTAATTGTCATTCCAAGCTGGAGTTTTTCTTTTCTTCTTAAATTTTGTCATGTGGGGGCATGGCAAATTCTCTAGCCAAAGATGGGTGGACAAGGTTTCTTAGTATGTAGCTTCTATAGTGTAAATTAAACTTTTTGTGCATGAACATGTTTTCATTAATTAAAAAACGGAAAATCATTAGAGCTCATGATCACACACAACAATTTTAACAGCATTATAAACAGCCCACCCCAGCAAGACTGGTATAAGACTGTTGATGAATCATAATTATCTTGCATTACCATCTCTGAATAACCAAAAGACCTTTCGTTCAGCCTATTTTGTCTCTGAGTGAGTACCACCTCACATTACAAATAAGATCATTTATATGGAAGATACAGCAACAGCAAGGGATTTTCATGCGTCAAGATGGCCCCGCAGAAGGGTTAAGAAATTCATAGCCAAAATTTCCTCCCTAAGGACAAAAATGATAAATTTAGAGACTGCATATGTTTATATCGGGTGTTTCTGTAACAATCTCAGTTGTAACTAATGATTTAAGGGCCTCGAAGTTTTAACAGTTTTTTTGTCCCATTTCATTTTAAGAATTTTCAAAAGTGTCATGGTTATAGTAGTAATGAGTGTAGGGAGATGTTACATTGGTGGGAGGTATCGTCCAGGAGTGACATTCTAGAGTAGAAAATTGGGCATGTTTGCCACCAAATTCCATATGAATAATACATATGCAATACGAACAAAATTCTCAATTAATTAAACTGTTTGAAAACTATGATAATATCAGTTATACCAAGAACCGGTCTGATTACATGTGACACACATAGTTGATTTGACCATCTCCACCTGTTATGATCAATTCATCTTACTGATGAGTTCGTTGATTTGATCTTCACGATTACCAGAATCGCCACCATCCTTGAACTGCTGCTTCTTTCTCTGCAGTGCACCTTCTGGCTTGTTAAGCCTGAAGGGCCAAAGGAAGTCTACCACCTCCTTAAAATGTGAACCAACAGTGGAAACCTCATGTACAATATCCTCAATGCAGATGATATTATGCTTTCCAAGAGCCTGAAATGGCAATGAGAAATAATCAAGTTCCAGATGTTAACCATAGATTTTCAGAATAAGGTTAAGAATAATTTCTTTCCTTGGTAAAGAACTCAAAAGAACCAAAAAAAGAAGAAGAAGAATTAAAAGGTGACAGGTGTGATAGTTTAAAACATCTATGAAGATCAACACCACCTTCACGGCTCCACTTAACCCTCAAATTTTATGAACCACCGAGCATATTAAAGGTTCAACTGCTTGGTTTTTTTTTTTTTCTCCTAACCCAAGAAAAAAGGAAAGAGATTTTTTTGGGATTTTTTTTGGGGGGTGGCGTGGGTGGGTTTGGGGGTGAACCAGTCATAAGTTTCAGGTGATAAATCTTGATCACTTGGATGAATGTGTTAAAAGGAAGCTTCAAACTGTCAAGCCAGACAAAATGAAGTGGCTTGGAAATTGTGCTGAGGGAATCAAATATGCAAGTTGAAAAACTAAAATCATGCTACAATGTATGTAAAAACAATTGTTTTGATAAACCCTAAATAGAGCAAAACAAATATTCAGTTAAATGGATAGTTCTCCATCACAGAACTGAAACATAATTGATTTGGACAGAAAATCATACTGCCGGTAGGAAACAGTTGGGATGTTCAAATGCAGCCTAATTTGCCAATACCAGTTTACAGTTACTGTGATCAAAATAGGGTCACTGCAGAATGAAGCAGCAGCCACTTGATCTGGATAAATTGTGTTCAACTATACTCTGAAGAGTCAAATGCATATAAATAAATATGAAAAGAAGAAAATGTGTTAAGAAATATGCATGTACCAACCGGCCCAAAGAGCTGGGACACCCTCCGATATAAAAAAAAAAAAAAAAAATGCATGTGCCAACCAAAATGCTATAAATGTAAGAACACATTTCTGTTCAATTTAATAGCAAAAAAGAAAGAAAAGATATTTGATACAATGTAGTGTTTATGCATAATCGATATATCTCTAAGAAAATAAATACCTGTTCAATAATGTTGTTGTCAGTAAGAGGAACCTTTTGCTTGTCCACCTTCCCAAAACCCTTCTTGTAAACCAACTCCTTCACACTCTTCAAATTGGGATATCTGAAAACAGCAGAACCTCAGAAAAATCATGGATTAAGCTATGTTCTGGCAAAATTCTCTATTTATAAGGCTAATTTTAATGGAAATTGCGTTATTGAACGCCACATGGCTCAGATATGGATATTTTATAAAATTACAAAACTCGTTAAGCCAACCCCAATTTGACGGGACAAAGTTAAAAGAATGACCATGATAAATTTTTGGTGAAACTTAATAAAAAAAAATTCTTGCAATAATGATCCTAATATCACCAAAAAAAAAAAAAGGATAGTCACATAAAAAAAAAAATTGCAGAATCTTTCAATATTAAGTTGTCTAAATGTAACTTGAATGGAGAAATAAAAGTGGACAACGAGTAGTTTTGTGATACCCATAAGTTACATATGGCTGCACTTTCCGTAGCATGTCCAATGTCCTTTCATTTGCCCTCACAAAGACACCATTAAAGATATGTCTCAGCCTCAACAGTTGTAAAATCTTCCTGGTTTTTGAATGCATATCATTTGTCCTGAAATCAATCAAACAGGATTCAGTTAAAACATACACACATGCACACACATAAAAGATGGAATGAATATGAATATGAATATGATGTTTGCACCAACCCTCCAATGCGAATGACAAAAAGAAGTTTGGCTTCAGGGTTGATATGAAGTGGCCGTTTAAGCTTTGTCCTCCTATTCATTCGAACAAGATCCAACTCCTAGAAAACAGAGCGTAATTAGGAGATAGAAGAATGATAGGAGAAAAAAAAAAGAGGGGTCTACAACATATTTGCCTGCACTGCTACACATGTCCCTGACCCAAACCAACCATAAGTTAGTTTAGTCCACCACATAGATGGCATAGTCCAATAATAATGTTGATTTACTTGTCAAGTAAGCCTGCCTAGTGCCATGTAGATGGAATGGCACGGAAGACCACTACTGTGCATACGACAATGGCATCTTACACAAGGTTTTCACACGATCTTCTTGACCAGCCAGCTTTAGGAGTTATCACGCATGAAGAGAGCATTCCCAATGAGACATCGTATTTGAGGGAAAGGACACAAATTTACATTGAATGCATAAATGAGAGATTACAAGAGAAATTATAGAGGACGGCAAGGGAAATTATAGAGGACTGGATGACAATCCTTCCCACTAGGGATCCTATATAGGATTTCCTTTCCTCTCCATGAATTACAAGTCCATCTCTTTTTTTCTAAATAGGATTTTGTTTCCACTCTCTTAATGATTACATGCCAATCGATAGACTTTTAATAATTACATGCCAATCAATTATTTTACTACATTGAAGATATCTTCTTAGGATTTTCTAAATTAAGAATGCACCTCTAGAAAAATATTCTTGAAGATTTGCTAAATTAGAATGTAGAACTATAAAATTTTATTGGAAATTGATATGCTAATAAGACAAATGACCTGGCTGGCCATGGGGCAAGGCCACTCATCTATGGGCTTGGCCCAAAGGGTACTAAGGGTCAGACCCAAAGGGATGGCCAATTGTAGGCATATTCTTGGGCCTCCTTTCGTAGATTTTGATGCCCAAAGAAAGCAAACAGGTAAGCTTTTAGTGGTAGTTAACACAAATCTGGGAATAACTTTGTGGCAAATATTGAACTCGAGAATCTTCCATCAGTAAGTCAAAACCAAGTAGAGTTCTAGTTTTCCCAAAGCTTAATAATTACTTTGTCTCGGAATTCTTTGATGTATTGTTCAGCCCTTTTGAAGATGAGCTTCCGATCTTCTTTGAAACTCTGTCTCCGTGCTTCCAACCGCTCCCTCCTTTTTATAGCCCATTCTTCATTGCTCTTCCTTTTCTTGAGAACCGTCTCAGGGACGTATGTTAGGGGCTTTGGTTCATCATCCGCCATGATGGTCTAAAACCTTTAGCTGGGATCCCTGATGAAATGCAATAATACAAAATCAATAATGATCCAAAAAACAATGAACTGGAAACTTAAATTGTGCTTTCAGATTTCACTAATACTTAGATGGTGGGAAAAAAAAAAAAACTATCTTTGTTGTAGTAATTAGGTAAGAGAAACAACACTACTGTCGTGGTGCACTAAATCCTCGTGATGCCTAACTCGACCTATGATACCTGGATGCTTCAAGAATGATGAGCTTTAGGTGTTTGAGTTGTGTTTGGCTCTTTGTTTTACGGGTGTTATATTGGAATCTTTCTTATGGTTACTGGCAAGAAGTCATGCAAATGTGGGTAGTAAGGGATGCATATCCTATTCTAGTTTGTGCCCTTTTTAAAAACAAAATTGACAACTATCTATTGTTTGAAAGAATGTTTAGGGAATCATACAATCCCTTGGTACCTGTTTGTTAGTACAAAAATACATAGGAATTCATGGTCCAGTGAACTCCACTTTGAGTATTATTAAAGACAAGATGGGCGACGGAATTGAGGTGAGTGATGAGATGTAAAAAATGTAATCCTCACTTTCCTAGGATTTAAATTACAAGGGCAGTGGCCAGATATTCATTTCCCACTCCTTTCATTACAAAAAAATGAGATAATTTAATGCTCATTTCTTGGAGATTCACAATTTTCTCTTCAAAATTTATTCCTATGTATTCAATTACAGGAAACAAACAGGCCCATGATGGTAATTCCAGAACCCTATTCGACATCTCCAAAACCCTGCAACCCCACAAAGAAACAGCCCCAAATTTTCCCCGGTCGAACCCCAGATTCCAAAACCCCCCACATCATACCGTCCGACCACTCCACGTCAGCCAAAACATCTCAGACGATCACCAGCCCATTCCCAAAACCCTAACCCACCAAATCCTGACAGTCCCGAAACCAAACCAACCATCCCTCCCAGCCATAATCCAAACCCATAGTTCCACCACCCCTGAACCAAACCCTTAGCACTTCACATCACAGTACCCCATGACTGAAGCCGCCTATAACACACATTTCTCCATAAGATTCTTAGAGAGATAGAGCGAGGGTACCTGGATGGTGATGATAAGTGACGGCGCCGGACTTCTGTTCTTTCCTTGCTTCTTCTCCTTCGCTATCGACAGAGAAAGGTAAGAGGACCCTAAAAAGAGGGTTTTGCATATCAAGTCCTGCGTCCTGCGGCTCCTGCCTGATGTTTTGCCATGGAACAATTGAATTCATTAGATTTTTCAAGTGGTGAGCCCCACCCAACCCCACTATCAAAGCTGTCTGAGTCATCTAGACTGTCCATTTAATGATCATCAATCACATTATTGGCAATATTTGATGTACCTGTTTTTTCTTTTTTAATAATTAGATTATGAGGGTGTTTTTATATTTTTTAGGTTAGGGCTCTCACTTTTCTTTTCTTTTTTTTTTAATTTGTAGTTATCTTTACAGAAAAATGGATATATTGAAGCTCTAGCACATACTTATAAATTAATCAAAGTTTTTGATCATTTGATCGTTTAAACAAACTGCTCAAAATCACTATTTTCCCTTCTTTTTTTTTTTTTTTCTCAAGTTCAGTCTAATTGAGGTTAAGACACAGCTAGATTGATGGCACAAAACACATGATTGGTTTTCTTGGTATGTAAAAAGAGAAAAATGATAGAGGTGAGGTAAATCGTGTGACATGGTTAATTTATTAGTAAGCCCAACTCCAATTGAAATTAAATTTCTCCTAAACTCTGTAGTAGATATTCTTATCCGTTTGGATTTCAAAAATGGACCGTGCTAGTGGATTTGGATGCAAGAGCGGAGGAGAGAACTTCCTTGAGGGGACCAATATGTGGAAATTACATAGCCACTTGGGAGGGGCACACTGTAGATTATTTTTTTTTTTTTTCTTCAACTTAGGTAAAAAGAGAACACCCGCTTTACACGGGACACTGGAACACATGGGGAGAAAGCGTAAATATGGATTGATCCATAGGGGGAGCTGGTGAGAGGCGAAGTTTCCAACCATTCACGGAACCCCACATTCTCACACCCTAAAAATATAAAAAAAACTATGTTAGGGTTTCCAAAAGTGTTGGAGGGTTACAACCACCCCTCGACTCTTGATTCCCCCTATTTTATTAGGATGGGGCAGATAATTCGTTGGCCCTAAGATGATCTAAATTCTTCAAAGGTATATAGGCCCATGATTCTAAGAACTTAATTTTTTAATAAAAATCATGTATAGTATTGTTATAATTAAACCCCGTTATTCATAATAATGAAGTCGTTGTCAAATTGAATTGAGCCCCAAGTAATAAGAAGGTAAGTATGCATGAGTGTGTGGATCACACATTAATGCAAAGGCTAAAGGGAGTTTGAAGTTTTGATGCTCTTACTAATGAGTTAAGGGGAATCGATGGAACTGAAGTTATGATCAATTCTTATAGGATTTGTTTTTTCGTTTTACAAAAAGTCTATGGAGCCTGATTCTGGAGCCCGAATGGTAGCCCGATCGGAGCTCGAGGTCCAGCTGGACCTCACGTTTAAAGAAAGAAAGCTAGAAGAAAGCTAGAGCCTGCCCACCATTTGGATAGCCCGCCTGAAATTTTAGGAGAAAGGGGAAGAACGTAGAGCTCATCTCTTCCTCTCTGCAAATCTGAGAAGGGCTGAACGGGAGCTCATCTCTTCCTCTCTCTCAATCTCGTGCTCATCTCTTCCACTCTCTCAATCTCGTGTGCAGCAGCTCTCTCTCTCTCTCTCTCTCTCTCTCGATCGTGAGGCGCTGCAAATTTCAGAGGTCTGAACGTCCCTCATCTATTCCTCTTTCTCAATCTCGTGCGCGGCAGCTCTCTTCCTCTCTCTCGATCGCGATTCTCCTCTCTCCTCGTCGCTGCGCGTCCAGACCCACGGCTCCGCCTCCACCAGTAGCATCGAACTGTCTCCCTCTTACCATTGCAGCTCCTCCCTTCCTCCCTCATCCCAGCAGCGTCCCTCCCCATCGCAGCTGCGTCCCCCTCGCAGAAAGGTAACCCCATCGCAGCAGGAACCCTCTAACTCCTTTTGTTTTTTTTTTTTTTTTTTTGCATTTTGTTGTTTTGGACGACCTGCTATGATGGGTCCTCTGTAGTTTCAAACAGTACAGATATAAGTCCACTCTAACAATGTGCAAGCTTAAAACAAATTGGCATTTGGGGACTCATGATCTCAGCTAGGTTGCCCATGGGTTTTATGAGTGAGAGCCCTGTGGGGCCCACTTGGTGGTAGTGGCGGGGCAGGGGTTTCAGATCCAAAGAATCTAAGATAGAAGTCATTAGAGACATGGCTCCTCCTAAAGTTAGTGGTGAAAAAACTGGACCTCAAATCCAGTGGCTAATGGAATTTGGATGAGTGAAATATCAGTTCATGGTGTGAGGGAGGTATTTGATCAAAGGTGGACCCATTGGCCTACCTGAATGTTGCCCAGATGATCATTCACCAGTGTTTGAGTTCTTTACCTTTTTTTCCTGTTATTTTTTTAATAAATATGATTATCATTTTTTCGTGATCAATTGTAGTTTCTTTTCCTGCTATGATGGATCCTCTGTAGTTTCAAACAACATAGATATAAGTCCACTCTAACAATGTGCAAGCTTAAAACAAATTGCAATTTTGCTTACATCCAAATGCACATTAAAACAATATAAATGCATAACGCTTGAGACTTTATGCTTAGCATTGCCTCGGCATCCCCCTCCTTGAGTTCTAAGCGTCTGAGTTTATCAATATAATTTAGTGAATCCATTGCTAACCATGTTAGATTCTCATGACCCCCAGCCTCTACCACACATGAGCTAACAATCTTGTTCAATCTAATACCCGCTTTGTCATTCAATTCAAGCTGCTTCTTCACATGTGGTGGGATTACCCGATTACTCTTGTGATATCGAGCTTTGTTTGGACTCATATCATGGTTATGCTCAAGCACAAATGAGTTTAGAAGCCACTTCCCTTCATCTTGCAAAGAAAGATTCAACGCTGCTTTGCAATTTGTTCTTGATTGTGGACGGGGTTTAACTGGGTTGCTTGCACTTTTCTTTGGCTTTCTACCCTTTGTGCAAGCAATAGTAACAAACCTCTTCTTTCCATCCAATCCTTTTTTTGAGGTTTTTTGGGAGACAGCAAACCCAATTCGCCTGACATATCTTGCATAATATTCATGTACTTCAATTGAACCAAATATCATCCCCCTATGAGGTTCAATTACTACCTCTTCTAAGTTTTTGCCTTCCTCCAAGGGCTTCTCCATCTCAATATTTTCTAATTCCCGCCCATCCGTCCCCATTTCAATTTCATTGTCACCTCCATCAAATTCACTCATCAATTCATCTTCTTCCTTGCTTCTGAAAACAAAAAAAGCATTCAGGATTGTTATAGTCATTGCATTGGATAAGTACACAAATAGCTGAAGTTTTATAGTCATAAATGTATCCATTGTTATAGTGGGTTTGTCTTAGTTGAAATGAGTTTAGTGGATTTCATGAAATACCCATCTCTGTTTCTTCTAGAAAAGAAACTGGGGGAAGCAGCATGTGTCTGTCTAACAAAAAATAAACAATTCTGGGATCCCTCCTTTCTAGAAGTAGAAGGTTGTTGGTTCCCTTTGGGGTCTGTTGAGCTTTCAGCTCTTTGCCAGCCTTTCTTCTCTGTTATCATGTGGCTCTCTCTCTCTCTCTCTCACCTGACACCGTTGACAGTCCACATGGTTGTGTGGATACATAATCTAGACCGTTTATTTGATGGGTCCTACTGTGAAATGGCCCTCAAACATAAGGCAAAAAAGGCCATCAAATAGACTTTTGATCATCCTTTTTTTTTTTGCAGCTATGTAGGTCCCATTAATGGATACGATGGCCCACTCATGAATCATGCTAGATATGGGGCATTTGATATTTCATCTCCCAATATTGCTAGCGGACCAAGGTTCAAAGATCACATGGATCTTATAATCTGACCATTTGATTGGTTTCTAGGCGATGGACCATGACCACAAAAGGTGAAACAGTTCATATTCAACCAATCATGTTGATCCTTGAGTCGTGGCATGCCATGCCAATGACCATTTTATGAACAGTATAGATCATCTTAAAGAAAAATCATATAATCTCACGTTTTAAAATTCTAATTAAAGTGTCACAGTCTCCCCATAACATGTGAGACTAGAGAAGCTGCATGGAAAATTGTAATATTATACACTATGATTTTAGACTAATCAGATAAAGAACATTAGTGTATAATATTACAATTTTCCAGGCAGCTTCTCTAGTCTCACATGTTATGGGGACACTGATAACAGAGAAGAGAGAGAGAAAGCATAAAGTCTAAAATCATAGAAGAAAGGCTGGCAAAGAGCTGAAAGCATAAAGTCTCAAGCGTTATGCATTTATATTGTTTTATTGTGCATTTGGATGTAAGCAAAATTGCAATTTATTTTAAGCTTGCACATTGTTAGAGTGGACTTATATCTATGTTGTTTGAAACTACATTGGACCCATCATAGCAGGAAAAGAAACTACAATTGATCACGAAAAAGGATAATCATATTTAATAAAAAAATAACAGGAAAAAAAAGGTAAAGAACTCAAACACTAGTGAATGATCATCTGGGCAACATTCAGGTAGGCCAATGAGTCCACCTTTTATCACATACCTCCCTCACACCATGAGTTGCCAGCAGAACTGATTTTTCACTCATTCAAATTCCATTAGCCACTGGATTTGAGGTCCAATTTTTTCACCACTAACTTAAGGAGGAGCCATGTCTCCATGACTTCTATCTTAGATTCTTTGGACCTGAAACCCCTGCCCCGCTGCCACCACCAAGTGGGCCCCACAGGGCTCTCACTCATAAAACCCATGGGCAATCTAGCTGAGATCATGAGTCCCCAAATGCCAATTTGTTTTAAGCTTGCACATTGTTATAGTGGACTTATATCTGTGCTGTTTGAAACTACAGAGGACCCATCATAGCAGGTCGTCCAAAGCAACAAAATGCATAAAAAAAAAACCAAAAGGAGTTAGAGGGTTCCTGCTGCGATGGGGTTACCTTTCTGCGAGGGGGACGTAGCTGCAATGGGGAGGGACGCTGCTGCGATGAGGGAGGATGGGGGGAGCTGCGATGGTAAGAGGGAGACAGTTCGATGCTGCTGGTGGAGGCGGAGCCGTGGGTCTGGACGCACAGTGACAATGAGGGAGGAGAATCGCGATCGAGAGAGAGGAAGAGAGCTGTCGCGCATGAGATTGAGAGAGAGGAAGAGATGAGGGACGATCAGACCTCTGAGATTTGCAGCGCCTCGTGATCGAGAGAGAGAGAGAGCTGCTGCGAACGAGATTGAGAGAGATGAAGAGATGAGCTCCCGTTCAGCCCTTCTCAGATTTGCAGAGAGGAAGAGATGAGCTCTACGTTCTTCCTCTTTCTCCTAAAATTTCAGGCGGGCTATCCAAATGGTGGGCGGGCTCTAGCTTTCTTTATTTAAACGTGAGGTCCAGCTGGACTCCAGCTCGGATCAGGCTACCATTCGGGCTCCAGAATCAGGCTCCATAGACTTTTTGATATAAAAAACTATGTTAGGGTTTCCAAAAGTGTTGGAGGGTTACAACCACCCCTCGACTCTTGATTCCCCCTATTTTATTAGGATGGGGCAGATAATTCGTTGGCCCTAAGATGATCTAAATTCTTCAAAGGTATATAGGCCCATGATTCTAAGAACTTAATTTTTTAATAAAAATCATGTATAGTATTGTTATAATTAAACCCCGTTATTCATAATAATGAAGTCGTTGTCAAATTGAATTGAGCCCCAAGTAATAAGAAGGTAAGTATGCATGAGTGTGTGGATCACACATTAATGCAAAGGCTAAAGGGAGTTTGAAGTTTTGATGCTCTTACTAATGAGTTAAGGGGAATCGATGGAATTGAAGTTATGATCAATTCTTATAGGATTTGTTTTTTCTTTTTACAAAATGGACCCATACAAATTTTCACGAAACCTAAAACATACCCCTATGTTTTTTTTTTTTTTAAATCTCCATTGGCTAATAATCAAACTATACACTCCATTGGCTGATAATCAAACTATACAAGAGTAACTATAATTTTTTTGGTCTATTTTACTCTTGAGAGAAACTCAAATGATGGTTTTACAAAACACCTCTTTCCACATGCACTCTCCAGTCTCCAGTCTCCACTTTCACAAATGGGGCTCACCTCTATTCAAACGTACCTGTGTTTTTACACAATGCCTTTCTCTCATGAACCGCTCGCACGAGAACTTCTCATTGCATTGGTTGCAAGGTGTGTTTGTGCAATGGAGATTTCGTGGAGATCGCACTGCGCATTACGTTTGGGTGCAGTGATGATTATCCTCTTTCAGATTTTCAAGCGCGTTCTTAAAGCACTATTCTCCACACAAGAAACGATCTAATTTTCCGACCTCCCCTAATAAGAAATCAATTGCCACAAAAAAGAGGAAACGTGGGTTTCCTCTTCCGCAACTCTACACAAACATATCATTAAGAAGTTGTTTGTGCAACTTGCTTTCCTTTAGATGTGGAGTGGAATGGCTACATGAAATCCATGGGAAATAGTACGCATATTTTATTATTGTATTATATGAGTTTTTAGAACTTTTTAACTTTTTTTCTTTTATGAAAATGGGATTAGGTTTTTTATTTAGGATATGGTTTTTTGTTTCTAATTTGTGAAATTTAAGAGATTTCTAAATAGGGGTTCGGATTTGGGGTTAGGGTTTTCTAGGTTTCTGATTAAAGATTTTAATTTGGGGAAATATTTTGATTTTAGAGTTAGGAATTCCTTATTAGGATTTCAAGTTTGGAGTTAGTGATTTCTAGAATTGGGAATATGATTTTTCAATTCTGATAAGGAATTTCAACTTGGGGTTAGAGATTTCTGAAATTGAGAATATTTTGGCTTGGGGTTGGGGTATTTCTAAAATTGAAAATATTTTTATTTTGGGATTATAGATTTCTGGAACTCGGATTAGGGTTTTCAAATCTAGTGTCAGTGTTTTCTAAGATTGCAAATGGGGTTTTTCAATTGGCAATGCTGGGTACGCATATGAAATCATATTAAAATTTATTTTTATAATAAAAACTAAATGATATATATATTATTGATTGTGCTAAGCACGAGTGTATTGATTGATCCAGATAAGAGTGCTCGTGGACAAGGCCGGCTTGAACCCAATTAAGGACCAACCTTCTTTGAATCGGGTTTTAGCACTAGGTTTTGAGTCGGGCTTGAATTCAATGGCATGAAACCCGAAGCCCGGTGCAACCCAAATAAGATATATAATTTAATTAAAAAAAATCATCCTTATTAATGGGAGACTCAAACATTGTACTTTCTCGCACGCATACATGTCCTAATCAACTGAACTACTGATCGGAGCTCATAATGGAAGCCTTTTTGGTTTATACAAACATTATACACCTGGGCTTGGGCCTCACCTTTTCCACGCGGGCCAAGCCGAGCACTATGCCACTGAATCAAAATGTCCATTATCATTGATTCCTTCTACTCAAGTAGTATAAAAATTTAGAACATTACAAATTCTGGATGATATCATTTTATAATTTATTGTTTAGGTACATTTTAAGTATTTGGTTTATGTTTTATTAGATTATGGCTTAGCTTGCACTTATGATTAATTAGGATTTTCCTCTACTTCTTTATTGAATGAGTGTTTAATTTATAATTTATGGTCTTCGTTGTTTTAATACATAAGTTTTGAATCAATTTTGATTTTAACTGGATTTCTTAAATCTTATGAGCGAGGGTGGCCGGTCATTGATCAGGGCGGGTTGTGCTTGGATTTAGTGGTAGAGTCCGAACCCCTACCCAAATAAGATACACAACTTAAGCAAAAAGTTAAATTTCTTTTTCTCAATGGAGGTGACTCAAACACATATGCTGTCATACACAAACATAAAACCTAACCAGCTAAGATACAACTTTGGGTAATAAGTAATAGAGATTTTTTATATATAAACATGTTCCACCCAGGCTTGCACTTAATATTTTTCAGGCAGATCAGGCTTCAAGGACTTATGTCATGAACACCCACCCCAACTTGTGCCAATGATCTAAAAAAAAGGTTGGGCTTGCTTTGGGCCGGGTTTTAACCTTAGGTTTTGTACATTGGCTAAACTTGGACTTAAAATCTATGTAGATTTTTTAGATACGGGCCTTGCTTAAATTTAGTAGAAGAGAGCATGAAGCCCGATCTGACCCAAAGAAGATATATAATTTAATAAAAAATACATTTATTAATGGGATGGCGACTCAAACACATGCTCTTTCTTACACATACATGCATTTTGGCCAGCCGAGCTACTACTTGGAGCTGATGGTGGAAGCCTTTTATTTTTATATAAACATTATTCACCCGGGCTTGAGCCATACCTTTTTCAATCGGGCTGGGCCAAGCACTATTATGCTGGATCAAAACGTCTACTATCACCGATTCCTTCTTCTCAAGTAGTATAATAAATCTCCAGCATAAAAAATTTTAGAACATTACTAACTCTAGATGATATCATTTTGTTATTTATTATTTAGGTACATTTTAAGTATTTGGTTTATGTTTTATGAGATGATTGTTTAGTTTGCTACTATAATTAATTAAAGTTATCATCTCTTTCTTAATAGAATGAGTGTTTAATTTATAATTCACGGTCTTTATTATTTCAATATATGATTTCTTAAATCACAACGTAGAAAAATGCAACCGTGCTTGGCACGGACTACAATGCTAGGAAAAAAAAGTACCCTATCTAAAAATTCTAAGGGATGGTTACCACATCATTGTCTTTGAATTGCCAACATCATAAATTTCAATTATGAATCTTTAGATTGAGATTTCACTAAAGGAAGAGGCCCCTAGACCCTATCTCTTTGCCGGTGTTCATGACAAAAACTCCAGCTACCATCTAATTCAATAGAAAGAACTCATGTTCCAAATTACAATTTCTAAAGGCAGGTCTCATGCACACCAACTCCCAAAAGTGGGGCAATAATGTAATTCTTAAAGTTGGACCCATATTGTAATTTCTTTAGTCGGGCCTACACCTTAATTCCTATAAAAGGCGAGATCGATGTTTTAATTCCAAGGTAAATCTCATGTGATAATTTTTAAAGGAGGGTCCCATTCCCACGCACAATAATTCTTAAAAGCGGGGCCGCATTCTAATTCCT
The DNA here is from genome assembly GCA_012931725.1 of Litsea cubeba. Taxonomy (NCBI): domain Eukaryota; kingdom Viridiplantae; phylum Streptophyta; class Magnoliopsida; order Laurales; family Lauraceae; genus Litsea; species Litsea cubeba. The sequence continues at coordinate 94,619,850 of CM022946.1, read as the reverse complement.
AAAGTGGAACCCACGTTGTAGTTTTTATAAGCATCCATACCAATTTGGTTGGGAATTCTTATACGTATGAAAGAGGAAATTTATGGAATTCAAGATACATGAAATTCTCGAGCAATAATTTCAATATGAATGAAACAAAGAATTCAAAAAATAATGTAAGATTCTCAATGTCCGCAACTCTCAGATAACCACTAAACATGAATTTTAGAAAATCTAATAAAGAAACATGCCCTACCTAAAGGGACACACTATAGAGAGGCATTTAACTATAACACTTTGGACTTTACTACAACCTTATTTATTTGCATCAAAATACATACGAATTTTGGTTAAAATTGAATATCAAATAGCATATTCTTTTGAGTATATTTAAATTGATATTCATTTTTGAAACAAAAATATTTGGGTGTGAATTAGTTCGAAGAGCATAGTGGGGCCCACTATTTGATCCGTCCAAATGGTCAAAAATTGGGACCCCTTATATTACAAAGGTCCATTGGTTTTACACCCATCCGATTTGATTCGACCCACAATTTGACCTTGCACAAATCCGAATGAACTATATACACTCATTAAACTAAACTTGTGGGCTCAGATGATGATGATAGGATGATCGGATGGGTCCCAAATTTCGTAAGTAAACATGTCCCATCCAAATCTTTCCACCCTCATCCCCATTTCAAGGTGGGACCACAGTAGGGCCCCACAGAAAAATGAATTGGAGAAGGAAATTGAAGCGGATGTTGTGAAAACCTTCGCGCCAAAAGTGTCGAATTTTTTTCCTACCCTACCTATTCATTCCTCTTTCCGCCACCTCCTCTTGTCCCCGTCTCTCCACGAACACAAACAGGTACTCTCTCTCTCTATCTATATCTCTATCTCTTCGATCGATCTCTATGAAATCCTAGCCCTATTTCAAAGTTTTAGTTTCGATTGGAATTTGAAACCCTAGACGACACTCGATTTCAGTGTTGGAGTCCTCAGCTCTACCCTCCTAAATCCCACCAGGTCCTATTTATTTCAAATCAAGAATGCACGTCTGTTTGATGGCTGAATGAAGACAATTTCAAGTGTTCATTCTTACTGATTTTGCAAATTAGGTGGGTTAGAGTCGCACAATCAGTTGTGGTCCGTGTTGGAAACCCTTTTGGGTAGTGGAATTTCAGTTGAATGTTGCTTTGGGACTGGTGTGACTACTTTGTATTGGGATGATGGGTAGGAATTAACACAAGAAGGGGTTTTGTGGAAGGATTGTGATTTATGATAGAGATGAAGAGTGAGTAGTTATAAGGTGTGTAGATGGGAGCCTCACTTACTTGGGATAGGATATATGTTATTTGGGGTGATGGGTAGGTGATCATTTGATATATGAGGAGAGATTATTCCATGGCCTCTTGTAATTGGTATTCCTTACAGGACAATCTCTGAAGAAGAGAGAAATTGCCAACCACAATGAGTAAATGACATCCATAGATTTTGGCTGAATGGATTTTGTGTATTTCTAATCTTTGATGGACCATGACCTGATATGCCTTTGATTGGGCTGTGAACTTTCATTATATGAATGTATTTCTTGTTGGTTATTGAGTTTCGTTGTGACTGGTGGGACTTGAGTTTTTATATTTCAATTCACTGTTATTCTTTATTTGGTTTTGAAAAATCAACTCATTCGAATGACTCCATAGTTGAATTCCACTTTATATTCAAAGGATTTTAACTTCTCTTGCATCTTTTCTTATCATAGGGTATCTCTTCTTAATTTGGAAGAGAGAATCAGTGAATCATTTCTTTTAACTTCTATTGCATCTTTTGTGCTTTGTGGCCTTGCCATTTTCAATTTATAGTGAAAATTGGTAGCTGAAAGTGCTTCATTACTGACTCATTGTCTTTTATGAATGGTTCCTTGATGGCTTCTTTTTCGCTCCTGCTCCTTTTTGGTATGTAGGTGCATTTATCTTACTCTTTGTTGGAGTCGACTATAATGATGTCAATGTCACTGTTATTTTTTGGGTGGATGTTTTATTGCAATGTTAATGTTGTTTTGGTAGTGTGGTTGTTAAATGACCTTTTCCATTGACCAATGTCCACATCCCTCAAACGAAAATCCTGGGTCCGCCAATGTCTACATATGCATCACGAATTTCATTTCTTCACCATATCATTTTTTTTTTCAATTATTATGAATTTTATTTATTTGGTTATTTATTTATTTAATTGTAGATCATAATGAGTTTTTTCCCCTTAATACATAGGTCTCTCTGATTGCTTAGAATTGAATTCCTAGAAATTCATGGTGAAATGGGTTCCAACAAAGGATTGTTAAAGAGGTGAAGGTGAAATGCATGAGAAGGTGGAGATGTAGATGAGACCTTGACTAAATAAAGGTTTGATTTGATTTACTAGGGTAATAGGTGGGTATTCATTTTCTATCTCCCCTTAATTCATTTTCCATTAGAAGGGAGATTATTTGAAGGGTATTTTTGGATTTCACCTTTTTTTTTGGTCCCTTCAATTTTAGGCACATTTTTTTTAATGTATTGTTAGAAGTCCTAGGAATTCGATTCCATGCAAATAAATGGGCCCATAGAGATTGATGTGCGGAAATGAGATTCCATGTAAATGCCTCTGCACAATGAAACATTTGGGCATGTTTGAATTCATGTAACTATGTTTGTGTAGCAATTTTGATGACTCGTAATAGAGATAAAATTATTGTCACTGGTAACTGAATTCTACTGTTTGGGTAACTTGCAACTCAATGCATGTGGGAGCATGTGCTATTGTTGGCCGCAGTGATGACAGGGTGTTAGCAGAGGACTTTTGGATTTTTTTTTCTTTTTGATATATTAGAGGTTGTTTATTAGAAGGCATTTTTATGAATTTCATTTTCCCACCATTGCATTTTTTTCATGAATTGTCTTGTTTTTGTGGTGTTTTTTTTTTTTTAATTTTATTTTTAAATGTGTATGACCATTATAAGTTTTTCCCCTTAATACTAAGAGATTGATGCAAAGAGCATGAAATTCCATGAAAACACCTCTGCACACTCAAGCCATTTGGGCCTATTTGGATTCATGTACTTTGCTTGCCCAGTAAATCTCATTAATCATAACTCAGTTACATGTTTCTCTAGTTGCCTGTAGGCTGTAGCTAAGTTCTTCTGTTTGGGTAACCTATGAGGCTATTACTCGGTGCATGCGGGACAGTGCTATTGTTGGTGGCAGCGGCAATGGGCTATTGTTGATAGGGCTTTTTCAGGGCTCAGTGGAGGGTTTTGGAATTTGAATGGTTTTTCTTAGGGTTTATGATACTAAAGCTTGTGAATTAGAAGGCTTTTTTTTGTCTGGAGTTTCATTTCCTCACCATGCCATTTTTTCCTGAATTTATTTATTTTTCAAATATGAACAACCTGTAATTGTCATTCCAATAGGAAGAGATGGATGTGAATGAATAAAATTCAATGGAAATGTCTCTGCACAAACAAGCCATGTGGGCCCATTTAGATTCCTTTAATTCTGTGTACCCAGTAAGTCTGCTTACTTACTTGTGGCTCTGTTACATGTAACTCTAGTTGCTTTTAGTTTAGAAACACATTTATCTCTAGTTGCTTGTAACTGTTCTGCTGTCTTGTTAACCTGCGACTCAATTTAACTGTTTGGATCTTTTGTTTTTCTTGCACTTAGTTTACCAACATTCGAAAATCCTGTATTAACTATTAAGTCAGGGATGGTGAGAGAATAAAAAGGGGCAAAAACCCTTTTCCATCATAAGGTGACAAGTTTATTGATACAATCACATCGCAAAGGTGAAAATGGACAGTGAGTGGAAAACATGTTCATTCGCCTGTAATTGAATTCCTAGGAATTCTAAGAAATATATTCCTAGATGTAAGAGAAATAAAGGTGACAAACTGACAGTCCATAAATAACCAACAATCTCTCCTTTAATGGAAAATGATTTGATGGTAGATGGAAAATAAATACCCAGCCATCATCGTAGTAAATCAAATCCTAGGAAACTGAAGATCTGTCTACACCTCCACCATATATCCTTCACGCCTCACCTCTTTAATGATCATTTGTTGCCGTACCCTTTTTTACGATGAATTCTTAGGAATTCAATTCCATGCAAATAGATAGGCCCCAAAGATTTTGAACACAGCAGTCCTTGTATTAAGCTTTACTTGTAGTTCCTCAGTCAAGTTGCCTGATTTACTTGCAAGCTTGCAAACTGTTCCGAGATCCTTGCTACGTCTATCGTGTCTCTTATCATTACAGAATCAGTACCATTTTTGCCTCCCAGAATTTGAACTTCAAACTTTTGTCACCTCAATGAAACCCATCGATTGCCCATTTCTTGTTCTTGCATGTTAAATAATGCTGAAGGGAAGGAAGTAAGGAACACAAAATATGACTGTTAGCTTTATAACTTTTGAGGTGTGGCAGTATATTTTGTTGCCTCACAATATTTTTTTCTGGTCCCTCATTTTACATGATATGCATCTAATCTCTATTGAGTAATTAGCTGATTTTGAACTTGTACATGGTTTTCATATTTATTAGGTATATTATTTTGATTGTTCCTTTGGCCTTGCCTTTTTTGTTGTGGTTGTATTGAATGTTCTAGAGATAAGAAGCTTTGAACAGTGAAAGCAAGGTTCAAAGAAAGCTGCCGCCGCTGCTAGGTGGTGTTGCCCTTGTACATCTTCAGTGGTTTTTTAAGAGAAACAGGAAAACAGAACTGGAGAATTCCACCTGAAAATGGCACTCTATTACGATATAGATGACATTATGATGGAAGAGGAGGTTTGTCATTTTCTGCATATTCAAATATGATATTACACTAACAAAATTGCAATGCTTTATTTCAAGGGAACTTTGCAATGCTCAGTGTAAGAGAAAGTACAATTCATTTCATCGATTATTTTGTACAGCTGGTTCTTATCTTTGAATTATCTAGATTGTTCTTTTGGTGGACCCACTGTGGTTGAGTGATTTGCAGAAGAGTTCTCCCAAAGGACAATTGAAGGTACTGGATGATTAGTTTTTAAATGGGCAGTTACTGGGAAAAAAAAAAACCATGCCCAACTGTCCATAATCAGTTGTATAAAAGTTCATCAGTTGGATGTGGTTCTTGTTCCAATGGCTACCCATGGTAGAAACTGGATAGCTATCAGATATCCAAGTGTTTTCTCAATCAGGATGTAAACAGGAGATCCAAATGAAACTTCAACCGACAAAAGAAACATAACTTACAAGATCTGATTTCTTTATATCAACATATACATTTGGAATATTGGCTCCAATGAATTTTTGATTCTTTGTAAATGTTCTGATGTTTAATGAATGCATATTACTGAGCTGAATAAGTTTAACTAATAGTTTTTGTTGGTATTTTTTTTTTCAAATATGTTTGTTCTCTATTATAATTCTGTGCCTCAAAGCAGGTGGGTGATTTAGATCACCAAAAGATGCGTTCCAGTTGTGTGAAATGTATGCCTTGAAAATTATAGGGTTCTCTCAGGTTAAGCATCATGCAGTGCCCCTTGTGTTGAACTTTTCTTAATTGATTCCAGTACTTGTCTTGCAGCTCATCTCAGTAGTATTTCAAGTTGGAGCAAATGGAATTGGGCTGCTAGATCCTGGTTCTGAAACGAACAGGGTAGGTTTTGATTTTTTGAAGGAATGGTTTCTTTTCTTTCTTTCTTTTTTATAACATTTTAATGGGTTCTCTGTTCCATGTTAATCAGATCGAACAAGGTGCGAAGGTAGATCTGCCATTCTGGCTTGCTCATGAGTTATACTTGAGACAAGCAGTGGGAGTTCAATTGCCTGCAGCCTATAACCAAAAGTAAGCTCTCAGTTCTTTGATTGATTGTTTTGCTGCATGTTAACAACAAGTAACAAAAAAGAAAAGAAAAGAAAGGGAGTAATGGAATGTACAGTGACAGGAGACAGGTTCATGGGTCATGTATATGTTCTGCATATTTAGTGCATTGGTTTTTATCACTCTTGCAGAACAAGGAAGGAAATCCAGGCTGATGCAGCATGTGTGGATCTGAAGAGCCGATGCCCATACTTCTACGAGTTGGGATGTATGATTGCACCACTGTGAGTTTTTTCCCTAAATTTGGTTATGCCTTTCTTTATTGCCATTATTATAATATAGTAATAGGATCCTGATGTAAAACCAAACCCGTGAAGGCCTATTTTGGCCTAAATTTAAAAGGTTTGTATCCTTCAGTCCTTTTTACCCAATTCCTAGAAAGAACGCCAGTGTATATGCATGCCTCAACCGATTATCATTGGAATAAGAGAAAAGAGGCCAAAAGTTATCAAAGGAAGTACCTAAAAGAACGACACCTGGTTGGATGTTTGGACACTGAAAGGACAGATGTGCCAACAATGGAAGCAAGTCGAACCTATATAATTTTGGTTTGATGGAGAGCGCCTTTCCCATAGGCCCTCCCTCTTGTTTGGGATTGACCTGTGAGTAAGTGTTTCTGCTGCTGTAGTCCTCTTATACCCATTGGTATCTGGTGATGGTCGCCATGGTGGATTGTTCTGCTGCCCTGTTTGATGCAAAGCTGAAGGTTGTCGATGTTGTAACTACGGTCTTGATAATCTCTTCCATAAACCTCATGTTTGCACAGTAGACTGCTAATATAGTGGGAGATCTGCTCTGCATCTTTATGAAAATCCAACCCGTAGCATCAGAGAATGGAACTTCTTGGTAAAACAGATTAATGGGTCCCCATTATGTCCCCTTGCTCCATATTATGGCATCTCATATAAATGTCCCGTGTATAGTGCAATGATAGGGACTTTTGACAAATCTTGCCCTTCATCTTTCTTCAATCTTGAATTTTTCTCATTTCCTCAACGAAGACAATCAGTTTGCACATCCTCTCAGCATGTTATGTCCAATTTAGATAAATGTTGCTGCCACCATTTGAACTTTCTTGTTGCCGGGAACTTCTTCTAATTTGAGGACCTGCTCAACTTTACTAATCTAGTTAAAGAAGTTGTTAGGATGGAGCTTCCCATTTTGGATAGAGTTTGGTCTTTGTATAATATTTGTAGGGGATGAGTCCTCAAAAGTTAGGAATCCCAAATTGTACATAGCCATTCTCAAGGGGTCTATGACTATGGCAATCAATGTTATGAGTTGTTGGAGAGAAATGCAGTATGGAGTCTGTCTTTTAGTTGTCAGAGTGGGAGCCAGTTGAGTATGAGGCATTATTATCTGTTCTGGCAATATCTTTTCTTTGCTGTGAAGAATTGGATGAATTGGACAGGCAAATTTGGAAGTGGGTTTCGTAGGGGAGTTCTTGACTAAGAATGTAATGCTGTAGCCTCTCTCCCTTTAGGTCCACCACCGTGCTCTTGTTTGGTCAGAACTGACTCCCCTGCTGTTGAACCTTTTTGTTGGACAGCTGTTGCAAGAAGTATTCCGATGATGGATGATTTGATTAGAAGAGTAATCGTGCCAACACATGTTTTTCCAATATATTCCTTTGTGGGATTGTAGATGGGATCATTGGTCAACTCTTTTTAAAAGTGTGGCTTTACAAGGAAAGTTAGGTGAAAAAAATGCTTCCATCATTTGAAGTGTCTTGGATTTTCCTGGATTCAGTGAAAGAGTCCTTTACTTTGTGGGGTGCAGAACTTTTTCAAAAGTGAGGATGAATTTTATGGAAGATCAATTTTCAGACAGTCTATCGTCTATTTGGGAGGCTTCAATCATAAGGAGAGACATGCAGATGAGGTTTTTAATCTTATTAAATCAAGAGTCATTGACCAGCAATGTGAAAGGACTGTAAAGCCTGTAACTAATCTGATATTTTGAGGAACTGGAAAGAAGCAATGATGAGTGAGATTAAAGAAAACAAGTTAAGAAATCTTGGAAACCACCAACATAGGCCTTAAGAGTGGTAGGAATGAGTGTGTTGGCAAACTGATAGGGCCATAGTGGTATAAACGAGTAAAGTCCTGATCGGACCTACCTAGGCATGAGTCTGGACCTAATAGGATTGAAGGCTCCGAGTCCAAGTCTTATATGGACTCTAGATCCCAGACCTGGGCCCTCATGATAACAAATATGGGAGGCAGGAACCTGCCTATAATTCCTTTTCTCAATCAAAGCTCGAGTACAAAATCCAAATAAGGCCTAAGACCACTGAAGGCTCATTTATGGTGGATCCCGTGCCACAGCCCGGGCACAAATCCCAGGCTGTGTAGACTTTTACTTTTTTTTTCCCGGGTTGGTAGGACCAAGGATTTCAATGAAGTGTAGATTTTAGCCACTAGCCATGCGGTGAGGATTTTTGAAGATCGAGTCTTAGGCAATGCAGTCACTAAGTGGATTCAAAGAATGCAATTAGGTGGGCAGAGAAGAAATGAAAAGAACCATGGGAGGTTGGCATCTATACCTAGGGAGATATGAGATTTGTCTCTTTGGTGACGATGATTTCATTTATATGAATAGAGAGGCAATTCAAAGGGCACATGCTTTGGCTCTGTAGGGGTTAGATTTATATTCACTTCTGATTGCTTAAATGGTGGGGAATGAGAAAAATGAAGGGAGGTAATCTTGTAATGTCTTCTTGTTCGTGTATTTTTTTTTTTTGTCACATTTTCTCTTACACTTTCCTTTTGTTCTGTATGTAATCTTTTCATATTTAATAAATAAATTTTGTTTCCAATCAAGTAAATAAATAGAACTGGGTTTGCCAACATTGTTTATGATTGGAGAAAAAGGGCAACTTACCCAAACGACAGTTTAAGGGCTATGCTGTTTCATTTGCAGAGTAATTATTAATGGCACTTTGGGGGGCCATGTTGTTTCGTTTGCAAGGTTTCCAGTTGTCTCCATGAATGGCGGTCAATTAGAGTGGAGACGGGCAAATGAACGTGTCTCCCCAACTTCTGCCGCATACCAAGTAGACTTATGAAATGATAATTATTTTAAAAAATGGTAGGGCGTTCAGTTTTATTAGAGTGGGGATGGTACATTAGTGATACAACACCATAATGATCAGTCGATGCACTTATATCATCTGAGTTTTAGGGTTGGCCGTGCACACCCATGTATCATATAAGCCAATCCCCCAATCCTAATGCCTTAATATTTCTGATATATTCATCCATGCATACAATCACCTGATTGGGCTCATGAGACATTCCTATTTCACCCTTCTTCCTATAAACAATGCCTCTCACTCTTGCCAAGCTCTATTGAAAAGCCAATCATTGTGATGGCAAGCCAGTAGCCAATGGTAAAAACAGCAGGGAGAAGATGATGCCAACATCAAGAATTTCTCCAAGACACATTGATAACTTCTCTACCTTACATTGGATTATTTTACGTTTCAAGCATTCTTAATCTAATTGGATTATTTTACGTTTCAAGCATTCTTAATCTACTCTTACTTCCTAATTTATTTTTCTGCGTCGCATATGCATGGGCTAACCATGTTTCGGTGATGAACAGGGTTCGGGATAGAACCATCGGGTCATTCCTGCTGTACACGTTTGTGTCTAGGTACAAGGAAATATTGAGCAAAGCTCACAGAGCTGCACTTGCTGCTGTGCCCAAGTTCTTCCCACTTCTTACAAGAGAAGAATCCCATTGTGAGATTTATTCCATTGTAACAAACTAATGTTTGGTTTTCTCTACTCCATTTTAGTGTTTTGAGTGAATACTAACATGACTGGTTCTGCCTTTTGAAGTGTTTGAAGCAGCTCATTCATCGATGGCAGCATTTAAGAAATGGAGATTAGGTGGGTCCAGATTGGAGAGGGCTTCTGTTCTTGGGAGGAAGAGAAAATCAATTGGAGAAATGCAAACCCCAACCCTTTGATCCAATTCAATCTTCAGCATGAGAACATGCATATATGTTTGTGAATATGACTAATTAAATTATGGCAAATACAGTGTTTGAATGCTCAATGATAAAATGGCCAACAGATCAAACACTTAAAAGAAACCAGCAAAGCGACCCCCAACAGGAAGAAAGATTGATATGCTATGCTGTTGGGAGCTAATTAGGTTATTACAAAATTTTCCTATCAAAGCCTGTATTCTGGATTGTTCCAAGAAGTGTTCTTGAAGCTGTATAATAAAGTAATTGTGTTTCATCAATTCTTGAGATTTCTATGCTGTTTACTATCCTTTACTCGGGTGCTCTCCCTATCTACTCTTTTCCTTCACCATTTATTTGGTGAGAATGATCTCTGAAATCCTCACACAACAATTCCCTCTAGTAATATCTCTCTTAGGAAAGTAAGAACAAAGATGCAACCAAACAAGACAAAGAAAATATACAGATTTACGTGGTTCCCTCGAGATTGAGGTACGTCCACGGATCACACCGATTCCACTATGTTCAAAGGCAGAAGATGACAATACATGATACAGATCTCTGACGGCTATGCTAGGGTTACATAAAGGCAGAAGTTGGATCCGCGACAGTGGGCCTGAGTTAACAATCTGACCCGAGTGTAGTCAGGCTCCACACATAACAATCTCCTCATCTAATTTTGAATGACATGAGCAGAATAATCTTCCAGCTAATATTTCTATTCCCTTGATCAAAATTTAGAACAATGTTCTTTGGATTTGGATGAAGATTATAATTGCAGTAATGTTTTATTACTGATGCCAGTTTGATATCTATATTTTCCAGCACTTATGGTTGAGGTGGTGAAGATTAGTGGTTCCAAATTGAAATAAACTAAGGTTAATATTTTAAATTGTTAGCAGAAATGACAATGAAATTCCCCTGCGACTCGAGAACAATTTGACTGTTGAGTATGCTCCAACTTTGAGGCCTACCATTCAGGAACCAATCTGTTAGCATCTCATGTAAACTGCAACTTGGGTGGGTTAGGTTAGGTATTGACCAAATCCAAGCCTGATCTGGATTCAAATGGGCTTCCAAGTCCAGACCCAAGCATGAGTTGAACCTTAACAAGCTGACCAGAATTTCATGTCATGAGGGCGGCACATTGTAAAAGTGATTCAACCATTAGGCGAGGGAGTCCACCAAAATTTGCATCATTTGAACATCTAAAAAAGAGAGCACTGTGGCTTCAAATTCACACAGATCATACTCTACTGAACACCCCTATTTACTTGTGAAACTGAGTACCTGAAATGGCCATTTGGATTGTGTTAGTGCAGGAGATTAAAGGATCAGTACTATGGCTGAGCTATAGATGTAGCACAAACAATTATTTATTTATTTTGTTTTTTCAGTTCTCCTTTCCCCCCTAAACAGTTCTTCTCTTTCTTCTAAATCCAATCTCCAATATAGGGCCGTCCACGGCCAGATGTGGGGGCGGGTCTACTTGGGTCCAAGTGGCCCCAATAAGGATTGAAGGGTCTTAATCCAGGTCTGGGTCCGACACAAATCCTAGATCCTACATTTGAGCTCACCCGATAAAGGACTGAATCCAACCGAATAAATCTAAAGCCTGTTTGGGAACCCTTTCCATAGTTGTCAATATAATTTCAGACTCTATTTCAGTCCTAGCTTTCAAAATGAAAAGTTTTGGTTCAATTTGGAATTTCGACAAAAAAATTTTGGAATTACATTTTGGGAAAATATAAAAAAAATATATATGTAGAAAAGTAAAAAATATGGATTTAATCTATTATAGTAAAACTATTTGTAATTACATTTTGGAAAAATATAAGAAACACAAAATATAAATGTATAAACAGCAAACGAATTAATTATGTAAAATACCATTTTGGCTGAAATCTAAAACGAAAACTTTTAAGTGAGATTTCGTTTCATCCACTTGATCGAAATGAAAAAGTTTGGCCTTTTCGGCCAAAATGGCATGAAATTAATAACTATGTCCCCTTTCAATAAAGAAAAGCTCTCTTTATACCATTTAAACAAACGTAAGTTTTAGAGAATTTTACCTCAAAAGGGACCCTAGATCGCCACTGAGCATAAAATGGGCCACTAGTAAATATAGCACGGAAGTGGTCCCAGGGGACCACTTCCGTATTTTTTATTAATGGTCGAAATATGTGACGACGTCGTCGCTACATTCAACCCCAATATAGCGCCCACGAAACCCCACTTCCCCATTTTCCTCTTCTTCCTCCCATCCCTGTCTCCATTTCCCCTGGCGATTTCAGTTCCTCCTTCTTCAAAAGATAAAGCAGGTGGTCTCAAAGGTCGTTTTCCATGTTTGGATTGTAGCATCAAGATTCCAGCATCTTTATTAGGAAACCCTACTGAAACCCCACTTTCCCATTTTCCCCTTCATCCGCCCATCACTTTCGCCCTTTCCCCTGGTGGTTTTTTTTCCTCCTTCCTCAAAAGGTAGAGCAAGTGGTCCCAAAGGTCGTTTTCCGACCTATTAGATTGTAGCATCAAGCTTCCAGCATCTTTATCAGGCTATAGTATTCTTCTTGTCTCTTTTCTTTTTCTGTATTACACAATGATGATTTACTGGGGTTTCTTCATCTTCTTTCCATGTACTTCACATCCTAAAATGGTTAATATTCATGCACTATACATGATTTTTGCATTGAATCGACCCATGACTCAGTCCTTCCATTTTCCCCATTCTCGACTGCGTAGTCAACCCTAGTGGACATGTAGAGACTTCATGTTTGGACTACTTCATTGTTACTGAAATAGGGAGACATCAACCATCATGCCCATCATTTTGAATTTGATTATAGTGTGATGATATTGTACAAGATAACAATTGGGTTTTACTAAAAAAAATTTGGGTGTGCAAAGAGAAAAATAAATTAAGAGTTACCAAAATCATATAGACTAATTTTTTTGCTGATCCTAATATAAAAATAAATTAAGAGTTACCCAAAATTAGTGTGATGATATTGTCATATATAGACTACTTCATTGCTATTGAAATAGGGAGACATCAACCATCATGCCCATCATTTTGAATTTGATTATAGTGTGATGATATTGTACAAGATAACAATTCGGTTTTACTAAAAAAATAAAAAAATTTGGGTGTGCAAAGAGAAAAATAAATTAAGAGTTACCAAAATCATATAGACTAATTTTTTTGCTGATCCTAATATAAAAATAAATTAAGAGTTACCCAAAATTAGTGTGATGATATTGTCATATATAGACTACTTCATTGCTATTGAAATAGGAGACATCAACCATCATGCCCATCATTTTGAATTTAATTATAGTGTGATGATATTGTACAAGATAACAATTGGGTTTTACTAAAAAAAATAAAAAAATTTGGGTGTGCAAAGAGAAAAATAAATTAAGAGTTACCAAAATCATATAGACTAATTTTTTTGCTGATCCTAATAGATTATGAGCGCTTTTCCATCTAGTTCATCCATTCCTACTGACATGCATATATATTGGATCCCACTGGGATGAAGCAGGAAACTTATATCAACTCTAGGTTCATTTAGGTTTGATTGTCCTGGCTGTAGTTCTTTTTTATGTTGCGTCCTATATTTATTGTTGTGATATAACATGACGTCCGACAGTATATCCGATCTATAATCAGCATATGCTCAGAATCCACCATGAGCCCTTGGAATGTATAATTTATGAAAAATGCTAACTAGACAAAGCCTTTTTATATAATGAATGAACTTGAGTATAGTCTACTTCCCCATATAGGCTGGTCCTAAAAATAATGGGTCCGAGCCTAAATGAATCTAGACGCTATAATAGTACACTTTGACTTGATAAATTTTCTAAATTTATAAGTTAATCAAAATTATACAGTAGTGGCGGAATCCGGATCCAGCTAGAGCCCTATTCTCATTGACAATTCATCGCTTTTTTTTTGTTGGATTATCACAATTCCGATACACACTAAAATATAGAGACTTGTAGTGGTGGAAAAAAACTAGACTTTGGACCATTCGCAATAACAAGTTGGATTTGGCCCATTGACAACATAGACTTCCTAATGACAATAGGATGAAATTAAGCTACACATGTGGCCCTTGCTTAAAAATGGACCCTTTGGACCATTATAATTGTTATTGTTCTTCTTATTCATCATGTTTCCATTGTAATGGCTTCATCATTAATCATTTTAGTAGTACAAGGGTTGTAAAGAAAGTTATTCAGATAAGAGTATTTGAACTAACTTCAATAATTTCCATTGAATAAAGCCACAAAAAAAATATTTAGAGGAACTGGTGGGAAAGGTTGCATTCAGTTTTTCCAACCATTAAATTTAAATAAATATTATTATAATTTAATTCATACATACAGGCCTAGATAAATGTTGCTATGATTTATTTGCCAAGTGAATATAAGGAGTCTGTACCCATCAAAATAAGTAGTCTCACATTTGGAATTCTCCAAATCATCTAGACAAATTGCCCCCAGATGCTTGCAACCAAACATCCCTTAAATTATCTATTTCATTATTGTTTAGGCTCTTAAATTTCAAACACTGCTATAAGGGAAACAAGAATTTGAGGACTAAAAGTCTATGTTCTCTTACCCTATGCAGTTAACTACTTTTAATTTCCTTATTAGTTAGCTTTACTTCTCGCTCTAGTTATGTTTACATCTCCCTCTCTCTATTTGGTTTTTGCAGATGGCTGGAAGTGAGGGAGTAGGAAATAGGCTTCTACATGATCAGGCCAATCATATTTCAGAAGCCATAAACCATGGACATGTATATTCTTTGCCACCCTTTCATATATATATATATATAGTTTACCTTTTTTTAATTGTAATCACTTGAAAATGTCTGGCAAGAATTCGGTACATTTAGATGCATACCAATGAACCCGGACAAAGCTGTTTGGGTGTTAAATGAAATCCAAAAGGAGTACGTAAGGCAAGCGGGGTTGCATCATTTGGCGGAAATGGAACATATTAGGATAGATCATGCCCTCATTATGGCATTGGTAGAAAGATGGCGTCCTGAAACTAACACCTTCCACTTCCTATCAGGTTAGGCGACTGTTACTCTTGAAGACGTGGCCTACATCTACGGGCTACCTATCGATGGCCCAATTGTTACCGGGAGAATTTTCCCGAGTTCAATGGTGAGTGAAGTATGTCTTGAACTACTTGGCAAGGCCCCAATTCAGGGTGCCGATGTAAACGGGATAAATATTAAATTCACATAGTTGGAGGACAATTTTGCAGCGGTGCCATCAAAGAAGAAGAGTAAGAAGAAGAAAAAGAAACTTTCTAAAGCCGATGAAATCTATAACACTAGAGCATACCTTTTCTTCTTAGTTTCCAGTCAAATTATGTCTAACACATCGGGTGGAAGGTGTCCGGCATATCTTCTCGAGTTGTTCAGGGAATTTAAGCCATATGCATGGGCCCTTGCCCGTCTTGCCAATCTTTACTGGATATTAGCAAAGGCAGTTAAATGTGTTAAGGATGAGGCTGAAGATGGACATCAGGAGGGAGATGAATGCAAATCTTCGAACAAAAATGATGATTCTAGGAAGTTCAGAACCATGACTGGACCTCTTCAACTTCTCCAGGTGAAAACATTTTTATTTGAACATATTTAGAGTTTTTCTACAACTCTTACATTTGTTCTTTCGTATTAATGACTGTTTTTCGCAGCTATGGGCGTACACGAAAATGCAAATTGGACGTTGTCCACCACCAAATGATACCTGGAAAAGTGATATTCAGTTTCCATTGATGAAAACATGGACAGTTAGGTTGGTTTCATTCAAAGTTGTAACCACACTGAATAAGACTCGGCAACAGTTGAACAAATTAACACAGGATGGTGTAAGTTCAATATGATCGGATGGTATACAGCTGGGAGTTGATGCTTTTAACATTACATCGAAACTAATATTGTTTTATTTCTTTTTGTGTAGTTCAAATGGCAACCGTACAGCAAGCTCGGAAAGAAATGATCGGATGGTATACAGCTGGGAGTTGATGCTTTTAACATTACATCGAAACTAATATTGTTTTATTTCTTTTTGTGTAGTTCAAATGGCAACCGTACAGCAAGCTCGGAAAGAAATTTCGGCATAATGTTTCTAAAGCCGACCGTGACCTATTTTCATCTTCAACGGTCATAGCTTTTTATTGGGTAGTGGAGCGACATAATACGGGTCGTATTATGAAACAGTTTGGACCTAATCAGGAAGTTCCCCTACCGTTCAGCATGCCCTATGCAAGAGTGAAGTAAGTAGAAAAAGATAGTGTACGACTATAGTGCAAGTGGCTAGGTACCTAATTATGTGTTGTGGGACAGTAGATCCCAGTGCGCTCTGAAGGGAAAGAAAGCATCTTCAAAGACATATACTTGACGAGTATATGCATTGGTATCGGGCCAACACGATCATGTATATCGGTCGGGGCCAGGAGCATGAGGAGATTGATACAACAAAGACCAAACGTGATGCTTCACATCAAGGGATATATACAATGTATGCTAGAAAGCTACCCCACAAAAAGTAAATCTACCCCACAAAAGTATGATCCACATCAAGAGATATGTACAAGGTATGCTAGAAAGCTACCCCACAAAAGTATGATCCACATCAAGGGATATGTACAAGGGATGCTAAAAAGTCACCCCACAAAAAGTATTTCTACCCCACAAAAGTATGATCCACATCAAGGGATATGTACAAGGTATGCTAGTTGGATCTATGCGACATGATCGGATGGTGGATTGCGACAACTATTTCGGTTATGTCCCCTATTTTTGCAATTAGAGCAAGTAATAACCCTGCGTTGTCGATTTCTGTCTTCAACACGAATCCGAGATTTCTTTGGACGCCCTGGCTGTTTGGTAGCACGTGGAGGCAAGACAATTTCATTTGATGTATGTTCCCATTGTCTGCTATCACGAGTGGCAAAAATGACCTCACTGTACGAAGTATGATAAGTAGTTGTTAGGTAACAATCCTCAACATAGTCATACGGATTTAGGTGCCTAACTTTCATTGCTGCTAGTGCATGACAGCATGGAATCCCCATTATTTCCCATCTACGGCAACTACACTTCTTCTGTTCAAGATCCACAATATCTATGAATTGTGCTAATTGAACCTGAAACTCAATGAGCCCGGCAACACGTACATGCACGCAGCGTGAGTCTTTAGCCTCTTGGCTCATTAGTTTCTCTGCATAGGGCGTTAATCGCGATGTAATATTTAGTGACTCAAGATGTCTTCTCTGGAAGAACTCCATCAATTTCGCACGGATTTCTTCGACTTGCTTTGGAATAGGAAGCACCCTAATGTCCTTTAAAAGCGCGTTCGTACACTCGGCAGCGTTGCTGGTTATCATGTCATAGCGCCGACCTTCAACAAACACATTTGACCAACGTTGTTTTCCAATGACATTGATATAAGTATGCACCCCTTGGTATACAGACATGATGTCATTCATATAGGCCTCATACTCACATGGTCTAAAAGTCTTGGCAGCCCGCCAGAATTTCAATACAATGGCACGATCACAGAAGGCTGTTTTAATATTTTATGCAATGTGATGACAACAGTAGCAGTGCATCGCACTTGGAATGATGTTGGCCAATGCAGGGACAAGGCCCTTTTTGTCGATCAGACACAATAGTCAAATTTGTTGGACTTTCCAAAGCAAGAGATAGGTTGGCAAGAAACCACTCCCAACTGTCACGATTCTCGGCCTCGGCCAAAGCGAAAGCTATAGGAAATAGCTTATGATTACCATCATAGGTGACAGCCACTAGCAACACACCCAGATACTTGCCCAGAAGATGTGACCCATCAACAGCGATCATCGGCCTCATCGACGAACAGAATGATCGAATGCAAGGACCGAAAGCCCAGAAGAATCTTCTAAACCTGTCTTCAACAGTCGTGTCGATATTTGTCACAGTACCTGGATTGGTCATGTGTAATTCTTTACAATAAAGAGGTAGAATTTTAAAATATTCTTCATATGATCCCTAAACTACACGCAACGCCATTTCTTTTGTAATGTGTGCTTTCTGTAAGTGATACGGGTGCCAAAATCCTTTTGGTATTCATTCATAATTTCTTTTGGATTCAAGTAGTTATTGCATCGGACTCTGTCCTCAATGAACTCTTCAATCAGTTTCGAGGATGCTTGGGGATGTGTCATTCCCATCATTGGTTTTGAGCAACAATGTCTTGGGTTATAAGTTCGCACATTAAACTCCGGGCCTGATCAACGATGGAAGCATGTATATGCCAGTGACAACAATCATCTCTACAATGTGCCGTGACTTTTTTCATCTTGGTCGACACATGTCGTAGAGTAAAATTGTTATAAATTGCAAATTTCGCAAGAGATCTTCTGAAGCTTTCACGATCAGGAAATTGACGCCCTATCCACATTTCTCGTGCTGAGTCCGTACCAGTATCGGCTATAACATCTTGAGGGGCCATTGTGTCAACAAAATTGATATCTCCCATACCCACTGAATGAATCATAGCCTGAATGATTTCAGATCCTTGTTCATTACCAATATAATTGACATCTTCCATAGCAAGTGGATGATTCACAGCATGAATGGTTTCAGCTCCTTGTTCATTACCAACAAAATTGACATCTTCCATAGCAAGTGAATGACTCACAACATGAATGGTTTCAGCTCCTTGTTCATTACCCCCGAAATTGACATCTTCCATAGTAAATGAATGATTCATAGCATGAATGGTTTCAGCTCCTTGTTCATTACCAACAAAATTTACGTCTTCCATATCAAATCAATGATTCACAGCATGATTGGTTTCAACGCCTTGTTTATTACCAGCCATCATCCAAGAGGGAGTTCCACGAACCATTGATATATCAACAGTAGCACATACAGCATCATGTGCATCAACAGCCTCGGGATCTATACCATCCACATCAAAACCAACTCTTGTAGAACGATCTGTTGCATGAGGATCCAATGCGGTAGAGAAATGCATATCAACATTTTCACGAATATCCATGGTGGGAAATACTAGGCCAGGCGTGGGATTTTTAATCTTGCAAATCCCTTTGCTCATTTTCTTCTTGCTACTTGAACCGCCAACCTTAACCCTTTCTCTACAAGGCATGGATAAGACTTAAAGTTAGGCGCGACAAGTGCAACTATATAAATATTAAAAAAATAAGAACATAGATATGTACCTAGAGCCTTCGCGTTTCTTGTTTACAACGTGTAGTTTCCTGTTGACATACACATGTAGCCCATCTTGCTCACTTCCAGACGCCATCAACATTCCCAGCATATCATTTTCATCTTCCAAACTAATCAACGAAAAAACGAGTCCATTGTGATAAAGGTATTTCATGCTTACATCCTCGATATTTGCATCCTAATTAGACAATGCAATGGCTTCATTCAGCAACATATCATATGTTAAGGTCTTAGGTAGAGACCTCATATTCTGTCTTCCACCATTGTAGACCGGGCATATAATATCAAAGACAAACTCTCCATCATAGTGAAATATGATGGAAATCCCATACTCAGTCATTCTGCCGACGTAAATAAAGCATATATTAATTTGGTGGTATTAGCAAATGTAGTTCAAGGGTCACCTTTCACATAATGCTAATAGAGAGATGATTGTATGGGTCCTACTGTCTATTTCTATTTTTATTTAAAAGGAAAAAAATCACAAGAGAAGTTAACTCCCCTGACACTGTTTTCCCTAGGGGTACTGGCAGAGGAGGAGTGAAAATGAATTCATTTGATGGGTGTTTGCTCCAACCTTTATATAACGACATATTCACCAAGAGTTCTGCACGTATTTGAGTACCCATCTTCATATTACTTAAAAAGGGTTAAACCCTAACGTGCAAATATGTGTATTCACCATCTTCATATGCTCTCAACTAGGGGTTGTGACAATAAACAACCTTAGAACAACCAGACTTGTTACATTTCTCAAAAGCCCTAATGAACTTTTCTCAAAAAAAACTGTATATCAAAAGCCCTAATGAACTTTTTAAAAAAAGGTAAACATGAAACTCAGAATCTATGGTAGCTAATGCATGAAAGAACACAAAAACAGTGATATGCCTACCTCTTAATGGAGTTCAACAACCTCCATAAGGAAGCCCACACGTTGGGGGAGAGTTATGCTCTGCATCATTTGATATTCAGTCGCAGATAAAAAAGCTCCCACGAAAATGAAGCTGTGACGGGGTATATATATAAAACATTAGTGACGACGTCGATACTAACCCTCTATTATAAGTGACGACGTCGTCGCTTGTAGAAAATAAGCAAAAAATATATATTTTCTGGCGGGAATACCAATTCTGTTACATATATTCTATCGGTACCTTTTCCGGTGAGTGACCAACTAGGGTTTTTTTTTAGGTAAAATTCTCTAAGTTATATTGTAGGCATTTTCATAAATATGCAAGTTAATGTACATATAATTAGAATCCAATGGGCTTGGAGTTGAGGCCCAAGTTGGGCACAATAAATAATGTAGACCCTAAATCTGGATTCGACGTGGCCTGTTGGGCCCAAAACCCATATTTATTGGACTTGGGCTTAGTCAGTTTAAGTCTGGGCTTGAGTCCATTGGCAACCCAATAATGACATGTTTATTGGGCCCCAAATCCATATTTATTGGACTTGGGCACTGTCAGATTCAGTCTGGACATTAGTCCAGTATCGGCCCTATAAGAATTGGCGGGAAATCTTCATCTAGAAGATTAACTGTATAAATAGGGTACCCGTTTCTTTCTTTTCTCATTGTTTTTTATTTTCACTCTCTCTCTCTCTAAAAAATTTAGGAAATGGGGAAGAAGAACAGGAAAACTAGGGTTTCCGAAGAAACCGAAGAGGGAGATCCTCAGAACCAAGAAGATATCGGAAGCTCCTCTGCCAAAGAGAAAAGCTTGTACGAGGTATACAGTCTCTCTCTGTGTGTGTGTGTGTCAATCAATCAATTGATCAATCGATGGGTTATTTTTTTGGCGCATGATTGCATGGCTTAGATTCTTAGATTGGGAGATTAGGTCTAAACATCAAATTTGTGGGATGGAATGTTTGGTGCTCAAGTGATGTCTTTTTTTTTTTTCTCTTGTATTGGTTGTGGATTATGGTGTTGTTACTGGTTTGTAGTTCTGTTTGCATTGATTTAATGTCTTTATATGGAGAGATTTCAGCTGTTTTCATTGTATTTGTTATGGAGTATACTTCATGTTGTTTGAACCTTGAGGAGAGGATAGCTCTCTTCTGTTTTTTCTCTGTTATAGGACTGAATTTTTTCTGTTATTTTTCTAGAAACATGGAATGATGACTCTTTTCATGAGTGATGATATGGGAATGGGGTGATGGGAATGTGCATGTAAAATTAAGGGGTACCTTAAAAATTTAGCATGATCTGATCCGTATGGGTGTTCATTTTAAGGCCTCAAAATCAATGTTGAATAGAAGTGTTAGAAAAAGAGTGTTTCAGTCCACTGATGAGTAATAGTCTGGTTGCTATCAATTTGAGATGTTCTCTTTGGAGCAGACGTGGAGGTATTGATTATAGGAAGGCCTAGATACGGAATCGCCTATTACTCAATCAGACACATGCAGACTGGCAGTTAAGAGTAGTTTCTGAAATTCATTCAAGAGTGAAGAGTGTCTTCTGAACTGCAGGTGTCTGTTTTTGGTGGAAAGATATAAATAACCGACGGGGGATCATTTCAAAACATGATTTCCATAAAGATGGTAAAAATTGATTTATTTGAAGGCAGAATAACATATTGGCTATATGAAGTAGTATGATTAAGAAAAGGGTAATGTCTTTGTCAATTCACATTCTTCAGTTATAACTTTATTGTAAAATTAAGAATTGGTTTGGTGTGATTGGTTTCTTGTCAGCCATGGATATTGATAGACGATCTACCAGAATGACCTGAAGACTCTCTCTTTTCAAAGGGATTTCAGGAATTTTGCGTTGAATTTTTTAAAAGAGGAGGCTCCATGGAAACCTGAGGTCACTGATATGTTGGAACTCTTAACTAGTTGTCAGTTAATGGAAGAAAGTCGAGAGTGGCCTGATCTGTTCCCAAATAGATACATTGGTCATGAGGGACGATCAATACACGTAGAGTTAACTCATGAGGGACGATCAATACAAGTAGAGTTAACCAAGGCTACCTGAGGGTTGATGCAATAGCTTGATAACCTTAATTCAAAAGAATTACTACGCAAGGTACCATTTATGAAAGACTTACAGCATGATATTGATTGGGGAATCAGTACTAACTCCTACTTCCTGATCTTCCAACTTACTATTTGAATCATATGGAGCATAAAGGACTAACATGATAAGTAGATCAGTTGCTAGCAAAGCACAATTTGCAGGAGCTTTAGTGCATGTGTCCTGCCTGCACTTTGTACTGTGAAGTGTAGATCCTTTTTCTTTGGTGACTGATTATTTCCTTACTTGCCAATGTGCACAACCATTGTATATACTGAAGGGCACTAATTTACGTTGCAGAACATGGGTTGAGCTCCAAAATCTAGTGCAACCCAGGTCTGTTTGAACCAAACTTTGTCTGCCTCAACTTGATTCAGTCTGATGTCAATTGCTGACAATACCCAAAAGTTCCAGCCACTACTTAACGTAGGCAGACAGAATAAAGCTGGAGCCCTTTTTTTTTTTTTCGGAGGATCCTGTCTCATATAATGAGAAGTGCGAGCTTTAAGAAAGTGGGAACAGGTGTAGCTATCCACAGCTTCAATAAATCATCACAAGACTTTCAAGTTAACAATATGCAATTCAGCTCAACAATTAAATAGTAGGTTGCAATTCTAGTGCACATAAGCGTTTGCATGCGACTACGCTTGTGTGTTAATGCAGATTGACCTTCATCTTGTCTTAATCAGAGTCCAGAACATTCAACAGACTGCAATCAGGGTGGTCAAATATCAAACTGGAAGGCCCAAGACTAACCTGTTTACTACCAGTTTATGTATGCAACAGGCTCCAACAGCTAGCGAACTAGGCACTTAATGCTCATGAAAGGTAATAGATCTCACCCACTTCAGAATTAGTTTGCTACTGGCTTTAGATCTGTCTAATGAATGCACTAGAAGAGCTAGATAGCAATCAACCAACACAAAATCAAGGAAAATTGTTACTCTGACCTGAATTGAGTTTCAATTTCCATTATTTCGGTGGCAATCACAGACCATGAATGGCATATGAGAAGGTAAATACCTGCAAGAACAAGGCAAAGGCCGAGGCCGACCTCACACCTGCCTTGGGTCTCATACGAGATCATAGGTCTTGCAACATTTTTCATGCAAGAAACACAAGGAAAACTCCCCAAACCTGTCATGCTATCTTATTCTTCGAAACAACTTGATGCTTCTTGCAAATCAAAATAATATTCTATTCATCCTAGCAATTAATCTACCATCAAATATTTAAATTGCTTCAATCTAGGAGTCCTAAAGTTAAGCAAATAAAGAAAGATAGTTAAGTCTTTAAACAAATAGGAAAGCAAATATGACAAGTATGCAATATTAGAAGATTGTTCTTCCTAGTTCACTTCTATCTTTAAGTGCCTAGGGGATCTGGGTGCCCCTTTTCGTTCTCTGGTTTTTCCATTTAAAAGTGAGGTCCCCTTGTCCCACTTGGAACTAACAAAACTGATGTATATGTATTCTTCCTCAATGGAGAGATATATCTAGCAAACTCATTTTGGTTTTCTTTTATTCTTCTTCTATCTCTCTCTTTTATTATATATCTAGGTTCTATTCGCTTCTCTTGAGTTATTACTTACACTTAAAAAGAAGATGGTTACAACCAGGAAAGATGTCTCCTGGTGAAATGGTGTGGACACTCAAACTATTAATAAGATTTCCTTTTTAGACTAGTTTCCAATAGACCAGTTGGATGAAACGTATTAAATGCTTTTGCCATTTGTTTAATCCTAATGTGTTTTGAATAATGATTTGAGAAGTGGATATCATCTAATTCATACCAAGTGGGGGATAAATTGAAGAAAGCTTTAAGATCAAATAATTAATGAATTTATGCCATTCCGGTAAATGAATGTGCCAAGCATGTTTATGGGAATGATGACAAATGGAGATGCTCCTTCTTGGCTCAGTCATACCATTGAATGGACTTGAGGTGGTTTAGGATATGATGAGATTACTCTGGAGTGGGCTATGCCTTCTACTGTGTTGGCTAGCGACGTTCTATTGACAGTACATTTTGAGTTTTCTTACTAGTTATGCCTTTATTTTATTCTTATCTTAGAAGTACCTAGAAATAGAGGGAGGGATATTGGACAGTTCATCTTATATGATGGATTTATCTTCTCTGACTGCTGATTCATCTTGTATGATGGACTTATCTTATATGGCTGCCAGTGTTTCTCAAGAGTTATAAATGGTTGATTTGTTGGACCTTTTGGTTATGAGAAGACAACTACTTAGTTAAAGAATTTTTTTTTTAATGACTGATATTGAGAGCATGCATGAAATAATGTGTTAAGAGACGTCACTATCAGTAGTGTAACATGTTCAAATTATTGATTTTTTTAACCTTAGTCTTGTACCTTCATCACTGTGGAAGCATCTTGTCATGGATTTTGTATTGCCTGTTCCACGACTTAGCATTAATGACTACCGCATTGCATGTTAAAAAACATATATATGTTTCATGTAATTTAGTTTTTTTAACAAATATTAATTGATTTTGTCTTTGGGTGATTGGATCTATCAAATGTGTTCATGACAATTACTTTGGTTAATTTTGGAATTTTTGTGAAGAAAAGTGGGCATAAAGTTTTTTTTTAGGCCTATGAACCGCAACTCGTGAAAAAATAGAAGTTGTTAATCAGAGTTAGGGTAATCCATTGAGGTCCTTGGTGTGCATGGTTGAAAATTTACGTATTGGTTAATATGTATCCATTATATGTGTGAATTTTTTTGTCAATAAGCTTGATAAACTCCAATAGATTCTATGTATTGGCAGGTAGACGTCGGTTTCTGGGCCTTATAGATTTGGCTTTAGATACGATCTTGCAAACTGTCCTTTCATTTGTAGAAGGATGAGGGAGAAATTTGGAGGAAAATGAGATGATGAGAAAAGAGAAGTAAAAGAAGAAAAAGAGATGGGATGAGGCGTTGCAATGTCTTACTACACCAACAGACTTGAATTGAAGCCTTATCCCATCTAAGGATGTCGGCTTTATGAGCTCAACTTTTCTTTCAACCCTATTTAAAGTCTTGTTCTTTCTAACTCCATAATCCATCTTGTGGAAGATGACGCGGAGGAATGGCCAAGGGTCAATCCTGAAGCCGAAGCTTATGCCTTTTCATCAATCCATGGAGTTATCAGCAATGGAATCAATACCAAAATGAAAGGAAATCAAGCAAACCAATTTTTTAAATGTATTAAATTGAAGGGATCGCAAGTATACATAGAGGCCTTTTCATTCCCTCATTGTTCTTGCATTAAGACTTTTCTACACCTCAGCCACTACTTTGTCTCCAATTAAGACGGTCAACATGGACTCAAATTCGAAACTATAATGTACCATATCAGTGAATGGGCTATAACTTTGAGGCAACTTAAATTTCCAGTCTTGAGTTTTGTTGGGTAGGTAACTGAATAACCTATCAAACACATCTAGTTTCATGCCATCCAGGCGTCGTTTGACTCTTTGACACTTGGAAATAAGTAGAATGATATAAAATAAATAAAATGGACTTCTAAGAGGCTAGATGTGACAGGGCGCCCTTGTGAATCACATAAGTGTTTCCCAACACTTGAGCTAGTTGGCTAGGTGCTGAATCATTATTATGTCTTTCCTTAATGCTTCTTTTAATGTCTTCATTGGTTTCCCCTTTCACTTAAGTCTTTACACTAGTAATCCTCGGTGGGTTGGTACATGGTTTCTTACATGGTAACAGAGCGGGTTCCGATTCCGTCGTACTTGTGTAGCTCATGTGGCTTTTGCTGTTCTTGTGTAGCCCACGTGACAGGCCTGTCCATGAAATCTGTTGGGCCTGCACGTGAGGGGGGAGTGTTGGGTTGGGACATGTTTTCTTACAATCCTTGAAGAAATTGTATAAGTGTGCATATAATCTTTAGCGTATGTGGCCGTACCTTTTCTAATCACATTCCTTGACATTCTGTTTTATTGGAGTTACCAACAAGTTTCCTCTTCTGTACTGATTTCTAATTCTATCCTCGTAGCTACATGCATCTATCTTAGCATGTGTGTATCAGCCGCACAATTAGAGTTCTCACTTCTTTGTTGTCCAACATTCAGATTCATAAGACAAGATGGGTCCAAATGTAGTCTTACAAAAATGTCTTTTCAACCGAAGTGACACTCAACAATTGCATAACATGCATTAGGTTATCTCAGGCTTTTAAAAGGCGCGCCTAAGCACCAGGCGCATTGAGGCGCAGCAGTTGCGCCTCAGGTATGGGTAGGCGACGCGACGTAGAACGGGCGACAAATAAGCGCACAAGGCGCGCGCCTAATTTCCAGGCATGAAGAACCGCTCCTTACCCCATTGGTAAGGAGTTGGGTTCTTATTGACCTCCCACCTATATATTCCTGCATGTGTATATGCGGGCTTTCTTCCCACTTTGGTGGGCTTCCTTCCTGGGTGTGCCGAGCTTTCTTCCCACCTCGGTGGGCTAGTTTCCCGGGTGTGCCGAGCTTTCTTCCCACTTCGGTGGGCCTCCTTCCCGGGTGTACCGGGCTCTATATAATAATAAAAAAAGGGTCCCAGCCACTGATGCTGGGGTACCAAAAGGAAAAACTTTCCAGGCATGAGGCGCAGCAGGTGTGTACCGGGTTTTTTTTTCATCAAGCAAGTTTAAATTAAAAAAGAAGAAAATGGAAGGGGCTAAATGCAATTTTTCTAACTTATATAAAAGAGGGCAGAAGCCCCATCTTCTGTTGCATCATCAGACGAAAAAAAAAGGGGGAAAAGGAGGAAAAAAGAATAAGAAGAAGAAGAAGCGACATCCTCTGCTGCAGCCTCTCATGTCCGGAAGAAGAAGCGACGCCTCTGCTGCGACGTCCGGTAGTGCTGATACCTCTCACGTCCGGCAGCGACGCCCGCTACTTCCACCAAGCTGCTTCGACATCATCTTCACGTCCCATAGCAACATCCGGCGTCCACTGTTTTTTTTTTTTTTTTTTCATCCCAACTTCCGCTGCTGTTTTTTTTTTTTTCAGCTTCTGCTCCATTCTATTTTTGTTACAGCATGTTGTTTTGCTGCTAGTCTTAACAGTGTTCTTGCTGCTGCTGCTAATTTTTTTAATTTCTACTGCTCTTTTTTTTTTTTTTTGTTTTGCTGCTGTAATTTTTTCAAGCTTTTGCTGCATTCTATTTTTTTTTTTTGTTTTGGTGATCTCTGCTGCTAGTCTTGACGGTGTTCTTGCTGCTTCTTTTTTTTTTTTTTTTTCAGCTACTGCTGCATTCTATTTACTGTTATTGCCGGCATGTTGTTGTTGTAGAGGTCTATATCTCCTTATGCTGCTCCAATCTTCTTTTTCTGCTTATGCTTTTTTTTTTTTTTTTGCTGCTATCTATTTTTTCTGCATTGTTACTGCCTGCTGTTTAAATTGAAAATGCTGTTGTTGCTATCTTTTTCTGGTAGCTTATAAAGATGGCATTGGTTAGCTTGAAAATCTGCAAATGCTGTTTTTTTTTTGCTGCAAATCCCTTTTGTATGCTTGTTGTTTTTAATTCTTTTTTTCAATTGTTTATGGATGTCAGCGGAATGTAGTAGTAAAACGGACCCAGCATGGCAGTATGCACATTTGGAAAATCCACAAAATAATAATAGGTTCAAATGTAATTTTTGTGGCAAAACATCAAATGGAGGTGTTTATTGGGTCAAGCAACATCTTGCTGGGGGTTACAGGAATGTTACTGCTTGTCCAAAATGTCGAGCTGAAGTTAGAGAAGAGATTAGCGAGTACATGACAAAGAAAAAGACAGAAAAAAGAAGAAATGAATATGTTGCCCCATTTTGATGAGTTGGCAAATGAATTGGAAGATGATGATGATGACTTTGTTGAGGTCAATGAACATGGTAAAAGACCTTTGGGTTGGGGTAGTCAAGTTTCTAGTACTCATTCCACTACCTCCAAACCTAAAAGGCCAAAGCAAAAAGTGCCTATGGACGTATTCTTCACTCTCCACCCGGATGCTGTTGGGCAAAACAGAAAAACCCAAGGAAAGCAGACAAGAATTGATGAAAATGACCTGTATAGAAAAGAATTAAGAGAGAGGGCATGCCAAAGATTTGCAAGGTGGATTTATGATGCTGGGCTTCCTTTGAATGCTGTTAATTATGACAGTTTTGGACCAATTATTGAAGTTATTGGGCAATATGGTTCTGGCATGAAACCACCAACTTACCATGAATTACGAGTTCCTATTCTTAAAAAAGAGATGGTGCATACAAATAATTTGATGAAGGATCACCGGGAGGAATGGGCAAAGAATGGATGTTCTATAATGGTTGATGGGTGGACTGACAAGAAAGGGAGGACCTTACTCAATTTTTTAGTGAATTGTAACAAAGGAACCATGTTTGTGGAGTCCATTGACGCTTCTCGCTACTCCAAGGACGCTGAAAAAATGTTTCAGCTGATAGACAAGTTTGTGGAGCGTGTTGGAGAAGTTAATGTGGTCCAGATTGTCACAGACAGTACTACAGCTAATGTATTGGCAGGTATAAGAATCTTCTTTCTTGAAAAAAAGTTATTAGTTAGTAATATTAAAAGAATTAGTTATCTAAAACTCTTTTTTTTCTCTTAATTGGTTTGGTTCTAATAGGAAAGTTTTTGGAGGCAAAGTATCGAAACTTGTACTGGACACCATGTGCTGCCCATTGCTTGGACTTGATGTTGGAAAACATTTTTAAGATACCAACTCTCAAGAGAACATTTGAAAGGGGTATTGCAGTACATGGGTTCATTTATAACTGCCCAACTTTGCTAAATAGGCACTTTACACAATTGAAAGAGTTAATCAAGCCTGCAAAAACTCGATTTGCAACTGCCTTTCTCACTTTAGCAAGAATTCATCAACAAAAGAACAACTTGAGGAAGATGTTCACTTCAGAGAGATGGACAACAAGCAAATGGGCAAAGGAGCAACTGGGAAAAAGGCTGCACAAATTATGCTTATGCCTTCATTTTGGAAGAGTGTTGTCTATGCCCTTAAGGTCTCGGGTCCTCTTCTTCGTGTTCTTAGATTTGTTGATGGTGAGAAAAAACCTCCCATGGGATACATTTATGAGGCTATTAATAGGGCTAAAGAAGCTATTGCAAGTGCTTTTGGTGGAGTGGAAGAAAGGTATAATAATATCTTTGAAATCATTGACTGAAGGTGGGATGTTCAAATGAATCGTCCTTTGCATGCAGCTGGATATTTTTTGAACCCAGAGTTCTTTTATTTAAATCCAAATGTTGAGCAAGATCATGAAGTCATGAGTGGGTTGTATACTTGCATTGCAAAATTGGTCTCAAAAATTGATGTACAAGATAAGATTGGTCAAGAGTTGTTTATTTATATGAAAGCTGAAAACTTATTTGGGATACCTATGGCAATCAGGGCAAGGATGAAAATGTCACCAGGTAAGTTACCATTATATTACAAAATTAGTTTTTTAAAAATATTAGTCAATACTTTGTAAAATTTATGCTAAAAACTTATAATTAACAGCTGATTGGTGGAGGGCATTTGGTTCCAAAACACCAAATTTGCAATGAAAGTTCTTAGCTTGACGTGTAGTTCATCGGGTTGTGAGCGGAATTGGAGTGTATTTGAGCATGTGAGTATTTATCTCAAGTCTAGTGAATTCAAAATATTTTTAATTTGTAGAT
Organism: Litsea cubeba; assembly: GCA_012931725.1. Lineage (NCBI taxonomy): Eukaryota > Viridiplantae > Streptophyta > Magnoliopsida > Laurales > Lauraceae > Litsea > Litsea cubeba. The sequence goes on along the minus strand of CM022946.1, from coordinate 94,590,020 downwards.
ATAATTATATATTTTTTTTTAATTGTTGCAGATTCATAGCAAAAAAAGAAATAGGTTGGATCAAAAACGTCTCAATGATTTGGTATTTGTTAAATACGACAGAGCACTGAAATGTCGATATGATATGCGTGACATACTTGATCCCATTTCTTTGAAGGATATTGATGAAAGCAATGAGTGGTTGCTTGGGAGGATGGATACAGAATTGGATGAAGATGATGAGTTTGTTTTTGATGATATTTTCACATGGGGTCATGTTGCTACAGCTTCTGGAGTTGGGGAGAGTAGTCAAAGAACTAGAGCAACATCAACTTCAAGAGCAACACCAACAGTTTCTAAATCTTCAAATGTTTTTCAATTGGTAGATGAGGAAGATGCAAATTCAGATGACACAGATGAGGAAGATGTGGATGGATATAAATCCAATGATGAAGAAGAAGATTATGATTTACTTGGTGTAGATGTTGAGGATGACTAAGGTCCTCCTTAGGACCATATGTATTGTTGGTTTGACTTTGGACTTGGCTTTTGATGGTTATTTTGCACTTGGAGTGGTGGATGCTTTTATAACTTTTAGAAATCTTTTAATATTTATTGCCTTTTTTGTTATAATTTGTGAATTAATTTCACTTTGCCAATGTTAATTTAAATTATGTATCTATGAAAAAATATCTATTTTTTTATCTACCATGTGCGCCTTGCGCTTAGGCCCCGGGATACCTTTGGCGCCTCGGTGCACCTCTCAGGTCTTTAAAAACACTGGCTTATCTTCACTTTGCCTGGTCTTGTACTAATCTTATTTGCTTTATCCAACTCAAACCATCCATTTTGTTCTATACTTACTTTTAGATGTTGAAATCTATAATACTGTGGTATCAAGTTTGTTTCAAGTCCATTATCTTTCCTACAATCATATTTTCATATGAACTCTTAAGCTTGCACTTGTAGTCCATATGTTCTTCAGAGATTTCCTCATATATAAATGTAAGAACCAAGATGATGTTTCAAAATTGTCAACTGATGCTGAGTAATCATGCTGTCTTCTGTCTGTTTGGAAGTATTGTGGTTACATGGTCTCCTCATTGAGTTAAGCTTTCCATAGAGTTCATCTGCTGTTCTCCATATCGATGACACTAGTGCCATCCAAACTTCTTCCACTTTAATCTTTTCTTGAGTGCATCAAATAGATTGAAGTGGACTGTCATTCTATATGAGAAGCTTGAAAGTACTATACTCTCCCAAATTTACGTTCGAACTTTCAAGTTGTTGATATTTTAAAGAAGGCATTAACAAGTGAGAGGCATCAGATTCTATCATCCTATCATAATTTTAATTCTATATTAGAGGCATTGACAAGAGGCCTCTTGCTGACGCCTCTAATATAGAATGAAAATTGTGAAAATATCACCAAGTTGAAAATCTGAAGGTACTCAGATTTTCAACTTGCTGATATTTTAACAAAGGCGTTGACAATAGGCAGGCGCCGGTCTCTTGTTTGCAAATTGATAATATTCCATCCTTATAGCATAATTTTCATTATAAGAGATGAGCTTGAATGGAAGACTATTACTTTCCCACATGTACCTTTAAATTTTGCCTCTTTTTTTTTTAACAAAGGTGTTAACAAGTGACAGGCATCAGTTTCTTGTTTGCGAATCGATGTTATTGTATATTTGTATTCTTCTAGCGTCAATTTTACGGGGGTGTGAAAGACAAATTGCAGGGTCTTGCAAAGTACCATAAATACTCAGGGTTCACTGCAGTCATTAGATGTGCAATATTATTTGTAATCTCAATAAATTAGACTGTAATCCTATGTGATTAGGTGATAACAAGGATTAGGAATGGATTGCTTCATTTTCCTCTATAAATAGAGGCGTGTCTCTGCTTTGTTGCTGTTGTTTTGTTTCCCTCTCTGGAATCTTCAATGCAAACTTGCTTCCTATACCAACAGTGGTTTGTGTTTTGGTTCTTGTTGTAAGTAACTTTGGCTTTGATTTGTTAATTGAAATTGTCATCTACTACCCATGGCCCGCATAGATTCTTGGCGTGGAAAGGACAGCATCTCAACAGGAAATAAAGAAGGCATACTACAAGTTGGCCTTGCGCCTTCATCCAGATAAGAATCCAGGCAACGAGGTGCAAATTTAATTTTCCTTTGAGTCTGTTTGGATCTTTGTGAAACAAATCAGTGTTACCCTTAAGAACCAGTTTGTCTTATTCTTGCTGTAAACAAGCGCAGGGCAATTGATTTACAAGGTTCCAAATGGGGCTGTAATGCTGGTTGATTTATTTATGTTTTGGCTCTTCACTTGAGTTTATACTTAATTCTGCATTTTAATTACGATGTGTTTCTTCCTCATAGGAAGCCAAAGAAAAGTTTCAGCTCCTGCAGAAGGTGATTTCAGTTCTTGGAGATGATGAAAAAAGATCAATTTACGATCAGACGGGCTGTGTTGATGCTGTGAGTAGTTCTTGAAAGTTGGTAGCTTTTAGTTGAACTAAGAGATTGATCACTTTAATGTATCTCCTTTGTACATTTTCCATCCTCATCAGGACTTAGCAGGGGACGTGGCTCAAAATCTGCAGGAGTTCTTCAGATCTATGTACAAAAAGGTCTCTTGTTTCTTTCTGTTTGATTAATATGGCTCAAGCCATATTATCCCAGATTCTGTGCTTCCTATGTTTTCGTAATTTAATAAGGAATAGTTCTCCATTAAATGCAGGTTACAGTGGCTGACATTGAAGAGTTTGAAGCAAATTACAGAGGATCAGATTCAGAAATAAAGGATTTGAAGGATTTGTATCAAAAGTTCAAGGGCAATATGAACAGGTCTGGAATCTGATCCATGTTATCTTTAAGAATGCAGCATCTCAAATGGTGAGTTTGTTATCTGCAGGCTCTTCTGTACAATGCTTTGTTCAGATGAAAAACTGGATTCACACAGGTTCAAGGATATCATTGATGAGGCAATAGCAGCAGGTTTGGATTTTAATCAATGATTTTTTTTTCCCACTGTGAAGTATTAGCGTACAAACATGGTTCTTACAAAAAAATTGACAGAAGGAGCTCCCAAAACATTGTAGTTATACTATTGCATGATTTTTTCTCTTATTTTTCTTGGTTCTATAACAGTGAGTTTTGCCCTCCTATTAGTTCTGGTATGCTCATGGAAAATGTTATTCACATCTCTGGTCCAACTTTCTAGATTTGAGTACCTTTATCTTTTCTAATATTACTATTTTGATCCCATACTGTGTTTATTGTTTATCAACAAGCTTTCATGATATCTGTTTGTTGGATTTCAGTTGGATGAATCTGTAAATTCCTACTAGCCTTTGCTGGCGGAGTTTCTAATTTGATTTTCTGCCCATTAAGGCGAGTTGAAGACAACTAAAGCGTACCGTCAGTGGACAAAGGAAGTGTCAGAGATAGAACCACCTACGAATCCTTTAAAGCCGAGGGTGAAGTAAGCTGTGTTTTATTTGGTTGCTCATTGTTCATTTATTTGCCTACTATGCTTCTGAACTGATGAGCTATTTATTTTTCACAGGTCAAATAAACAATCAGACACGGATCTAGTTGCAGTCATCTCTCAACGCCGAAGCCAGAGGAAAGAGCAATTTGAGTCGATGTTCTCCTCCATACTATCAAAACACGGTGGGACCACGTCAGGCCGAGAACCAACTGAAGAAGAGTTTGAGGCCACACAGAAGAGGCTCTTAAGTGGTAAAAAGACTAAAAGGCAAAAGGACAAGTAAAGAACAGGAGTCACAACCAAGTTCATCATTTGTGAAATCTTTGCTTCCATTGGAATCTCTTTCACCTACTAGGTGACTTCAGCATCTTTCCATGAATCCCTTTTTTGTCAACTGCATGAACTGTGTGGTGCATTAATGATTAAACCGTAATTTTCTGATGTGAGAGTTGTGTTTATTATGTTTTTCCAGTAAAGTATTTATTTAGGCTTGAGAATTTTTCTTATCCTTGTAATTCCTGTTCAATTGATTTGGAGATTAGATGATCTACGCCACAGCCCATGAAATCTCAGATGACTTTCAATACAAGGCAACTTCATGTCTAATTTGCATTGACATATTTTGTTTTTTTGACATTACAAAATTTTAGGACTATGTGGGGCCTTATTTTGGGATTTTAGCAGGAAAATGTTGATAAAAGTATAACAACTAGAAATAGAAAAATCCTATAGAATATATAAATGAAAAATATGCTAAGAAAAATAAGTGTAACCGATCTCAAAGGCGCGCTAAGGTGCCCACTGATGCGCCCAGCATTCTCTTAGCACCTTCCACCACCTTGTGTATTGGAAGGAATTCAAATTTTACACTCATCCAACTGGTATTCTCGGTTGTATTCAATCAATAAAAGAAAAGGAAAGGAAAAAAAAAAGAAAAGAAAAGAAGAACTGCATTTGTAGAACAATAAAACGAGGTCTTTTTTAATCTATGTCCATCTGATTTGGGATAATTTCTTGCCACTACAGTGTATTTCTGAAGTATATAGAGAATGTAGGTAATCCACTAAAAATAGTGGAAGCATTGCTTTTAAGCATTTTAGATTATATTGATTCACTATTTTCTCATTTAAGTAGTGGAACTTTCTCAATATTTATGGGAGTGCTAGCTAGTCGTAGGCCTGACCATGTTGCAAAATGCACTATATTGTTGCTGTGGTGCCATTCTTTCTTATAAATCCAAGTGTTTTTCTTTTCTCTCTGTAAGCGTTCTAGCTTTAATTGAAAAGGAAAATGAACTTACACAAGCCCATGCCAAGAAAAGCAACAAAAAAGAAAAACCATCTTAATGGAACTTCAGGTTAGGTTACAGTTGTTTGTTTTTTCTTTGTTTTCTTCTAAGGTTTGCAAAAACCAGAAAAAAATTGTATAGGGCTCCATTCTCCAGTGGGTGAATTGGAAAGTAAATTATAAAGGACAACAGTCAGGGGGGAGGGAGACGGAGCTTGTTACAACCAGGAGGTTGTGGGACGTTCAGGATTATAAAAAAAAAAAAAAAAAAAAAAAAAATACAGGTAATACAATATCTTTCCCATTCATGGTTTCCAATTAGGGTCAAAACTTTTAATACCTCATGGGGCCCACCTATCATTAGTCCTACCCCCTTACAGTCACTTAAAATTATAAATTGCCACAACCTAATTTCACACTTACCTGCATTGTATTCACTGTTAGAATTTCATAAAAAAAAAATGTAGTTTAAGAAACTCTTAAACTTTAAGAAGGCCCTTAAATCAATGGTTATGATGTTCCGGTTGAAATGATTTATTGTCCAAAATCTATTCTACAACAAGAATGTTCCATCACACCCAGAGCGCGTAACGGGAATGCCAAAGTGCTAGATTTTAAAATAATTATATGTCCTGAGTGCCTCCGAGCACCTATACAACATAGTGCTTGTGGGTTTATAAATAATTAACCAATGGACACAAATATATCTTATCCATATATACAAGTATCAAAAATGGAGAAAAAAATAACTTTGCAATTTAATCACATAAAATAGACAATAATTTATAAGTCAGAAGAAGTTTCTTCATTCAAAAGATAAATATCAAGCTTACAGAAAAATAAAATCCACTTAAACCAAAGATTATGAACGGTTGAACTGCGCTTTAAGGACGGTTCCGCTCCGAAAATGTCGATCCGCGTTTTCGAAGTGGGATCGAGAAGGCCGTGGGTTGATTTGCATGCATATAAATGTCTCCACATAAACTTTTACTTCTAGTGGGAATTGTGAATTGAGATGCCTCTTAGGTGAAAAATCACCACATATATATAATATATAATATAGGGCAAGGCTCTCCTAAGCGCAACCTTATGATAAATTTTCATAAGCATGAAAATTTTCATAAGCTCAAGCTTGTGGGGCCCACCCTTGGTCCATCCAAGTGGACAAAACACACGACCCCCTGGAATTGTACATGTCCACCAACTTTTTGTCAGATCCGAATTAGCTGGACCTTTGGATTGACTATGCACCAATCTGAATTGATTGTTGACCATAAAACTTTTGAGGTCCAAATGGAGATGATAGAAATCATAGTTGGGGCTGATTTTTTACAAATATGAGGGTTGGAGTCCTTGAAATTCCCCCATCCCTATCCCTATGTGGGTCTCCAGGTGGGCCACACCACATACTTGAGCTTACTATATCCTAAGCTTGAACTTAGAAGAGTTGATATATATATATATATGTAATATTCAGGTGGGAATTGTTTTCATATATTATGTGAGAACTTTTTTATGGGACCCAATTATGGGCTCCATTTGGGGATGGGACCAGAGGGGATGGAAAGATCTATGTGAGACCACCCCAAGTATTAAGTTTGACCCCAAATTCATGCCCCTAACCCCTTCATCCGTGGCCCATAAGTTTAAAGGCTTCATATTCAAAAAAAATATTCAACCTTCGATACAACGGTTCAGTCCATTCGGATGTGTGTCAATCCTTGGGATTAGTGACTATCAGGGAGTTCCCAATTGGTTGCTAGGTTTGGATGGACTGCTAGTTGGGCCCTGCAAAAAAGTTCTTATTTAATAGGCGAGAACTAGTTCTCATTTGAATATTTCCATCTATATATATTTTACAAGAGTAACTCTCATACTATCACAAGAGTAAGGGAAAAGGGACCCATTGGATTCAAGCTATTGGCATTGGATTCAATGGATCTCTCCCTTACTCTCATGATAGGTCGAGGGTTACTTTCATATGAGCATTTTTCATATATATATATATATATTATTTTAAAAACATGGAAAATTCTCAAAAACTCCCCTATCTCAAAAGGAGAGTTTTTGCCCCTATCGAACAGCGAATGGTTTGTTAGTAAATTAAGAGATCCACATTTATAGGAGAATATTTAGGAAAGATAATCGGATATGTGTATCACTGAAGACACGTGTCACACTTTTATTGACTAAAAAATGGGGTTTTTTTAGGAGAGTTTTCTAGCGTAAGTCAATGGTTGGACCCATGAGAGGATATGTACACATGGTAAGAGAAGGATTAGAAGACACTCGCACACAAGGGGAGGGAGGGAGCACTCGATAGTTTCTTTAACTCATGTGATATTTATGATAGTTTTGGCCAAGAAGCCAAGGAAGGGACATTTATGACATGAAGTCATGATATTGTGATAGTTTCATATATTGCACCACTGCAGCAGTTTCTGTATGAGGTTGTGCAGCTTTTTTTCAGCATAGAAAAAGGTCATTTTCCATTGAGGAAAATGAAATCTGTTGTTCGACAAACCCCAAGAAAATCATCAGACCCATCCATTTTTCTTTTCCATGGGAGGGTTGAAACTTGAAAGACTTATAATAGTGGAAAAACCTCACAGATGCTGTTGATTTTGAAATATCTCTCAATTTTGTCTTCTATAAGTTCTTATTTCCATTTATAAAGTTTATCAGTCTAACCAAAAAAAAGGAAAATTGCAAATTCTGGATCATATGGTAAAAAGAGCCCAAATTATTGATCTCACTCTGATAATGGGAGAAAAAAAACTCATATCATTGATCCAATGGATGAAAGATGTGAATCATGAAACAAACTGTGAAGATCCTCTATCTAATGGTAGAAAAGAAGCAGAATACTGATTTGATGGTGGACAAATATCATGTCATCTATCTAATGACAAAATTGATGTCACTACTAGAAATCTTCCCTTTGGCGCACCAGAAAGCGGGCGGCCGCTTGCTGCGGTCGCAATTAATATCATTAGCGGCCGCCAGATGTCCCATTAGCGAAGCCCTTCTTATATACCACCCCGAAACCCATTTTCCCTTTCACTTTTCCCTTCCCCCTCTTTTTCCCCCTGCTCCCGCGCTCTGCCCTCTTCCTTTCCCGCTCCCCGTCTCAGTTTTCATTTTCCCCCATAGTCGTCTCTCTCTCGGTCTAGCTCCTGCACTCCGCCATCTTCCTTTCCCTCTCCCGGTTTCACTTTTCATCTTCCCCCACACCCGTCTCTCTCTCAGTCTCTCCCCAGTTCGCTTCTTTTTCTCCCGGTTGTCATCTGAGCGCTCGATTTCTCCGACGAAGGCAGCCCATTTCGCGCGAACTCTCCGACATCTCTCCCTGTTGTCATCTCGTCTGCGCGACCTCTCCGAGAACGGGGACCTCTTCGCTACGAATCTCATCTCCTCTCGTCTCTCTCTACCGGTGCGACGCCAAGGAAGAAGCCTATCTTTCTCTCTCTCTGGACTGCAGACCCTAACCACGGTGAGTTGTTTTTAAACTCCTTTATTTATTTATTTTCTGATGTGGGTTTTGATGCATGTTTCTTTGCTTCTTTTGTGGTGGGAATTTTTTTTTTATCAAACAATCTTTTGTAATGTTGGGGTTTGATTTAAGGGTTGTTACCTGTTGCTTCTAATTTTCATATATGAAAAAACCCACTTGTTGTTTTGTGTTGTTAGTTCAGGTGTGTGACTGTTACAGCATTCTATTGATATGTCTCTCTTCTTAGTACCATTAGTTCTAGGGTATACTATTTCTTCAAGTTTTAAGGGTATGATTTGTTAAGGTTTTGGCTCGTTCAGGTTAGGGTTTGGGTTTCAGTTACCTATGTTTAACTTCTTGATGGAACTAACTACTAAGCCAATAAAGAACCTCACAGTTGAGCAATATACCATGGAATTGTAACACTTACACTTGTAAGTCGATACATAATATGGAAATGTCATGATTGACAGATGATGATATCAGATTCGTGACTAGAAGTTCAATGACCTGTATTATAATTTGAATTTTGATGGTTTTCATGATATTCTAGTTTATTATTGAAAAACAACTTGCTTTATTGCTTTCTGTATTCATACGGTTATGTGTTGTGTGATCTTAAATAGCTGAGATGGTTGTGAGATTATCAAAGTGATGTAGTGAAGTGGTTGCATAGTCTGTATGGACACGGTACAATTGCAGCAAATAGATAATTGAAAGCAAGGGAAAGATAATCTATGAGAATTGTTACGTTGATGTGAGCATAGGGTTCTTATCACGCCAACTCAAGCATGACAGTCCATTAAGTACAATGAGCTTTGCTTGAAGAGAATCAATTCTTGAGGAGATGAGAGGCTTTATGAAGATGTCCGCTACCTTGCCATGAGTAGAGACATGTCGTACATCAAGTTGACAATTGGAGACAACATGGTGAATGAAGTGATGTCAACTTGAACATTTTTGCACTGGCCATGAAAGATCGGATTAATAGAAATGTAGGTAGCACCGATCCTATCACACCAATCAGTCAGTGACTGGGTGGAGAGAAACCATGTTCGCGCAGTAGACAGTAGAGTGAACCCAAAGCAATTCGCATATGAAAAGAGCAATGCCCTGTACTCATCCTCAGTTCTAGAATGGACCACCATCGCCTGTTTCTTAGAGCTCTTATAACAAGGTTAGAGCTAAGGACGATCCCATAACCACTAGTCTAATTGTTATCATCAAGGCAGCCATTCCAATCACCATCAATTTAACCATGAAGAAGAAGGCGTCTAGCAGCACAGAGAAAGTGCCGAGTAATAGTTTGTTTGAGGTAGAAAAAGAATACCCAATGATCTTCAGTTGGTGAGCGCATGAATTGTAACACCTTATTTACAGCAAGGGCAATGTAAAGTCTGGTGAAGGTGAGAAATATAAAGAACTAGTAATGCTGCAATAAGGAGTTGGGTACTATAATAGGAGAGACCGAGAAAATCGAGATAGAGTACCACTGGTGGACATTGGTGTTGAAACAGGTTTGGCACCATCCATTTTAGTATTAAAATATATATATAGTGAATCGTTCGAGGGTATAGTGACTCGTAGGAACTGACGGCTTGCAAATAGGACTCCCGGTTAGAGAATTACGAGCGAAAACATCGGATTTTCCAACACTTAGGCTCGAAAAAGGCCCGTCGGGGGTCCGGAATGCAAAATGGCCCCCCGAAAAAATTCAAAACTGACACGAGCACTTCACTCGATGGTAGAGTGACTCATAGGAACTGACGGCTGGCAAATTGGACTTCCTGTTAGAGAATTACAAGCGAAAACATCGGATCTTCCAACACTTAGGCTCGAAAAGGCCCGTCGGGGGTCCGGAACGGGAAACGGCCCCCGGAAAAATTCGAAACCGGCACGATCACTTCGCTCGAGGGTAGAGTGACTCGTAGGAACTGACGGCTCGCAAATTGGACTTCCGGTTAGAGAATTACGAGCGAAAACATCAGATTTTCCAACACTTAGGCTCGAAAAAGGCCCGTCGGGGGTCCGGAATGGGAAACAGCCCCCGGAAAAATTCAAAACCAGCACGAGCACTTCGCTCGAGGGTAGAGTGACTCGTAGGAACTGACGGCTCGCAAATTAGACTTCCGGTTAGAGAATTACGAGCGAAAACATCGGATTTTCCAACACTTAGGCTCGAAAAAGGCCCGTCGGGGGTCCGGAATGCGAAACGGCCCCCGAAAAAATTCGAAACCGGCACGAGCACTTCGCTCGAGGGTAGAGTGACTCGTAGGAACTGACGGCTCGCAAATTGGACTTCCGGTTAGAGAATTACGAGCGAAAACATCGGATTTTCCAACACTTAGGCTCGAAAAAGGCCCGTTGGGGGTCCGGAACGGGAAACGGCCCCCGGAAAAATTTGAAACAGGCACAAGCACTTCTCTCAAGGGTAGAGTGACTTGTAGTAACTGACAACTCGAGATTTTGACTCCCAAATTGCTCGTATAGTTGAAATGTAGGTTTAACTTAAAACTTAGAAAATCAGGGTCCGTTTGGCATCGTGCCATTTGGATGTTCTCATGTTCCCACGAGATAAGGGGGTAGAAAACATGTTTGGTATGTGTAAATGATTATTTTGAATTTTGTTCTCATGGGAAGGAATCTCAAAATCTTAACCCACCAGCATAAAAAAGTTGGAACAAAAAAACTTTATTTTTTTTAAGAAACAACTTGCTGGCACAATTGTTTCTTTCTTATCTCTTGCCTTTTAAAGAATATCATTTGAAGATTCTAAATCCCCTCACTTATCATAAATGTAGGCCCCACGTTCACAATCCCAAAGGAGGTGGCCCAACTTTATAATTCCTAGAGGTGGGTTACATGGTCACAATCACAAAAGATGGCCCCTATTATAATTCTATAATGGTGGGACCACATTATAAATTGTTTATAAAGGTAGGCATCACGTTGCAATTTCTCTAGGTGGGTCTCGTGTCCACAATCACATTTTAATAGGGGCCCTATGTTTGGATTTCTAAATGTGGGTACCACATTGTAATTTTTTAAAGGTGGGTCCCGTGTTCACAATTAACAAAAAGTATGGCCCCACATTTTAATGATGGCCCCATGTTCGGATTTCTAAATGTGAGTACTACTTTGTAATTTTTTAAAGGTGGGTCCCATGTTCACAATTAACAAAAAGTATGGCCCACATTATATATAATTCCTATAAAGATGGCCCACATTATAGATTTTATAAATGTGCTACTCCCATGTTCTAATTTTTAAAGGTGGGCACCACATTCTAATTTCTAAAGTGGGGCCCTGTGTCTACAATTACAAAAAATGTGGCTCCATTTTGTAATTCATAAATATGGGTCACATGGTCTCCTTTGCAAAAGGTTGACCCACGTTATAAATCCTATGAATATGAGCCCATATTCTAATTTCTAAAGGTGAATCCCATATTTACATTTACAAAAAGTTGGCCCACATTATAATTCCCATAAAGGTGGGCCCACATTATAAATCCAATGGATATAGGATCCATGTTCTAATTTTTAAAAGGCGGGTAGCCAGGGTACCACGTTGTAACTTATACAGGTGGGTCCCATATATGATAATACTAGTACTTGCAAATAATAAAAGGTGGGATCCCACATTGTAAATCCTATGTTTGCTCGTTGGAGCAAAACTTTTATAATGTTACCAAACAAGTTCCATACAGCATGTTTTTAGTAGAGTAATTTAATATAATGTTGCCAAACAAGTTCTGCAGAGTATAAACTCGGCACAACCTGATCTCAGCACAACCTAATCCGAGCACAAACTGAAAATAACACTAGAACGATGCCAAATAGGCCCTCAGATTCCGAGCGCCCAAACCGAGGAAAATGGGCTCCGGTGTCTATGAAACTAGACGGGCACGAGCCCATGGTCATTCCTGACCTGCCGTAACTGACGGCTCGAGATTCCGACTCCCGAATTGCTTGTATAGTTAAATCGTAGGTTTAACTTAAAACTTAGAAAATTAGCCTCGGAGCGCTCAAACCGAGGAAAACGAGCTCCGGTGGCCGTGAAAATGGACGGGCACGAGCCCATAATCATTCCTGAATTGCCGGAACTGGCGGCTTTAGATTCTGACTCTCGAATTGCTTATGTAGTTGAAACGTAAGTTTAACTTTCAAAATTTTGCTCTTAATACTTAATTTTATTTATATTTACTATATATTCATAATTATTATCATTAACTATTAATATTTGTTTTCCTTTTTTGTCTTCAGGTTTGAGAGCATCGGATCGATCACGGCACCCCGCCCAGCAAATATATTTATTTTTATTTTTTTAAAGTGTATTTGTAATGATTATAATTTGTTCAATCATTTGTAATGTTTTAAATGTTTTTAATATAAGACTTTGTTTTGTTATTAGTATTTTTAATTGAATGTTATAGTTGTAGATATATAATATATTCAGGTACAAATACAGGTAAAAACAGCATGATAAAAATTGAGAAATTTGAAAAGAATTATTTAAAAAAAAATAGCATTAGCGACCGCCATTGCGGTCGCAAATGGCGGTCGCAAAAAAGGAAATGCTAAATTAAAAATAAAAATAAAAAGAGCATTCGCTAAAGGCTGTACTAGCGGCCGCAAATAGTCAAAACATTGGGAAAATTTTTTTTAAAAATTAAACAAATAGTATTAGCGACCGCTACTTCTATGGCGGTCGCTAATAGTTATATATCAGTATTTAGAAAATAAGAAAATTACATTAGTGACCGCCATTTATACCTTTAGCGACGGCTGGTAGCGGCCGCTAAAAGGGGTCGCGCGGTCGCTAATGCTTTTTGCGACGAAGTTTCCGCGGCCGATATTTGGCGGTCGCTAGGCGGTCGCTAAAGAGTATTAGCGACCGCCATTTGACTTTTAGCGACGGTTAATGGCGGCCGCTAAAAGTCTGTTTTCTAGTAGTGGAACATTGATGCAAATGTGGATAAGCCTTAAATCATGAATCCAACATATAAAAAAAAAATGTGACCATTGCTTGAAAGTTGGAAAAGTCTCAACCATCGATCAAAAGGCAAATATATTGATGATTGATCTAAGAGTGGATAAGTCTCAAATCATTGACTAAATAAAAAATGAGATGTGGATTTCTGATCCAACGGTGGAAAAGCCTCAAATAATTGATTCAACACCAGAAAAAAGATGTGAATCATCAATCTAATGCTGGAACAACAAAAAACCATTGATCAAATGACAGAAAAATGGTGAAAAAACTTAAATGATTGATTTAATGGCAAAAAAAGATGTGGTTGATTGATCTAACATTGATTTGAGGAGATCAATGATTATTTGAGTCTTATCTACCATTAGATCTATGATCTATTTCACTTTATTCATCAATCAGAGACCTTTCCACCATTAGATCGAACATTGAGAAATCTTTTATACAATTGGATCAATCATTTGAGGTCTTTCCACTATTAGATCAATGATTTACCTCTTTTCTACTGTTTGATCATCAATTTAAGGCTTTTTCATCCATTAATTTGATGACACGAATCATTTTTGTCATATTAATGATGATTTAAGGTCTGTCCATGTTAGACTGGTGATTTGCATCTTTTGAACAATTGCAATGATGATTTGAGACTTTCCTCCAACTAATCAATAGTATGCATATTTTTATCCGTTAGATCAGTGAATTAAGGCTTTTCCAACCTTAGATAGATGATTTTCTTCTTTGATAGTTGGATCAATGATTTAAGAATATTCTGTATGCATACAAATGGTTTTCTTGTATATGGCATTGAATTTACCATTCGAGCATTTTCATTGCTAGATTAATGATAATCCTCTTATTTATGGTTATTTTGACAATCCTCTTTGTTTATGTCTTTATATCAATGAAGCAATGTTTTCATCCTTGGATCAATCATCTACATGTTTTCTTTTGATATAGGGATGATATTGGGATTTTTTCTACATTTAGATTGATGATTCACATCTTTTCTTCAATGAGATGGATAATTTGTGGCTTGTACAATGTTAGATCAATCATCAACATAATTAGATCAATGACTCACATCTTTTCTGTTGTTGGATAATTTGCTTATTAGGTTTTCCACCCTTAGATCTATGATCTACATCTAATCTACTTTACAATGAATGGTTTGATCCGTGTCCACCGTTAGATTGATCATCAATATCCTTTCCTATGTTGGGTCATTGATTTGAGGTTTTTCGACCATCCGAATAGTGACCCACATCCATTTGTCCTCGGATCAACGATCTAACCCTCAGCCACCATTAAATTGATTTGAGGCTTACCGACTCTTTGATCAATGTTCCATAATGATTTGATGATATTTTACAATTAGATCAATTATCTACTTCTATCTCATCTTTGGAAGAATACTTTGAGGCATTTTTACTATTTGTAAGATAATTCATATCTTTAGGCATTGGATCACTGAATGATGGTTTTTCAGTCATATCGATGATCCCATGTTTTCAGTAGTTGGATAAATGATTCAGGCATTTCCCCCAGTTTATCAATGATATGCATCTTTTCTTCTGTTTGAGAAAAGGGTGAGGATTTTCAAACTTATGACCTGTTTTGAGACAAGGGTGATAATTTTTTCACTCATGGGACTCTTGTATTTTTGCTTTTGGGGATCAGAAAATTGTGCTGGAGAATTGTTGAAGGGGCTGGATAAACCTGTTATTATAACTTGGTTTGTTTCCAAACTAATGCTACCAAATTCTTCTCCGGTCTTATGGTTTATGGCTTTCGATGTAGAAATAGTTTAAAAGATAGGAGGATCGAATCTTGGTATGCACAGATAAAACCCATAAAAGAGGTATTTCAAAATACCTCAATTTTTTTCAATCAATTCTTCGTATTAAATTATTAGAGAAGGAGATGACATTTTGGATAGAAGGTTCGAATATGTTAAGGTACCTGGCTACCTGCCCAGGGTTATAAAAATCAACTGTTTTTTTTATATTTTTTTTTTATAAGAGGTGTTTCAAAATACCTCAGTTTTTTAATCAATGTCTTCAACTCTTATTAAATTATTAGAAATTTCCCGTGCCTGAAGGCACGCACACCACCGGACCTTGATATACTTCAGACCGACCAAACCTAAGTTCCATGCGTCTCGAAAGCAAGTCCAACTATAAAATGGATTCCACAAAAAAAAAAAAAAAAAATCCAATTGATTGGCAAATGATATAATTCCATTCATTCATTTATTCTTAACAAAATTGAATCATGAAATCTTTCACCCAATTTGCTCATCTCATATTCTTATCTTGGTCCCATCTCATAATTAATGAAGTAGTGCTTTTTTTTTTAAATGAAGAAGGGATGGCAATACCTATAAATAACTCAAACTTGCTGACCCTTTTTTCTTTTGATGGGGATGGCAAAAAATTGTAAATTTCTCTAACTTTTAGCCTATTTTCTTTTAACTGAAAAGGGGATGGCAATACCTGTAAATAACTCTAAGTTGCTGCCTCCTTTTGCATTCCCCTATTAAATCCAAGGGTCCAAAATATCCCTTAGATTTATATATATAAATCCAAGGGCTCAAAATGTCCTAGGATTGAAAGTCTGCTCTCCCATATATAGATTAGAGAAGGAGATGACATTTTGGATTGAAGGTTTGACTATGCAAAGGTACCTGCTTAGGGTTTTTTTTTTTTGTATATTTTTATACGTAATTTTGGAGGTAGTAAACTTGATGTATTGTCATAAGTTGAATGATATATTTATTTTAGAGAAAAATAAAAAAATAGAATCGGTTTTGGAACTAGATCTCAGTCCTCTAAGTAGATCCGATTCCGAAATCAGATCCGGATTTTCTATCGAAATAGGGTCTAAAATCAACAAAATAGATTTCAAATCGAAAATGGACCCTGAAGTAGAACCGTTATTCAGAAATAGGTTTGGTTTCGGATCTAGTATGGTTTCAACCTAGAACCATTTTGTTTGCAACCTTAAACCTACCACAGCGAAAAAGATACATATTTTTCAAAACATATTCATATTTGTTAGGTTTAATTATTCCTTTTTCTTCTATTGACATATCTGTCTAGTGGTGATTAATAAAGAATTAAAAACCACGAAAACATTTTAATTGATTAGAAAGTTTGCCAATCTAGAAAAGAGATGACAGTCTGGATAGAAGATTTGAATATGCAAGGGTATTAGGGTAGCCTGCCACAGTGAAAAAGATTCATATTTATAAAAACATACTCATATTTATTAGGTCTAATTATTCTTCTTTTTTTTTATCCTATTGGCATACTCCGTGGAGCGGTGATGAATAAGCTGAAATAAAGCCCTTATAAATGTAGACAGCTCCATCTTTGGAATGGTTTGAGTCTTTAGAAAGTATGGCCAAGGTGCATGAAAACAACTTGAGCTCACTGACCTTGTTGATAAAGTTTACCATCTTTAACACTATTTTGTGAAATATATGTTATTTGCCAGTCCACAGAAGTAGTAAGGCACCAACTCCACCATGGAAGACTAAAGAACAAGCAAGACGTGCTAGGTATTGAGGGATCTCAATATCCAACCCATGTTTGTCTTTTGCGTAAGTCCTTGTATGGGCTCAAACAAGCACCAAGGGCCTGATTCAACCGTTTCACTACCCATCCGGCAACTCTTGCTTCTTGAGCATCTATAGTTGATCCCTCCATGTTTATATGGTTTTATGGGGACAAATTCATCGTGCTTTTATAATACGTTGACGATATTATCATAACTGGTAATAATACAACTTCCCTCCAATTTTTAATCCATCAACTATCTTTCGTGTTCTCAATGAAGGATCTGGGAACTACTTCCTTGGTTTAGAGGTTCATCGATCCAGTGATGGCATATTTCTTCGGGGCATTCGGCGACGGATCTCTGAACATTTCACTTTATTGCCTTAGATCCACAATCTTTTTTCATAATGGATACGTCATTTTTTCAAATTTGAAGACCTAAAATGTCTAATTTACCCTTTCTTCAAAATCATATCCCTCTATTAGTGGGATATCCATTAATAATGGTCAACTACCATTTAATTGACCACAATTAATGAAATCTCATTAATGAGATTTTCAAATAAATTCTAAAAAATACAAATAAATTTCAAAAGAACACAAATAACTTTTAAAAAATGCAATAAATTTAAAAAAGAACGTAAATAAATTTAAAAATATGCAAATAAATCTCAAAAGATCCAAATAAATTTAAAAAAATATAAATAAATTTCAAATGACACAAATAAATTTCAAAAGATCCAAATAAAATTTAAAAATATAAATAAATTTGAAAAGACGCAAATAAATTTGAAAAGACGTAAATAAAATTTCAAAAAACGTAATAAATTTCAAAAGAACAAAGATAAATTTAAAAAGACGCAAACAAATCTCAAAAGATCCAAATAAATTTCAAAAAATGGAAATAAATTTCAAAAGACGCAAATAAATTTCAAAAGATCCAAATAAAATTAAAAAAATCTAAATAAATTTCAAAAGACACAAATAAATTTCAAAAGATATAAATAAAATTAAAAAATGCAAATAAATTTCAAAAACCGCAAATACATTTGCCCAAACTACGATAAATCAATTTTTCAAATTTTATAAAAATTTTCCAAAAACTCAAGTATGTTTTCCAAACCTATAAATTTAAAACAACGCAAATAAACTTCAAAAGACATAAATAAAATGAAAAAATGCGAATATATATAAAAATATATAAATAAATTTAAAAAAAATCAGATAGATTTGTAAAAAAGAACTTAGATAAATTTGCCAAAAACAAAGAAAGATTTGTCAGAACTCAGATAAATTTGCCAGAAACTCGGATAAATTTGCCAAATGCTCAGATAAATTTTTCAAAAACTCAGATAAATTTTTCAAAAATGACATAACAACCCTGTTGCCTTCTTTCTTTGGCGATGGCATAGCACCGTCGACTACATTCGGATCTCACGGTGGGGTCTAGCCGAAAAAACAACCCAACTTCTGAAACGGGTTAGGTCGAACCTGACCTAGAACCAACCCGGAACTGTTGTAGAGCCCATGCCCACCTTCTTCTTCTTCTCCCGTTCTGGTTATGCAACAAGAACTAGAATACACTGTTGCCAGTAGAGGTCCTCTTCTTCTCCAGTCAAGGCACGACGGCAGCGGCGACGACCCTCCTTCTCCGTTGACGAGTAGTGGCAGCGGCCCACCTTCTTCTTTTTCTCCCATTCTGGTTCTACAGCAATAACCAAAAGACACTGCTGCCAGTAGTGGCTTCTTCCTCTTCGGTCAAGGCATGACTACAGCGGCGGTGACCCTCCTTCTCCATCGACACGCAGTGGCAACGGAGATCAGCCCCTAGATCCATTGTGTGAAAATCCAGAAAACTTGGCCTCATTGCATATCCACTATTGATCCACTCCAATGAGCTCAAAGACCTAAAGCTTACACTTTTTTGCAATGGCCTATAGAAACGGATCGATCTTTTTCCTCATTCAAAGTCCCCTCAACCTGTGCGGAAGGAACCTTAACATCTGACCTTGGAGGATAAGGTTCTTCTATTGCAGAATTTGCCATGAGGTCCTACTTGCACTCGTAAAAGACCTCGCTCATCAGATGCTCACTTTGAATTGATTCAATATCAGTGACCCTGATCGTCTCCGCAGAGATGACATCTTCCCCATTTGAAATCATGGACATGGCAGCAGCCATGTGTCAAGTCCTAGTATTGGTTCTTCCACGATGGGCTCTAGAGCTTTAAACAAATCTCCTTCTCCACCCAAGTCATAATTATAAACAGTGGAGGTTGGAATGATGTTGCTCTATTAGTTCTGCTCGATCCGGAAAATGCCACTCTAAAAGAAGAGGGATAATACAAATTTTAAAATTTGAAATTTCAAAATTTGATGCCTAAAATGATTGAAAGGGTAAATCGGTCATAAAAAATATATCCAGGGACCTCTCGCCGCAATATGTCCAGCTGCATGGACTACAGGCCTTAAAAAGTTTTTCCTTGGACTGGAGGCTAAATACATTCACTTATAGGGACCTTTCGCTAATTTTTCCTATTTCTTTCCCAAACAAAATATGTTCTAGATCTACTACAAAGATTCAAAATGGAAGGGTCTAAACCATATTCTTCTCCTGTCGTTGGTGGAAGTAAATTGAGCGTGTATGATGGTGATCCTCTTCCTGATCCAACTGAATATCGTAGTGTTGTGGGTGCATTACATTATTTAACTCGGACAAGACCTGACATTGCTTTTGCGGTCAACCAAGTTTGCCAATTTATGCACAACCCTACAACTGAGCATTGGACAGCAGTCAAATGCATCATTCGATATATCAAAGGCACACTTACTCATGGTCCACATTTTACTAAGTCAAAGTCTGTTATTACATGCTTTTCAGATGCAGATTGGGATGGAAACCCGGATGACAGAAGGTCTACTTCTGGTCAATGTATGTTTTTTAGCCAAAACTTAATTTCATGGAGTTCGAAGAAGCAAACGACGGTTGCAAAGTCTAGTATCCAATCTGAGTATCGGTCTCTGGCCCACACTGCAGCCGAGTTATCTTGGGTCCTATCTCTTTTCAAAGACTTACACCCTCCAATTGCCCATATTCCAATTATTTGGTGCGATAATATCGGTGCTCTTTCACTTGTATCCAACCCAATTTTTCATGCTTGGACAAACCGCATTAAAGTTGATAATCATTATATAAGAGAAAAAGTGCTTCAAAAGGAACTCATTGTTCGCTCCGTGTCCACACTTGGTCAAGTCGTTGACATCTTCACCAAAGGACTCACTACAGCCCAGTTTCTACTTCTTCAGGACAAGCTCATGGTTCGACCAAGACCCATTAGCTTGAGGGGGCATATTAACCAACCTAAGGATGCAATCAATCGAGCCCACTCCTGAATAATAGGTATCTTAGCTAATGGTAGACGTTTGCACTCATTTTCATATATAAATAATGTAAATGTGTAGTGGTCATGTATCATCACCTTTATTTATGACCTGTTTTTAGCCTCTCATTTGCACAATAATATAGGTGGTGAGATATTTAACATAGTAGTGTAGCTAAGCAATAGTAGAAAAAGAATATATAAAAGAGGCTGTGGGTTTGAACCCAGCCCCCATCAACAATATTTTTTTTCTCTCACTTACTCATGATTTGAACCGTCCATCTTCTTTTTAGGGCTAAGAAACCCTAAGGCGTTTAATTTCATCAACTCATGTACTCATGCATTTTAAGAAACTCCAAAAAAAAAAGTATCCCACATATATATATATATATCTAATTTTCTACATTTTTATGGGCCCTAATTCATGATCTAAACCGGCTAATATTCTTGAAACAATGATAAAGATCAAAATATTTAATTTCTGATCTTAATTCTTCATGGGTTTTAAGAAACTTACGAAAAACATCAAAAGAAAATCCCAAATACATCTAGATCAACTGGATGTACTCATTTACTCATGTGAAGATAGTAATTTTTGACAAAAATAGTAATATATTTCATATGTGTGACATTTGCATATGAAACAATTACATATGTAAAACCTATGTGAAAGGCAAATGATTCCTAAAAGAAACCCTATATATGTTGGTGCTCTTGTGTTGATGCCTCGCATGGTTCGAGATGGCCATTATATGCGATGACCATTATATGCATATATATATATATATAATCGTTGAAATTATGGGCCATGGATGAAGGGGTTAGAATTTTCAAATGGGCCTCAGATTTTCTTTAGAGTTAGGGCCCATCCAGATCTTTCAATCCCCTCCAGTGCCATTGATTGACGGGAGATTTGAAAATCTAATTCTTGAATATTTTTCATAAAATACCTTTCTTTCCTTTTATCTTTAGCTCATTAATTAATTGAAAATCTCCGTTCTGTAGTGGCTCTCTTTCTTTCTATCTCAGGCTCATCATGAAATGTGACTCTCATTCTGCAAACCACCTCAAAATCCAAGAGTGATGATGTTCTCTTTCCTTCCCACTTCAACTCATTCTGCATCGATTCCAAGCTCACCATCTGTATGTGTTGAATCTACCACTCGATATCTTCAGGTCTTTCCCTCTCTATCACAGTGTGGTTTTTTTTTTTTTTTTATCGGAGGGTTCCCAATCCTTTGGGCTGGACTAATTTATCTGGCCCCAGAGGGAAGCCGGGTAAACTCCCCTGTAGCCCCCAGTGTGGTAGTGTTGTTTCGAACATACAACTTCCAGGTGCAAACCATGGTCCTAGGCCAACCGAGCTGCCCCTTGGGGTTTATTCCCTATTCATCTTCAATATGAGATCTCTAATTTTTTAAATACATTTATTGATGTAGTGTTGTTGGGGTTTATTCATTTTACAATCTAAAGCGGGTTTTGTATTTTTCTATATTTTGTATAGTTTTTTATTATTGAGTGTGTATTAGAAGGCTATTGTTATTTGAATCTTTGATTATTTTTTTAACTTCAAGTGTTTTTTTTTTAATAATGCAATTAAGTAGTTTGATTACTATGATATTGTTCTTCTAAGATCCAGGACTGCATGTATTTACATGAATAAGAGAGATTTTAAGGTTTAATTAGTTTTTTCATCATCTTTGAAAGATCTAATTCTATTCAATTTAAATAGGTGGCTAAGGTTAAGCACACCTACTATTGATCGATCTGATATTATAATATTTATGAAATATCACATTTATATTATATTATAAAATATTGTTATAATATTCTTACTACCCGGGTTGGCCCTGGGCCACTCTCACTATTGTATGTGTACACATGCAAATGGTCCACACTCATGGGACACCCTTGAATCACACCGGTTCCATTTTTTACACCCATTCGAAAATTTGGACCATTGGATTAGGATGATCAGATGGGGCATATACTATGTACATAGGTAGGCCCCAACCAGATGAAATCCCCCTAGTCTCATCCTTAAGTGGGCCCCACAGTCAGATGTGTATGGAAGCTATATATATATATATATATCTCATTATCCTATGCATAGCTCTGAGCACACAGCGTTGTGGGGCCCACATGTCGGCCCACCTCTGGATAGGGCCTCAGGGGATCTGAAGATCTGGCTGGGCCCCTCCTATGCACAAAAAAATTAGTCCCAATTTGATCATCCTAACCCTATCATCTAGGGCCCATATTTCAGTCCATTCCAATGGGTATACAGTCGATCCAACAGTGAGCGGGTGGAGGTTTTTCTGGTCCACTTGGATGGACTAGAAGCTAGGCTTCACTAAGGGTGCACATTATGCGCATCGAACGTATAGGCGGGCGCACCTGCAAATGTCTCACATCAATCCTTAGTGTGGACTTCCTTTGGGGCCCATTAAGGGCCACCCTAGTCAAGGGAAATGTGGGGGTATCGAAAGATATAGATGAGGCCTACATATATGTAAAATTCTGGCTGTATTAGATCATCATAACTCCTCCTCAAGTTTAATGGTTTTAGAAAGCACATTTTATTTTTTAAAACTTCAATCCAACGGCAACAATTCAATGAGTGTCAAATTTGATCCCGTACTAATTCAAGGAGACAATAAATGTGAGGGGGTTTAGTTGATCATAGGGTCCCAAATGTTAAATAGCGATCAATACGAAATGTCTTATATAGCAGACATCCTTAGGCGATCCTTGCCCCCTAACACACACAAATATACTATATACTTCCCTTATGAAAGAGAAGAAGTGGTGCTGGTTCTCAACACACTTGTGGGCCCCACCTAATTCAAGAAGGACCTACTTCTTCGTTTGTATACGCACCTCCGTGGAACCATCATGCAATTCCAATAAGTGGCTTAGCTTATGACTCCACTTAAAGTTGGGCAGACTATTAAGTTTGCACGCCAATAAATCCTTTCCATAGTTAGATAATTTGGGAACAGATTGAACAACACATGTAAATCAACTGTAATATCATACTAATGGACATGATTGTGTAGTTTGGTAATATGTATATATGAGCAAACATTTTTGCATTGATCCGTAATAACTAATTGAAAATTTCTATTTGTACCCACCATTTTTTTTTTTTTTAGCACACCCACTTATATGAAAAAATTTGCAGGGATTGTACACATATGGGTGAGCTCAGCAAAAATGGTGGGTGCAAATAGAATTTCCATAACTAATTATGAAGGACCACATTGAATAATATTTAAAATATAAAAAAATGTTTTTGTTATATTAGGCAGCTTGGGTCATAATGGCCTATAACAAGTTGCAAGTTATAGGGGTGCATCCCATCTAATAAAAAAAAAATCATCTAATAAAAAAAAATCAAACCCATGTAATAAGAAAACTCGGACCTGCCTCACTCAAAATTTCAAACCCTAGGCAAGGGCACATGATTTTCTTTGATAAGCTATAGCTACACCCATTATTATAATGTATAAGCTAATTATATGAAGTTTATAAAATGAGTATTATATGACCATGTTCATTTATATTAGAAGTATCAAAAGTTTCTTGTGGTTAGACAAAATCACATTTATGCATGATTATGAATGATTGTTCAATACCATATAAACACATCTTTCCTTCAATCATACATTAATAAACACATTTTCAAAGATTCTTGAAGTAGAAAGATAACAAATAAATCCATAAATTTATTACATAAACATTGAGATATTGGAAGAAAACGAAATAAAAAAGGTAATTACATTTGAGAGTCATCTATTAAGAGTCAAAATTAGAATAATTCATGTGTTCTTCTCTTTTTTATAGTTTTGATATGAAGATTTATAAAAGTCATTTATATCTCATTGGAGGCTTTATTGGATCTTGAAATATTTTGATTTCCTTAACGAATGAAAACCCAAATCCAAATGCCGATTTTAAAAACCAATGGAAATGAGGTAATATGTTTAAAAACATATTGGATTTATTTCTCAACGGTGATCCTATCAATTAGGCTTATTTCTTTATAAGGATTCTCAAAATGCTGCTTCACATGGAATTCCAAACTCCTCCTATCCAAAGAAGTATTTGTAAATGTTAAGGAGGTTGGAATTGTGAGAATTTCAAAGGATATTTATAACCTTTTAGGTTGTTGGAATTAAGAATTCTAGTAAAAAAACATGGTATGTTGAAATGCCATAAATACATCCATCATTTTAATGTTACAAATTACCAACAAGACGAATTTTTGTAAAAAAACGGCTAGAGAACACAAATTAAACTAAGTATAGAGTGATGGAAATATCTAAATTGTCGATATGATATTCGGCAGAGAATCATTTTAATCATATCATCACAACAATGGATTTAGAAGCTTTAAAGGTTAATAATTTAATAATTTGCACCCTTCATGAAATTCACTCAAACTGTAAATATAATTGAATTAGTATAAAATAAAATTAGAGTAAATGCCAATTAGTCTGTGAGTCTAGAGGGGCGTTGGATTGATCACCAAGGCTCCCATGAGCTGGTGAAAATGTTCTCTAATCAGAGACTTCCTCAAGAGATCTACATGGCCTCTAACCATCTACATGGCCTCTTTTATGTATCCAACATTCTCTCTCTCTCTCCTTCCCCTACTTCTCCAAGGAGGCAAAATTACATTAGACTTTTACTATTTGTGAGAGAGAAAGTCCCTTCTTCCCTCTCCCTTTCCTCTCCTCTCCTCTTCCTCTCTCTTTCTCTCCATGAAGAATAAGAAGAAGAATAAGAAGATGCAGCAGTTTACAATACCCAAGTGCTGCCAGCAACCCAGAAGCCATGGCCCCAGACCCCGCACTGACTTCTCCCCTTTCCTCTCCTCTTCTCCTCGTCTTCGTCTTCGACCTCGTCAAGGTTTCTTCTTCTTATCCTTCCTCTTTCCAATTCTCTTTGATTTATTTCTCCTCATGAATTTCATGCGGTTGGGACTTAAAACGGATGTTTTGGCAATTTTCAGCATCATAGGATTGAGTTGAATATGTGCTAAAACGTATCTGGGGTTGACGCATTGTAGTGTAGAAATTGATATCTATGCAAGTTCTTAAATGGGGTTGAGTGGGAAAGTGGGATTTTGGATGTTTGTCTCTTCCACCCAGTCTATGATAAAACGGAGCTGGGGTTGATGCATTGTACTGTAGAAATTGATATTTATGGAAAATCTTACATGGGGTTGTGGAAAAATGGAATTTTAATGCGATTCGAGGTTTGTTTCTCCCCACATCTGTCCTAAAACGTATCTGGGGTTGATGCCTTGTACTGTAGGATTTGATTTCTATGTGAATTCTTAAATGGGGTTGAGTGGGAAAGTGGGATTTGATACAATTGGAGGTTTGTATCTTCCACCTAATTCTCCTTGACTTCTTTCTCTTCATGAATTTTATCCCTTTTTGCCTAATCAGATGTTTTTGTGATTTGGGGCTGGCAAATCCCAATAGCAATTAGAATTGAGATTGAATTTCGGGTTTAATGTAGATGTAGAGTATTGTTGATTCAATTGCATTCTCGAATGCGGTGTTAGTGGAAAAGCTGAATTTCATACAATTCATGCTTCCCCTCTTCCGCCCAATTCAATTCAAGAACTTCATACAATTGCACCCTAATCAGATATTTTGCCTATTTTTTTTTATCTTTTTGGCTTGAGAAGTGACTTGAACTCACTCACCCTACCTCCCTACAGGTGGGCATTGATGAACCTAATCAAATGTTTTGGCCTTTTTGTTTAAGGCAGGCGAAACCTAACAGCAATTAGAATTTAAATCTCTCCTAAAATGAAGTTGTAGCCTGTAGAAGATACATTATATCGAATAATTTAACATGTAATCTTAAATGGGGTTGTGGAAATGTAGAATTTCATACAATTCGAGGTTTTTCTCTTCCTCCCAATTTCATTTGGTTTTTTCTCCTTACAAATTTCATGCAGTTTTCCGACAAAATTCGAGGCTGGAAATTCCCATGTCAAATTAGGATTGAGATTGGTTCTATGCTAAAACATAGATGTGGCAAATGAATTGTGTCGTACTGTTTGTAACCTATATGCATTTGCAAATAAGGTCGAGCGCAAAACTAGAATTGAAATTGTGCTTTAAATGCTTTCTTACTTCTATGGTTCCTCAATTGTTCTTTGTCCTTAGGCGTGTGGATGTAGAAACTCTGCACGAAACTAAGGTTTTATATTTGTTGACACATAAAACAACAGGTTCCGACTTCGAATTCTCAAGCTGCAAAAATAGTGGCTCCAGCATCACATCATCTACTGCATATCAGAGCAGGCGTGCTTCTTTCTTAAGCCTTGAGGAGCAAAACCCAAAGTTCCCTTTGATGCGGCTCAGTATGTCTTCGGATGGTGATCAAAGATGTCCACTAAATTGCAGACAAGCAACATGTACCAATGTTGAATCTGTAGCCCAATGTGCACCTTTTGAGATTTGTGATAGCTGGTTTGTCTTTTTTTCTTACAGAATAATCATTCTACTGAGTTTCTTTCTTATTACTTGGTTATTATATTTTCCACCACTTATCTTTATATGGCCTGTAGCCCAAACTTTCATGTTTGGATATATGCGACAACGGGTGTCTTTTGGTTTACAGAATATTGATTTTACTGAATTCATCTCTTATCTCTTGGCAAATACATATATTTGAAGAATCTCTAGGAGATAGTGTGTCTACGAATGAATATATGGTTATTTGTTAGAAAAAATATTGACAGGAATACATGCCATTTTTAGAAAAGAGAAGAGGGGAGTAGTACTTAAAAACATTGATGGAGTTCCCTACTGGACTTAAGTTGCGTTTGGTTAGAAATTATGTTGACAGAATATTTCATTGTTTCTTTGAGGAGGAGAAGAGGGCAGTAGTACTAAAACAGTGATGAGGAAAGTCCATTTAGCTTCATATTGGACTTTAGAAAGGATGTTAATGTTGTTGGGTAGCAGTTTATCGTGAAGGAAGTGAAGGGCTAGTGGTCGATATCCACTAACATGAGGTCACTGAAGATGGGTTTAGTTGGATACAAACCTCTATATTTGGGCTGAATACGGTAGCACAAGGGAAAACATTAACATCCTTCCTAAAGTCCGATAGGAAATGAAGAAGTGAAGGGCTAGTGGTCAATATCCACTAAAATGAGGTCACTGAAGATGGGTTTAGTTGGATGTGAACCTCAATATTTGGGCCGAATACATTAGCTCAAGGGACAATTTTTTACTGTCCTTGGTTAAATTGAATTGGGATTATTGATAAAAAGCATTAACATGGTTCATTCTATTACCATCAACTTTCTCTCAAACCCCTGTTTTGCTAAACTATCCGTCAGTTCACTCACTCATCTGTAGACATGAGGAAATGAAACTGTCATTGCTGGTGTTGTAGCTTGAATCCCTTTCATAATGTTCTCAAGTTGCCTTTGTTTGTCACTCTCCTTCATGCCCCAAGAGTCTGTATACTTTGAATCTCCCTCAATGGTAAGATTGCCTGAAAGCCTTTCTCTAAACAAAGTCCTTAAAACCTCATGAACTGCTGTGATCTATGCTTCCTTTTTGTTTCTTTTATTAATATTTTTTTTAATCACCTGGCCCTGAAACGTAAGCAACACTTGACCTCTATGGTTTCTTAGTATCCTTCCAATTCTTGCCAGCCCTAGCTTGCCTTCAGCTGCCTCCATCTGTCAAAAAAAAAGGTATCAGGAATCAGATCAGGATCAGTCTTGCTTTAATAAGCTCCACCGTCTCTCTCCAAGCTCATTGGTAAGAACTCTAATATCCTTTTCCTTCAACCTACAGACAACCTGATGATAACCACTTCACTGCGGTCTCATCATCTTTGACCACTATCAAGCACCCACCTCCATCTCAGATCTTAAGACTATCATCAACCCTCTAATCTTTACCTAAAATTGTCATTTTCTACATTAATTTGAAGCATGTATATGCTGTCTCCAGTCCCATTCCTAGGGCTGTCAACGGATCAAGCCAGTTTGACTTTACTTGACTTGGGTTTGAGCTCATCTCATTAGCTAATCAAGCTGAGCTCAAGCTGGGCCTATTCAGCTGGACTCGGCTCAAGCTCAATGAGATTGAGGGCTTGGCTCAAGCTCAAGCTCAAGTTTGATTAAGTTAACATTATATGTGAGTACAAGATCAAGATCAAGCACAATCTCAGCTCATTAATATGCATAAAACGTATGAATGAGGAAGACAAGATGATCTCACTCAAGCTTGGCTAGTCATTCATAATCGCAGTTGGGCTGGAGCTCCACCAAGCTTGGTCAGCACATTTACATCCCCACCTGTTGCCATCTCAGCTCAATAATATACATAAAACGTATGAATGAGGAAGACAAGCCTGGCTCATTCATAATCGCACTTGGGCTTGAGCTCCACCAAGCTTAGTTCAGCTCGGCAGTTTTTACATCCCTGACCTGTTTCCATCTTGCCCAATCCAACCGCTAACACAACCTTTCTCACTGCTGCACCTATTCTCATCAATTGCAGTCAGTCACATACCCATCATCCTAAATTGCACCTGCTGGCCAGTCCCTCTCCCAGGTCTGTTCTGCAGTTTTAATGACAATTGCTCTTTACAGTCTGTTGAACAGCTGTTCTCTAATCTTGAAATCTTGTTCTGCTCACCGTCAAACACTGCTCTACAACAATACTACTTAGATCAGTTGAGCTCTCCTTTCCTCCACTTTTTTTGTCTAGAGTTAGAAGTTGCAGAGATGGAGATTTGCATTTGGGTCATTAATGAAGAGATTCTAGAGATAGGTCCCATGTTTGGTAAGTACCCCATCTTTTGATTTGTCACTGCCACAATATTCCTTGGGTGCACCTATTTTGTGGTGTTGCACCACTGTTTAGGGTTTGTGAATTCATGTGCTCATAACCCGCAATCCGACCATAAAATCCAACTTTCTGTCACCTTCATCTCAGCATGCTTCTGCACTGAGTCCACCTTTCTGAAGATTTGGTTGTTGTTGTTTTGATCAATTCTCCTTTTTACTAGTCTGATCATCTATATTTGGGTCAAATTTTCTGCATACAGAATCTGACTGTTTGCCTCTGGATTAGATCTCTTTTTACGCATCTAACCTCAGCATTTCTATTAGATTTCCCACTCAGAATCTGATTGTCTATCTTGGATTAGATCTTTTTACTCATTCAAACATACAAACTTCTGCTCATTTGCAGCTGTAACGTTTGTCTACCTTCCATCCACTCATCATGCAACTCATCGAACAATCTTTGAGCAACTACGCCTTTTCTGTCGATTTCCAGCCTCTATTTTTAGAGCATCTTGAGTTTCAGGGGGATGCTAGAACACATGAATTAGGTTAAGTACACACAGGTTCATAGTGCTCTCTAGCGTTTGTCTGCCTGCCATGCACTCATCATGCAACTCATCAAACAATCTTTGAGCAACTAAGTTCTTTCTATCGAATTCCAGCCTGCTCTTTTCAGAGCGTCTTGAGTTTAAGGGGGATGCTAGAACACATATAAATGAGCTTTACAGATGTTCATACTGCTCTACGTACTGACATAGATTTGATTTATCATCTTGAGTTGATTTGGTTCTCTTATTGTACTATACATACACATACATCCATACATAAAAATACATTCATGGACTCAATAAATGCTGTACACCAGTTTTGGAAAATAGTTTTCGACTTAGATAATGGTCAAATTTGTGTTTTCAAATTTATTTCTAAAAATTAATTGATTATTTGCTGGATTGACATGTGTTATGCAGGAATAATGGAGGACATGCAGCTGAGCGTATCAGTAGTTTGTCTTATGCTGAAGTGCTTCCTTATACTCCCAATAAAACTGCATCTCAAGTCGCAGAAAGTGGGAATGTTTTAGCTCCAGGATGCGTAGTGTGGGCAAAAACTGCGAACCACACATGGTGGCCTGCAGAAGTAGGTTTCAATTGAATTTTTATTAGATATTTTAAAATTAATCCTTAATCCTTCACTGCTGAAGTAGGATCTACATTGTCCGTTGTTTAATTGATTGTGGAGTTGGATGTCTCCAGGTCATGGGTGAAAGAGAAAGTACAAATGATCAAACTGTTGGACGTGTTTTAGTTCAATTTTATGGTAGCCGTGACCAGTAAGTACTCTAGTCATTACTGGTATTATTTTTGTTTTGCCTGACCGTTAGCTGCTGAAGCTGAAACCATAGTGTCCGCTTTCAGTGCTTGGGTTGATCCAGAGGGAGACCTCTCTCATTTTGAGGATGTGAGTATATACTGGTTAATACTGCTTCTGTCTTGACTGCTTAAAAACTTTACATGTTTGTACCTCTTGATAATTGATATCAAAAAAGGCACTTCTGAAGGTTCCTTTAGCTAGCATGTTTTGAATAGGCATGATATCTTTGGGGATTGCATGCCCATTGCCATTCTCTATATGATTATGACACAAAAATGCTTTCATTGGGTTCTAAAATTTAGAAAAAAAAAGCCACATCCATGGTACACACATAACCTACTCCGATAAATATCTGCCATCCTTACCAATTAGGAAAAAAGAAAATTGTAAACACCCTTTATCCATCAGAGGGAAAATCAAGTGGTGCTTGTCCATGTCACCTGCATGCTCTCCCATGCAGGGAAGCCATTGGTTCTGTTTGATTTTTTTTTCCTTTGTGGAATCAATTGCTTTTGCAGAAACACGGAGTATACATGATTATTCTTCCCACTCCTAGACTTTAGGTTGCATTTGCCATGCCTAACTTACCTATTATGATGAGTGCGACTGGATGCCAGTATCAAGGAAAAGAGCACAGGCTTATTGGAGTATGAGATATTGGATGTGGTTGGGTGACATTACTGCATTCTTACAAGTTTTGATATGAAGTTTTCACAGGTTGCCCCATGTGGTTCATATTAGATATGTGTTTAGGATTTGACACACATGTCGAAAAAATTTACAAGTTTTCGCACGAGGCAAATATCTGCACCATTCTTACCTCTGTATTCATAGCTTCCAAATTTTACATGGTGTCTTGAACTTGATAGAGACTCCTAGCTTGGTGGCTTAGGTAAAAAGTGAAAAAGATTACTCTTTCAGGAATAATTCAACTTAGTATCATCCTGAACGGTATTAACTATTAATCAAGATCATCAATAAGTCTTCCAAGAAACTTGCTTTAGTTGCTATTTAACCATCATTTTCTTGCCTAAATTATTTTTCTCCTGTGAGATCTGACAATTGGGCCTAATGTTTTATGCTGCTCAGTGTTTTGAAGAAAGGATCTGCAATCCAACTAAAATGTTCCAAGATGCTCTGAAACGAGTATATGTCTGAGCTTATCTATGCACCACCTGCAGATGACCTTGTTCTATGACCGATTATTTCCTTTACTCAATTGATTGGCTTCTCATTTCAGGCTTTACACAAAAAGCAATACTTAACACCAAGCGAGCAGTGGAATAAAAGCCCCGACGCACCCATGAACTTGAATCATGAAGACCAATCATCTGGTGCATATTTTGATTTCTATCATAGTTTTATAAATTTGGTCTTAAATTTTGACATTCCACTCTTCGGGTCGTGATTTGTTCTTTCGATCCAATTCATGCTGGGTAGCACTTTGACTTATCTTTTTGGTCCATCAAATGTGAGAGAGATTGGGCTTCCTTATCACTGAACTTTGAAACTAACAGAATCTACGTCCTCTCTTTCCATTCTAGATAAATGGAATACATCTAGTTCAAGCAGAGTGGAAGATGATTGCCATGATGGTGGGAGGGGTAAGAGGAAACGAAAGCCCAAAGTTCATTTCGATGTGAGTTGCCACTTGCCACCCTCATATCTGAATTCAGGTTGCATTATTTTGGCCTAGATAGATGAATGTTTGTTCATATTTCTGTAGGAAGTAATGTTTCCATTCAAATCAAAGAAAAAAGGGCGCAGGTTGAGGATAATGCGGCACCTTGGTCTGGTAGCCCCTCCTGGTTCTCCTTTTACCGTGGCTTCTCATGTAAGAACTCTCTAATCATGCAGTCTGTTATTTATATTTGTTGTTAATGATGACCAAGAAGATTTCTGTCTGGTTGTCCAGTCCATTGCAGGAGAGTTGTAGATAAAGAATGCTTCTTACATTAGTGGAATATATAGTTACCAATAAAAACACATTTAGATATATCTCATATTCATTTATTTTTAGTCTTTCTCCTCATAATACTAATAGTATTAGTATCTTTGGTTGGTTGAGAATTCTTCATAGGCATTGTTTGCCACTTCAAAGTTTATCTTCCATTTTTATCCATTGCAAGAGAGTTGTAGGTAAAGAATGCTTCTTGCATTAGTAGAATATATAGTTACCAATAAAAACACATTTAGATATATTTCATATTCATTTATTTTTAGTCTTTCTCCTCATAATAATAATAGTATTAGTATCTTTGGCTGAGAATTCTTCATAGGCATTGTTTGGTTCATCTTCCATTGTACCACCCAGCACAAAAGGCATTGTTTGCCACTTCAAAGTTTATCTTCCATTTTTATGTACCACCCAGCACAAATGGCATGCTTTAGTCAGCAAGTGTACTATGGCTTGTTTGCCGACTTCATATTGAATTTCTTATAGTTCTCATGGGATAAGTAAGGGTGCTCAAGGAGGGGCCCAGCCCGAGCCCAACCTGGGCCAAGCCCACTTTCGTCCAGGATTTGGCTTTAGGTCTTAGTACTTGGGCCAGGCCTGGATTTAAAAGTTCGGCCAGTACCAGTTTATTATACGAGCTGGGCTTTGATTAAAGTGGTTGAGAGCCCAAAGCCGGCCCTGCCCATATAACAGTATTTGCCACTAAAGATAAAAGGGTTTAGACCTCTGAGGTTTGTCTAATTGTCTCTATTTCCGCCAAAAACTGTTTAGGGCTTCATTCTAATATAATAAGAATCATCATTCTAATATAAACAAAGAATGGGAATGCTTATATGACTGTAAAATCAGCCCAGGGCCTGATTATCCAGTCGGGCTGGCCTTGGGCTTAACTCATTTGATGCGGCCGAGGCACCTACGGCCCTAGTTAGGCAAGGGACGAATAAGGGCCTAGTTAAAATTGGCATGGGCCTGGATCTGTCTCAGTCCGGCCCACCCATGAACAGCCTTAGATATATCGGCGTTTTGTTGGAATTGTATTAAAGAGGTGAAAAGTGGGGTTTAAGGTTGTATTAAAGAGGTGAAGAGTGGGGTTTAAGGGGAAGATCTAGATGAGACCATCACTTTGGGTGGCAATCATTTTCTATTGAAGGAGAGCTTTTTTGATAGCTCCTTGGATCCTCACTTTAAGCCTTCATTGTCGACCCCTTTGATGGAATGGGCTGTGCTTAGGAGTCCCAGGAGTTTAATATTAGGTTGAACAAAAGACCCCCTAAGTATTGCCCTGATTTTCCCTGTGGGAGCTTTTCTAATGTTTAATATTTTTCAACCATAGTGATTTCCTAGTGTGCATGGGCTCATTTTTATTTTTATTTTATAGGTGGGAAGAGAGGAAATCATAAACAGTACCACGCTTCAGTCACCTCTTTTGTTTATGGAGCTACTTGTGCTCCCTTAAAACTCTGAATTATTACTAAGAGCGGTTCTGTTCAATTTGGGCTAGAATCAAGTCTAAATTCAATTTAATTTAGCATAGTTTTTTTTTTTTTTTTAAGAAAGCATTGTTACTTTTGAGTTTGATAAAGGGCTGTGAAGGCTCGACTTCTGAAAGGCCATAGTCCAATAAAGGTCCAAAGTTAGATTACAGACGATCCAGTGGGCTTATACCTCATGTGCCAGTCCAACTCAGTGAGGATAGCTGACCCCAAACTTGCACCAGGGTCCGGCCCATTGGGCAAGTAAGCAGATTTAGACTTGGTGATGACCCAAGTCCGCTGACAGCCCAGCCCCACCAGGAATGTAATGTTGTGGCTAATTTTTGGAAAGATGGGTAATCTACAACCCTATTCCTGTCAATGGAGGAAAAATAGAAAAGGAAAAATAAAATTAATGAAAATGACAAGTAGGAGGAAAAATAGAAAAGGAAAAATAAAATTAATGAAAATGACAAGTAGGATGCATAGAGATATTTGAAGGTGTGTGCATGTGCTTCTTGTATCTTGATTTATTTTTTTTTTCCTTTTTAAGCAAGCAGTAATATCTGTCCTTCAGAATTCTAATTTTAAAATCAAACATTGGAAAAATAACTTTTTATGAATCTTCACTGATTTATTTTAAAAGGAACCATATAATATTTTCATGAGCCTAGCTGTGCGGCCCACTTGAATGTATGAAAATGGCGACTTGGGTCCATCTTTAAGCTGTGTAAAAAGTGGTCGGCACATATGTTTTGGATAGGGTTGTAAATGGGTACCCGATTCTCCGATTACCCGAAGGTTCCGACCCGTTAGGATCCGGGTCTGGGTCCTTATTTTGGTCCCGATAAGAAAATGGTTCCGGTTCCGGATCCGGATCCTTTTTTTGGAACCGATACCTAAACGGTTCCGGTTCCGGATCCACAGTGGCTCAGACCCGTGGACCCGGGACCCGACCCAATATATACTAACATAAGGTAACTTTATTATATGAGAACAGAACTCTTTTTACTTTTCTACTTTTCTACATTAGGATTTTCTACATCTCATTACCTGTTTGGATGTGATTTCTGAGTTTTTGGTTAAAAGTGTCTGTTATTGATAGACAAAATGTCACATTAGTGTTTGTAGGTACGTCATCCAATTGAAATGTGAAAAAAATATAATTTTTTTAAAGAAAAATACATGTATTAGTCTAGACTCGAAACCGGAACCAGACCCGCCTCACAAACGGTTCCGGTTCCGGTTCCGGTTCTGGTTCCCATTATTCTTATCGGTTCCGGTTCCGGTTCCCCTTCTTAGAAAACGGTTCCGGTTCCGGTTCCACCCTGGACCCGGACCGGAACCGACCCGTTTACAACCCTAGTTTTGGGTTTTCAATCCAACGTAGCGTGTCAAATTGAATTGGTGGTGGTGGTGGTGGTCAAAAAGATTTGAAGTGCTGCGTGAGAGAAAAATAACAACACAACCGACACATATCATGTGTTTGGACGGTTTGAATCTCTGCAAGGTGGATGGTCATAATATCAGAGATTTTTGTAAAATAATTGATGACTAAGAGATGCCAATTCACTCAGAATCCATCCCCGGTTAATTCTATCAGATGCATAAGAAAGATAGCAGATGGTTGAAAATTATAAGGATGGATCAATGAATCACACCACATGTAAAAAAAGCCCAATGTTTGGAAGGTTATGATCATCCAAGCAATACGAATTTTTTCCCCACCGCTTCTACCATGGTCGCACTCCTGCAAATGGGCCCTCAGAACACGGTCGTTGCATATTTCAGGTGATCACTGAGTAGTGGCTGCATGAAAAATGTTAGTGCTGACAATTAAAGAGCGCAAAAAAATAATAATAATCATATCTGCATTATACTCCAAGCCAACCCCAACATAGTTGGGACAAGGCTTTGATAATGATAATCCACACCGCCTAATAGCACTTGATTAGAGCATATGCCTATAAGCTGATGGTTCATATATAGGGGAAAATATGGCGGCAAAGAAGAGAAACTGATGAGATGAAGTTACAATGCTAGGGAAACTATTACAACAGCCTTTCCAAAACAGTTTTTGTTCATTGGAGCCTCAGAAAATAAGCCTCAACTCTACCACCTTTCACAAAGAGCCTCACTATCCTGGATAAATACTGCAAATTACATAATTACGTCCTTTATCCTTCTATAACTATCGCCACAGTAATTAGTTCAGCACTTATTTTGCTGACGCACTCCCAAATTCATCGATATAGACAAGTGTGTCAACAAAATAAACCGTTAAAAGAGAGAGTATTTCCACCACAGATGTAGATAGCATTCATTCATCACCTCTCAGAATTAGAAGAAACCTTGTCCAAAATCATAGCTTCAGCCCTTTGAATTGCTGCCTGTGATCCTGTGATGGTGACCTTCCTGTCAAAGCACCAAGTGAGAGTCAATAACATATTTATTTATTAGTCCTCAAAATATTATTGGCTTAGGCAGACAAAAACCATTTTTTTGTGCATTATAGGTCCCCTACTTGCTTCCCATCATGGGACTTTACTCCATACATTTCTCAGCAATGGGACCTTACTGCATACCCCTGTCTACTCTTGTGTGATAATAACCTGAGGTAGAGATTCGTACCTGTCAGATGTCCCAGACATGAAATCTCCTCGATCTGA